>QODF01000269.1:0-95666 GCA_024372805.1 Oostethus manadensis | reverse complement strand
ATCTACAGCTAATTCAGTTCAGAATTCTTCATAGGACTCTTTATACAGGACAAAGGATGTTCAAGATGGCTCTCACAAAGTCAAATATTTGCTCACAGTGCACAAATAACTCTGTTGATAACTATATACATGCTGTTTGGTATTGTGCACCTGTCCAAAGGTTTTGGCTTCAGGTATGTGAGGAGCTGTCCACTTGGTCCAGATGTAATATTCCAGCACACCCCACATTGTGTTTACTTGGCCATTTAGGTGGCAGCAATATCGATAATAACACCTCACGTATGGTCCTTACTGCGTTATGCATCGCAAAGAAAACTATTCTCATGAATTGGAAAACAAAAGCCACCCTACGTATGAACCAATTTAGGAACCTTTTATTAGATCATATCTCTTGTGAGACAATGTCTAGCTCTTTAAACGATCAATCTCGTTCACTCTGGTCACTCTAGCTCTTTCACTTCACTCTTAGAGTTGCGCGGCTGGCGGAGGTGCCGGGGGCATACGAGCCGCTGGTGGTGCCTTGGGGAGGGGGGTTGGGCTGCACTGCTCTGCGGGGGACCGGTGTTATGTCTATTGAATTGAGGCTGGGGTAGGTCTGGTGCCGAGGCGACCAGTCGGTGGTGGGCCGGGGGGTTGCGCTGTGTGGCCTGGGTTGTGTCCGTCTGTCCCGGGTCGGGTGGCTGGGCTGGCTGGGTGTGGGTGGGGTGGCGCTCCTGGACCCTGGGTTCCGGGGGCTGCCTCTACCTGGATGTTGGGGGGGGGGCGTATCTGACCCCCGGGGGAATCTAGGTTGGCCCGGACTTGCTGCTGCAGGGGTGGACGGGTGCGTGTCCCGGTGCCGGAATGGTGCCTGGGAGGTCGTGCATGGGGTTGGGCGGGTGTGGGTTTGTGTGCGCGAGTGTTGGTGTGAGTATGTCTTTGTGTGTTTCTGCGCATTTTGGGTGCAGGGGATTAAACAGTGGTGTGGCGGAGGGTTGCACTGGGGGCAGCGGTGGAGGGTGAGTGACTGTGCTTGGAGGATTGCTGCCTCTCCGAGTGGTGGGGTGTGTTGCCCGGGTTCCTCTCGGATACGGGGAGGGGATGGCTGTGGTGGTGGTCGGGTGTGCGGGCCGCCGGGATCTGCTACAGCAGCGTGCATATTGGGCGTGGTCCTTTTACACCCCTGTTTCTTGAACGTTCTCCTCCGGGTCTCAGCCGTCTGCAATGCTGGGAGGAGGGCCGTTGTGTGTGCCCAGCATAGGGCTGTGGCTTTGGAAGCTACTGATGGGATCATCTACTGATGGAACATCTCCTTATTATTTATTTATTTTTACTTTTCTTTTCCTGCATTTTTGCTCATCTGTGACTGTTGTGGTTGTTGCTGAAATTGTGACTATCAAGGTTGTTTATAATATGGTTGATATATGTTTGTGAGGTTCTTCTGCACCCTTTTATATCCCCCCACCCCACCACCCACCCATCCCTTTGCAGGTCAGATCCAACATCAGAAAAAAAAAAGAATACAAGAACCTACCTCAAGGATTTCAGATTTATTGTCTTAGATTTATTTTTATTTGTATGATTGACTAGGCCGCACGGTGGTCGAGTGGGTAGCACATTGGCCTCACAGTCAGGAGGTTCCGGGTTGGAATCTCCGTTGGGCACCTCTGTGTGGAGTTTGCATGTTCTCCCCGTGCGTGTGTGGGTTTTCTCCGGGTGCTCCGGTTTCCTCCCACAGTCCAAAAACATGCATGATAGCTTCATTGGCCGCTCTAAATTGTCCATTAGAGTGTGAATATTTGTTTGTCTGTATGTCACCTGCGATTGACCGGCGACCAGAAGCCCAAAGCCGGCTGGGATAGGCTCCAGCATACCCGTGACGGCATCGAAAATGAATGAATGAATGCTTGACTGGAGCAAAGCAACACAATTACCAAATCTCTCCGGTGGCTTCTTCCAAAAGTGTCCGTCCTCTAGTTTCCAAGAATATTTATGCTATCCCTACTCCCTCTGATATCGCCATTTGGCTTGGGGTCACAATCCGTACTGGGATTTTTCTGCTTGTAAACACCTTTTAACGCCTTACTGTGACATTATGGGAAGAAAAACCAATATATTCATTTTTATCACGCGTTAGCACGCAAACATAACACCCTTTTATTCCTTCATAATTTTGTCCCTATGTTCCGTATATGCCAGCGCACCTTTAGAAGCGCTTACCCTATTTCCACACAAAATACTGTTACACCCCACCAACGCCGTAGCTTCCTTCTTTTGCCTTTTAGAATTAAAATATTATTGATCTAGCTGAGAGAGTCCTAGGAAGACTTAGCTTTCTTTGCAATACCCACAATGCCGCAGAGCATTTGACAACATTCCCCAAAGAGCTGCGCCGTTTTCCTGCATGTCTAGCTTGAAAGGTCTGCCAAAAATGATTCAAATACAGAAACGTCTCCGGTTGACGACTTGGTATCCAGACACAGCCAGAGATGAGACTAGTGAGAGCAAAGGTGTCTAAAGCGAGGGACCTTTTTATTGTAGAAGTGAAGTAAAACAAAACGTAGCTGAAATGTCATTGCACAAAAATGTGTTTGTGCATCACTGCAATCCGAGTCACGGTGTACAAGTTTCACTTCAACAGCAGCAACCGTGGTGCGTTCAAGGTCCGCCAAACAGAGTGCGAATGTGTGCAGCGGCTGTGATCCCTTTGGAAAAGTTATCAAAGCTGCATCCGTTTTTGTTTTCCAACGATGTGTTGCGTTAGTAAATGCACGGTAAGTGTTTTTGGCATTTAATGAACTGACATTTTACTCACTGACGCAAACAGCTTGTTAGAGTTGACTGGAATGGGATTATTACTAGACACACTGCAAAGTGTAAACAATGTCACAGGCAGGTTTCCTTACCAAGCCTGCTGCTGCTCGCACATGCAGAAAACCCCCTTGATTGACACAAGCTGGAGCCAGTTGGAAGCAGTAGAGCAGTCACTCAAGAATAGCATAACAAGGGAGGCACTTTGGGTCGCAGGCTTCAAGCGACATCGCCCAGATTCACTTTCAATCTGATTTGTCCAAAGATACGAATAAAGGCCGCACGGTGGATGAATGGGTAGCATGTTGGCCTCACAGTCAGGAGGTTCTGGGTTCGAATCTCCGTTGGGCATCTCTGTGTGGAGTTTGCATGTTCCCCCCGTGCGTGGGTGGGTTTTCTCCGGGTGCTCCGGTTTCCTCCCACTTTCCAAAAACATGCATGTTAGCTTCATTGGCGACTCCAAATTGTCCATAGGTGTGAATGTTTGTTTGTCTATATGTGCCCTGCGATTGACTGGCGACCAGTCCAGGCTGTATCCCCGCCCAAAGTCAGCTGGGATAGGCTCCAGCATACCCGCAACCCTAATGAGGATAAGCGGCAAAGAAATGAATGAATAAAGTGAACGAAGACAACTTCACCGTGGGACCACCTCCTCATACCCAGCCGACGGGGCACCGCCCCCTTATTTGAGAAGCACCGCTTTAGAGCCACATTTTCCATGCAAGAAAAACCAGGCCCTCAGTAATAAATCATATTTACTGCACATGTCAGATCCAGTAAATATGGCGGGTAGCAAGCGAGAGTGCAAGTGATTGGTTGCTTTTGTCGGGCAAACACTTGTAAAGCCGCGGTGCTAAATGTGACGCGCGACTGCGTTTCGCTTGAAGTATTACGGCGAGCAAAGCAAATATATGCGGCTTTAGCCCTTAGCATAAATGGGCTTGTTTGTTTATTGATTGTTTTGAGGAGAGCTGTGGCTGCAAGACGGCGGTGTTAAATGACTGCACTCTCGGTTAAATAATGCACGGCGCATTATACACAGTGCACCCCTACCCATTGAAATTCATTATTCTGTGGTGTTTGTTCTGCTATTTTGGGATCTGTAGCCTATTTTCCCTCATTTCTATTCAATTTGCATACATCACTGAAGTCGTCGGTGTACTTTGTTGTGCGCTGAGCTTGTTATTACAGGTTACTCTCAGACAGCTAAAGAGCGGGACTGAGACAAACGGCGGCCTTCGCCGTGCATTTCCCTGAATTTCCTTCCTGCGTGCAATTTGAGATCTTTGAAGGGGGATTAGACGTCCTTTGTCGTTCTATTTTACAAACAGCCATTGTCTTAAGCCCCCCCGGCCTGCTATATCCTTCCTTATTAGTGTCCCCGTATCACTATGTCTCTGCCGTCCAATCCCCGAGATATAATCTCATCTGGTGACCACAGAAGTAGCCGGCTGATTTTTCGAGGCCAAGATTACACAATCTCTTCATCTCCCTCTCTCTTTGCTAATCCAAGTATCTTCCTCTCCCCCAACTGTGCACCTAATTCCTCCTTCCTATATCCTGTCTGCCCCTTTGGCGCTACCCCCCATCTCCACCCCTACTTGACCTTGCTTTTGTGCCAGCCACATCACCCAGACCACGTCTTCCCTTTCTGTGCCCCTCCCTCGTCTTTTCACTGTAAGGCTTTCAGAGGGAGTTTATTGCTGTGACAGGCCATCATCAGCAGGGAACTACTAAGCGTAATGGGTGCAAGCGCGCATCCGCACATGCATGCTAACCTCAATAGCTCGGCATGCTGGCGGTGGGCGGACACACACACTGTCTCTTTCACAGCTGAATGAGCATTCACTCCCTGCATGCCTCGTTTTCTTTCTCTCCAAAGGAAGCGAGAGGGAGAGACTAGTAGAAGTGGCGACAAAAGAGAAAAAAATCCTCGCAAACTATAAAATATAGACGTAGGGAGACACTTTTACCTCACAAAAGGTTCATTTCCTGTAAAATTTAGGCTTGTCAATAATTCATTGTGATTAATCGCATTTCATACATAGTTAACTCATAATTAATCGCACTTAATTGTAGGTAGAAATAAGTTTTTGTCTGTAAGCAGGGATGTTTGTTTAAACAGATGGACTCGGCGTCACGGTGTAGAGGTTTCTACACGGTGGACCAGGACTTGATGAGCTGCGTGACATAAATGGGTTGTCAACTTAAACTGGCACTTTTATGCGATAGTCCAATAGATGCGATAGAACAAGGGTCGCCGGGCACCTTTTGGCACGAAATTGTCACTACACCAAGGCTGAATCAGTCGGCACCTGCCCCTGCTGCGCCGCCACACCCATCGTGGCGCGCCTCGGTCTACCAAATTACCAACTTGGCTGCGAACCGGGTTACGTTGGACAAAATGACCACAGTGCCGCCTACGCCACCCATGAAATTAGAGCCCAATGAGCGGTCAACGTAAACAGGTTGTCGACTTAAGCGGGCACTTTTCAGTCATAACAAGAACTTGGTGGAACAGGACTTGAGGACTTGGTCGACATAAATGGGTTGTCAACTTAAGTGGGCACTTTTTTGTGTTAAGAAGAGTACAGTGGACCAGAACTTGCTGAGCTTAAGTGGGCACCTTTTTCGTTTTTAGGTGGCCATCGTAAATGTGTTGTTGACTTAACCGGTCACTTTTTCATAAGGAGAAGAAGACAGTGGACCGGGACTAGATAACCGGGTTGGTGACTTAGGCAGACCTAAGAGTGGATCGATGAAAATGGGTTGTCAATTCAAGTGGGCACCTTTTGGTAAAGGTTTGTTGAGTAAAGCGGGTACTTTTTGGTAATGAGCAGTTGACGATGTTTGTCGATGTCGACTTAAGCGGTCACTTTTCAGCAATATGAAGAACATGGTGGACTTGGACTTATGTGTTGGTGGACAAAAATGGGCTGACAACCTAATTGGACACAGGGAAGCGGGTTGGCGACTTAAGCGGGCACTTTTGAGTAATAATAACAACACAGTGAACCAGAACTCCGGTTGGTTGACATAAATGGGTCGCCAACTTAAGTGGGCATTTTTTAGCAATAAGAAGAACATCGCAGATCTGGACTTGGTGAGTCACTCGACATAAATGGGTGGTCGACTGAAGTGGGTGAAGCGTTGGGGCGCGTTTGTTGATGTCGACCTAAGCGGTCGCTTTTGAGTAGTGTGAGGAACCCGGCGGGCTTAGACGTATGAATTGGTCGGCCTAAATGGGTTGTCGACTTAAACGGCAACTTTTTAGTAATAATAATGCGAGCATGATGGACTAGGACTTGCTGAGGTGATCTCCGTGATATTTTTTAGTAATAAGGATGGACTTTGGACTTGATGAGCTGGCCGACGTAGACGGGTTGTCGCCATAAACGGGCACCATAATACCGAAGGCTGTATCCATCAGCAGAATGGAGACTGATGCCGCCAGTGATTGCTGATTAGCCCGTTTTAATCCTGACTTAACTCAATCAAGTTCCCGGCACTCCAGTTGGTCAAGGAGCTTGGAGAGGAGAAGAAAGCGCTGCCAGCTGCCGGAATAATTTGATGCCCAACAAAAAAAAAACCCCAGAATCCAGTTGGAGGATTTGAAGGGTGAACACGTACAAAAGGAGACGTGGGAATGGGAGGTATGATGAGTGAGGGGAAGAGGAAGGAGACAAGGAGGCGCATGAAAGCCGGCAGATGGATTAAGTGATAAATAGACAGATGGGAGGTTGGCTATATGGAGAGGTGATGTGCAGATGGCGTAGGAAGATATCGCAACACAGAAACCAAACTTTCTTCTGGTGCCTTCAGCAGTTTGTCGTGCCCCTTGGCGTTCCCGTCCTGTCTCCCGCCGTCACCCACCCGTCCCACACGCATCTTCACCCACGCCGCCGCGCCACTCCCGGGCTACTTTCAATGGAATTAGGCCGCTTGTTATCAGTGGAGCGGGTAGCCGAGCGCGGAGTGAGGCGAGATTGGAACAGCGATTTTCAATTCGAGATGGTGTCACACACATCTCCCCGTGCCTCGATAGCATCAACAAACGGCCCCCCGGCCTCCCCCCTCCTGCGTGGTTTTGCCACTTTGGGGCCTTTTGCACATGGGGATGCTTCATGGCCGACTTGATGCTTCATCTCCTCGCCTCTTCCGCTCTCATCGGGGGCGTCTCCGTCTCCGCCGCTTCAAACCTCCGAGCGCGTCTCCCTTCGTCTGCTGCTCTTTTTCCTCGTCTTTACACTCGTCCTGCGGCCAGGCCCACTCCTCCCACACGTCTTCTGCATCGCTTTCCTCACCCGCAGCCTCGCATCTCCGAGTCCTCCCACACCGTTTCCACATCCTCCCCTCCCTTCTCGTTTCATCTCCTCCCGTGTCACTCTCTCCATCCCCACAAATGTTTCTCCTCCCGTCATCCGTCATCTTCTGCCCCCCCCTTGCTTCATCCACTCTGCCACTGCCTGGAGGCGCTAGATCCCTTTTGACTTGTCTTGTCAGGTCTCCGGATTTCTGTTTTACCTCCAGAGTTGTATCGTTTGTGTGTGTTCATGCACTATAGTCCTAGTCGCTCGTGGCCATGTGTGAGCGAGTGCGTGGGACAGCGTCTGAGAGACTGGATTGATGCTCTGAGTGTTTGTTTGTGTTTGCAAGGTATTTTGCGGCTTTTCCTGACCAGAGGGCCTTTTGTCCTTACAATACTTCCACCCAAGCTCAGTGGTTGACACACAAGGTCTCGTTATTGTCCTCTTCCATTAGCCTGCCCAGAGGAATGACCTCACGTCTTGTCTATTCTAACACATCACTCATTCCAATTGTACTACCAAAATAGACATACTTCACACTCACCAGTCGCCGTGACGAGATCCTCATGGTGCAGCACGCTTCCCACGCCCTGAGAACATCCCAGGTCTTACGTAAAAATCTTGCATTCGTCCATCGTTTTTTGTGGTTCATTGGTTCCGGACCCGACCGTGATAAGTGAATTAGTACAAGTGGGATTCCTTCTTTACAAATAGAATATTTTTGTATTTAGAGCATAGTGAACCAGTTAACATTATTTAGAGCCCTCTAGACATCAACTAACACCCCTATAGTCACCTTCACACACATATTACCGATAGTAGACATAACTAGATAAAACAATACATAATTAATGTAATATAGACCCGCACGTCTCACTTTACAATAAGGTATACATAAATATAGTAGTTACTGAGGAACTAACAAAGAACTAATGAGGAACTAATGACTAAGGCACATAATTAGGAGTAGTTACTCATGAGTTCTGTCCTTACTGAGGAACTTAGGCACATGAATGTAGAGTAGTTACTGAGGAGCTATTCAAGATCTAATGAGGAACTAATAATGAATAGTTAGTGGGATGTAACGATTTGTTTTGACAACGATTCGATTCGCATCATGATTCATGGCTGTTTACTCGATTCGAGGACGATACTGGTACAGTTAGAGTGATCCGACCTGAAAAGATTTCATTCGTTCATGCATGAATGTGAGTGTGAATGCTTGTTTGTCTATTTGTGCCCTGTGATTGACTGGCGACCGGTTGAGGGTGTACCCCGCCTCTCGCCCAAAGTCAAACTGGGATAGGCTCCAGCATACCCGCGACCCTGAAAAGATTTGTTAACTTAAAATTGATTCAGTAACATTTGAGCCAGTAGTTCAAGGAGTCTGACGGTGAAATAAATACCTGGATACCCGTGATGTCATCCGTGCGCCCCAGTCAACAGGCATGACTACTTGGTTCGTTCCTCATTAACTACTGTAATTTTGTCTACCTTATTGTAAAGTGTAACCCACTTACACCCCCCCCCCCCGACACACACACACACTCACTTATACCTTTAGCCCATGGATTGTTTCATTTGATACTTTTCTACACGCCCATGTACAGTAGTGATACAGTAAGCCCTTGTTTATTGCGGTTAATTAATAAAGTAAGATTTTTTATATTTAAAGGAATTATTTTTGTAGTTAGAACACAGAAAACATGTTTATGACCTTCAAAATATGACTAATCCACATTGTTAGAGCCCTCCAGATATGAAATAACACCCCTATAGTCATCTTTACATTTCTGTTATCCAATATAGTAGACATAATTAGAGATAATAAGCCATAAATAAGATGGAATATAACTCACACACTCCTAGCGTATGACTTGTTTAATTTGCTACACTTACTGCACACATAAAACAGTAATCCCTTGTTTAGCTCGGTTTTGTCCTGCCAGACCCGACTTTGATAAGTGAATTTCCTCAAAATATCATTCTTTCTTCATATTTCTATAGTTATAGCATAGAACAACCTGTTTACGACCTTCTAAATATTGTTTTTTAACATCATTAGACGTGATATAAAACTTTTATAGTCACTCGTCGTACCAAATTAGAAGACATAAGAGTGAACATCCCATTCAAGACGTAAATAATATTTCCGCTTGTGTGTTGCGTAACATGTGTTCCCTGGGGGAGCGGAGTGGACAGGAAGTGATGTCGGCTTTCGGCGTTTACATTGTGTTTGGCTTGGGTTACGGCCGCAAGAGTTTTTATTTGGTATTTTTATTTGTGATAATAAAAGCCTGTTGTGAGATTACAAAAGCCTGTTGTGCTGAAAATAAAGTCTGGTGCTTGTGTCTCACTGACACTCACTGACACAACCTTACTGACACCTAGTGACCAAAGAGAATTTTTGTTAATTCATTTAAAATATTTACTTCAGCATTTCATAGGTAGCCTTTTTTTAAAACTATTTTAAAAACTGTATTTATTTATTTTATTTTATGTTCAAAGTGGCTTTACTTGTATTTGTTATTATTTTTCTTTATTATCTGGTTGGAGTTGAATGAATGAATTGTGAGTAATAGATGAGTTGTCGAGGTTTTGCCGTTGAAAATGTGGTTCGTTTCCTGTGTTAGTTTTTAGTAGTTGCAAGAGTAAAAAAATCAAACATGAAATCATAAACCGATTACAAACTTGGACATTTTCGTCTTTCATCCGTTGCCGTTCTGCCCAAGTGTTTTAGCTCGCACACATGAGTATCTAAACAAATGGAGAGGTGTAACGGTAGAATATAAAGCATATTTTTCAATAATTTTGTTAGTTTTTAAACATACGGGTCAAAGGTTCAAGCCACCATTTTCTATATAACGTGCTGTAAACACCCACATGCACGCATGCATGCACATTTGCATAAAACAAAGAAAGTGGTCTTGTTGTTGTTCTTCGAAGACAATTTGCCATCAGTGGATTTTATAAACAACATATCCTGTATACGCAAAACTAAAAGCTTAGCCGAGGCGGAAAACTCGCAGTCTGTAAACATGAAATTACTACAACGACCTAATGAAACGGCTGGTGAGTGTCTTTAAACTGATAAATATATACAGTATGTATACTGTATATTCATGTCTCAAAGTGAGAGTATATCACAAACAAAAAAATCATCCAAGTGTTAAATAAGAAACCTCAGCCTCACTTATGTTTACAGTATAGGAGATGAAGCCGTAAGCACCATGGACAGCTCCCATTGAACTCCACTTTATTTATTATTATTTAAACATCTGCCCACTTGTGTGAGCTTGCGTAGAGTTATATTATCCAACACAGGATGATGTAAGTAAACTTCACCTTGACCATGTCAGTTATTATTGAACTCAAGTGGCTTTTTGATTGGCTTGCTGCCTATTGAGTGCAATTCCTCAACGTTAAGGCGACATTTCTCACGACTTTGGCAGTTGCAAAAAAATGTGCTGATTTTTGGTTCAAAAATGGTTAAAATAGGCTGATACTTTTTGCAGAAAACATTCGTCACTTACCCTACATCTGTAGTAATTTATACTGTATATACTAAACATGGGGAAAAATGTGGCAGTCCACATTTTTTACACATTTATCAAATGATTTAGCCTTAAATAATTATACACATTAATATACAGTATAATACACAGTAAAATTATATATATTTTTTGTTTTATTTTATTTTGAGTTTCAATTTTTTCAATTTTTATTTCATATTTTATATATTTATTATTTATCCTTCACTTTATTTATGTTTAGTTTTCCTCTAAAGACAGGCTGAATGAAAATAAATAACTATATTTCTAAATGCATGCGTTATACATAATATAATAACATATATGTCACAAGTTACATTCTTTTAATATAAATATGTATAAGATATATATTTATTGTTTATGCTTCACTGATCATGTTTTTTTTGACAAGCGACATTTTCATTTTTTTAATGTATTTATTGTCTAAAAATAGTGATCATTCATGTGACAATTGGTACTGTAAATATGTACAAGAAATAGTATGTACTAGTACACTATTTTTACACATTTATTCTTTATATAAATATATAATTCAATAAATGTTTCTAATAATAGATATAATTAATGGATACATTTTTCACAATTTTTACACATTTACTTGTAAAGAAATACATTTTAAGGTAGGTTTATTAAATGTAATAAATTATTTAAAAATGATTAACTGATTGAAAAATGATATATGTATACAGTATTTGTAATAAACCCTGAGATGTCGCACTTTGTTTGGCGGACCTCGAACGCACCATAGTTTTCTCCGATGCTGGCACATTTGAATAAATCCGTCTGTTCACGGATCATCTGAGATTATCATCCATTAGCGGAGAGCACCTCTACATTTTATACATCGAACTAAGAAGTGTGAGAGGCATGATCGGGGACTTAAACCTGGATTGTGTCACGAGTGCGCAATGGCAGGAAGGTTTGCATCCAATCAAATCCTCTCGTAGAGAGGAGAAGCGACGCACGTCTTGCAAAGGTACGGCGTTCGGAGTTTCATGAGAAGCGCGGCTGATTATGTGGCGGTGAAGCATGCGGTGAAGTCTGAGTGTTCTCAGCCTGTGGTTAAAAGTGATCTCTCCACACCACCTGGCATCACTTCACCTCCTGCTGCGCCCTGCAGGCCCTCTCAAGCGTCTCTGCCGGTGCGCAAGCAGGCTTGGATGCACGTACGCGGCTAACCCAGCCCGGAGGGACCTGAGAGCCGGGCTGCATGCACGGATAATGATCCGGGGCTGAGGTTCCCCGCGAGGGGCGATAAGCAATACGGGAAACAAAGGACAAGCCAGTCAGCCCACACCGGTTCCGCACACTCCAGAGCCTGACACTGGATCAAACCCATAAAACCCGGATCACACGCAGGCCTGCAAATGCGAATGGTGAACAGTGGCACTGATTTATTAAAAACCAATACCGAGGCCTCGTAAAAATGATGTAGAGGTGCCCCTCAGGTGCGGGGTAAAACAGCAGATCCGAAGTGTGAAGAGTATAAATATTCATGAGAGCCAGTCCAAGATCTCCGAGGGATACACAGAATGTCTGTGGTGTTTACTGGGTGTCAGAACATTTGCTCCTCTCAAGTTGGAAGTAGCATCCCAGTCAATTCCAGTTCTTTAAAGCAAAGCCTCTTTTATTCTAAACCTCCTCCAGGCTGAGGGACAAGAAAGGCTTTTTAGCCACCCCTTAGCTCCACCTCCCACCGGTGACCTCCTGCGGGCGCTGGCGTACGACCCATCACGCGGGTCCTCCGGGCCTCGCTTCCCGTCTTCCCCGCTTGGACCTCCCCGAGTCTTTATCGCACAAACACAGATCGCCGCTTTTTAATCGTGCCCCCGAATAAAAGACGCGTTTCCAATTAATTCTACCGCCGCAGGGGTGCACCGCGACCCTCCCCCACCCGAAATAAACAAACGAAAAAGGTGCTGGGAAGACAGCCGAACTGTGCAAAGTCGTATTAGATAGTACTACGTTGTGTATGATTCGGTTTTGGTATCGCGTACCACTTACTCTGTTTGGCCTGTACTGCATCGTTGGGTAAAATCAGGCACCCAAACAAAGTCGCCTTTGCGTTGCGGACTCACTCTCTGTATTTTGTATGAAAGGGTCTCTGACATGATTTAGCAACTTTGCTCAAATATGTTGCATGTTGTTTGTAATTTTGTTCTACATTGTTCCATTCCCCAAAAGCAAAAGTGACTTTTATTGTGGACGGCGCCAGCGGTCATGAGCTAGCTCTCGTTGTTCAGTCTCAGTGATGCCATCGTGGTGGCACCTCTCAGCTGTAGAGTAAAAAACGGTTCTCAAGGTCGACTTGGTTCGGTATCTTTTTCATCAAAACAGCAGTCATGCCAAAATGTTGTGTTGCTGCTGGATGTTAACTCTGCTCGAGTGATACCGTAGTTTGTTTTCCTTTCCAAAAAACGGGGGGGGGGGGGGGGGTTTTGTGGTTGAAGCAAATGTAATAGTTGCAGCAGTCACTTTTATTGCAAATGCTGATTCAAAATCAATGTAAAGCTCGCAGGCGGTTTCAGGTTGTGGGGGTGTTATTATTATTATGGTTATCGTTGTTGTGATTTGTTTTGCACATTATGGCTCTGCCTCAGTGATAGCAGACCAAAAGCCAGAAACCAAACCTAAAACAAAACACCTCAACTTGGTCATGCAGTAGTGGGTCTAGCGCAAGTGTGTGTGTAAATTCATGTGACGTTATACAAACAGGTTCTGGTGTTGGATGTAGTTTCATGTTGTGTGTTTGTATTTCCACTGAAAATAGTAACAGTCCAATGTGACTAACGAGATGAAGTTCTGTTTTTTGTATATTTTTATTGCTACATGACAAACAAGTTACCAGTAAGTGCAGTAGATTCTCAGAAAGCAAACAAGACCCAGCATTCATGATATGCACGCTCTTAAGGCTGTGCAATTGGCCAATTAGCTGAAAAAAATAGCACTGTGTCATTCAATCAGTGATCAGTGGAGTGAAAAAAGGTGTGAATCAGGAGGCCCCAATTTAAAGATGAAAGCAGCACTTGTTGAACATCACTTGTCTTTGAAAGCCTGAGGAAAATGGCTCCTTCAAGACATTGTTCAGAAGAACAGCGTACTTTGATTAAAAAGTTGATCGGAGAGAAAACTAAAATGATCTCCAATGCCTTAAAACTGAGAGCAAAACCAAGACAAGTGGCAGAAAACGGAAGACAACCGTCACAATGGATGGAAGAATAACCAGAATGGCAAAGACTCAGCCAATCATCAGCTCCTGGATGATCAAAGACAGTCTGGAGTTACCTGTAAGTACTGTGACGCTTAGAAGATGTCTGTGTGAAGCTGATCTATTTACAAAAATCCCCAGCAAAGTCCCTCTGTTAAAAAAAGACGTGCGGAAGAGTTTGAGAGAGAAATGGAGGAACATTTTGTGGACTGATGAGAGTAAAATTTTTCTTTTTGGGTCCAAGGGCCGCAGACAAACTCTGAATTGAAGCCACAGTGAAGACAGTGAAGCATCACGATATGGGATGTTTCTCCTACTATTTATCCCATAGCAGGGATCATGGATGAGTTTTCATATGTCCAAACACTTGAAGAGGTCTTGTTGCCTTATGCTGAAGAGGACATGCCCTTGGAATCAACAAGACCATCACCCCAAACACACCAGGAAACCAGTAACATCTTCTTATGTTCTTATGTTATGGAGGGGCCAGCCCAATCCCCGGACCTTCATCCCATGGAGAACTTGTGGGCTGACATCAAAAATGCTGTTTGTGAAGCAAAAGCAAGAAATGTTGATGAATTGTGGAATGTTGTTAAAGAATATTGGGGGTGAAGAACAGCTGAAAGGTGCCACACGTTGGTAGAGTCCATGCCACACGGATGTGAAGCACTTATAAAAAACTAAATATTACTTTAGTCCTTCACAGGATTGGCAAATCCTACAAACAAAAAATAGTTTTGAGTTTGTAAAGACAATGGCAGACACTGCTATTTTTTGACCACACCCCTTTCACCTAATTAGCCAATTGCACAGCCTTAAGAGCGTGCGTATCATGAATGCTTGTTTGTTTTCTGAGAATCTACTGCACCTGCAGGTAGCTTGTTTGCCATGCAGCAATAAAAATATACTAATAAGAGTACTTCATCTGGTCAGTCACATTGCACTGCTGTTATTTTCAACGCTGCTGAATTTGCCCGCACATGAAAGAAGGGGAATCAAGAAATGATTAAATTCACTTTTAATGAATCTTCCATCTTTGATTGCTTTTGTGACCAGCGCTGCAAATTCCCGACGGGCATTTGTGTAAACGGACAATAAAAGAGTCTTTTGAATTGTAATCAACTATTAAGGTAAAACAAGCACTCCGGTTTGATTTTTTGTATTTTTACAGTTTTGAGCCGAAACTGTGTATTGATTGATGGCTTTTAGTTTTGGTTAAACTTAGCGAGGGCCACGTGGTGACAACTGAAAGGTTTGCCACTTTGATGTTTTGGAAATATGCTAAGAAGTTATTTATATTACAAGAAAAAAAGGTTTTGTCGTCTAAATAGAAAAGCGTCTTTTCCTCCCCATTTTTGCAGATTTTCTTTAAATGTATCCAATACTTAAATTTTGAATTCATATTATGACTTTATTCACATCATTTCTGAACTGCATATCTATAACATTACATTTTAATTTTCCAATAATTACAACCCTATTTTGTTTTGTTCTAATGTAATGTTATGACTTTTAAAAATATTTTTTTTTAATGTTTGAATTCTACTACAATGACTTGAAATTAATTTTCCCAAAAATATCACAACTTTATTTTTGGAAAATTGCCACATTCTGTGTTGTTACATTACAACTCCTTCTCTTTTAGTATTTTGACTTTATTCCAGAAAATTTACCATTAAAAAAAAAAAAAAGAAAACATTGCATTGCAGCTTTTTGATACAGGTAAAAAAAATGTTCCAAATATTTTAACTTTATGACTTAATTCTCATAACATTTTTTCTGCTCCATAATTTCCATATTTTTTACCGCTTTATTTATAGTTTTCTTTTGTGTCTCCCTAATATTACAAATTTAAACAATATTCTCTTTTTAAATATTTTAACTTTATGCTACAGAAATAACGTTGTTTTTGTATTACCACCTTATTCCCATAAAATTACAACTTTTTATTGTTGGATTCCAACTTTTTTTTGCAAGAGGAAGAAGTAGGAGCAGAAATAAAGCGTGCATTTTCCAAGTAGCCCAGGAAGTGCGGAACTGCCAGCGTAATGAATAATGACGTGTCAATCAAAAGACGAGGAGTGTTTTGTCTTGCAGTGCTCATGCTGCACATTTTTGCATAATTTAGATCACCTTACTTTAGTGTAATTTACTGATAAGAGAATTTTTAGGATATAGAAGTAGAACATTTTCATAGTTACAGCACAGGAAATCTGTTTCCGACCTTTTAAATCTTCCTTAACGTGACCTTTTATCATTATTAGAGCGCTCTAGACATGAAATAACACCCCTACAGTCACCTTTACACTCCTAAGATAGTAGACATAATAAGAGAAAATAAGCAAGTTTGAGTGTGTGTTGCAATGAATGCGTTTAGTAGTGGAGCAGAGGAAGTAGCGGACAGGAAGTGACATCAGCTTGGTTTCGTCTCGATTACGGCTGCAACGGGGATTTGATTTTTATTCGTTCAGCCTGCTGACATTGCGTACATAACAGTGAGATCGCTGACACCTCAGTCAGTGACTCATCTCAAAAACTATGTCAGGGTCTTTGAATGCGTCTTTTGCATGTCCTATAAGCTTGAAATGCTTAACCTTTGCTTAAAGGGTCCCCGACGTGATTAATCAACCTGCTTTAAATATGGTTTGCATTTTTGTTTTACATTGTTTTGTTTCTGAAAACCCACGGTGAATTCTCAAAAAGCACACTTATAGTTGAGGACGTCATCGGCCTCCCAGCTAAAGCAGAGAAAACAAACGCTTCCCGAGGTAGCTGGTCGACATGGTTCAGTACATTTTTCGTCCAAATAGTCGTCATCCAAAATGTTTTGTTGCTGCTGGATGTTTACAGTCTCCGAGTGATACCGTGAGTTTGTTTCTTTTTCCAGAAGAGGAAGGGTTAAGAAACAAATGGACAAAGCAAGCGCAGAGAACGAGAGGCAGATGGACGCCCACCTCGAGTTCTGTTCTTTGCAGTGATCTTTTCACTGATGACTGCTTTGAAGGAACACCTTTTTGAAAGTAGGGTATAAATGCATATCGGAAAAGGATCCTATTCCGCTGATGCTCAGGAAAGGAAAGACAAGAAGAGCGGCGTCAAAGTTGCCACAGAACAGAGTAAGCCATGTCTTGTTTACGTAATGTCTTCTAAACACTATTCCACCATAGCGACAAGGCTGTAGAGCGTTACACATGTTATATAAACATCTTTTCACAGTGATATGTGCTGTGGGGACAGCGGCAAACTATGAAATAAATCAGGCTACAAAGAGCCCTTTAAGAAGCCGATGTAAACAAATAATTGAAGGAGAAGCAACTCCAGATTCATTTACACGTACCATTCTGTGATTTGAAGGCCACCAATCTTCATGTCTTGAGGTTTAAAGTCCATAATCTGCAAGTTCTCCTATATCCTCTGTCTCGCACGCCGCCATTTTTGTTACCCGTGGGATAGTCAGACTTCCATGGCGTCACTTCCGGAAATGAGACTGAAACAATAGAAAGTACCAGACAACAACAAACAATAAATTAGCAAAGTCAGGCTCTTTGAAATATGCATATGTTTGGAATAATACTCCACCCCGTGGTAAAGTAGGTAAATAGTAAACAGTAAACGACTGCCGCCCTTACTGGTTATTCAGTCAGCCAGTGGACAATCTCTTTTACGTTGCCGGTTCTTCCGGAGAACTGGGTTGGATTTAGGAGGGTTGCTTTGGTGCCCCCTGCAGTGCCAGGAGGCCCCATAAACACTCAGAGAAAGTTTAACGACGAATGAAAGTGTTTCACTGGCCTCTGTTTGGGTGTTTTATTCGCCGGGACGCTCCTATAGCTTTGGGTTTGCTCCAGTGGCGAGGATTGAGTGACGAGGATCGATCGCTTCTCTGGTACGGGGGCGTGTGTGTGTGGTTTGTGCTCGACGAGACCGTTCCAAGTTGTTTGCAAAGTGCAGACGTTGATTTCAAGACAAGTGTTTTGCGGCCTCGTTCAGCCGCCGCGCGCCTTTCCCGTGCAACACGTGCACTCCCGCCGCTCCACGCATCGACCGGCCCTCCTACTTCGTGAGCATGTTTGACTCCGGATCGCGGAGAAACAGGTCCAGCGTTTTCCTCCCGTCTTCCCGGAATGAAAAGGAACAGACTTTCTCCGCCGCGCCGACAGAGAAGGTTGAAAGAGCGTATTAAGCGAAGGTATTTGAATGTAGAAGCGCCAGGATATAGTTTAGTGCGAGGAGGAACCTGGGCTCATCTCTCAGCCACGCCTGAGGAGCTTCGGCCGCCCTCGGTTATTGGAAGTCGTTGTGCAGCTCGTCTTATTCTGGAAGCCTGAGAGACTTCCACGGGTCAGCGGAATTCATTGCTATTCATCATGAGTGACACGCATGGAGGGAAAAAAACAACACGCCACTCCGTCTGAGCAACGGGCCTGTCTTATTTGTTTTGCAGCCGAGCCCGTTTATGTCGACACCCCCTGATGGCGACATAACCAAACCAAGATCCATCCATCCATTTTCTTCCGCTTATCCGAGGTCGGGTCGCGGGGGCGGGAGCCCAAGCAGGGAAGCCCAGAGGTCCCTCTCCCCGGCCACTTTGTCCAGCTCTACCCGGCGGATGCCGAGGCGTTCCCAGGCCAGCTGAGAGACATAGTCTCTCCAATGTGTCCTGGGTCTTCCCTGAGGCCTCCTACTGGTTGGACATGCCCTGAACTCCTCCCCAGGGAGGTGCCCGGGAGGCATCCTAACCAGATGCCCGAGCCACCTCATCTGGCTCCTCTCAATGCGGAGGAGCAGCGGTTCTACTCCGAGTCTCTCCCGGATGACAGTGCTTCTCACCCTCTCTCTAAGGGAGAGCCCAGCCACCCTGCGGAGAAAACTCATTTCGGCCGCTTGTACCCGCGATCTTGTCCTTTCGGTTACTACCCAAAGCTCATGATCATAGGTGAGGTTAGGAACGTAGATCGACCAGTAGATCGAGAGCTTTGCCTTTCGGCTCAGCTCCCTCCTCACCACGACAGATCGGTGCAGAGTCTGCATCACTGCAAACGCTGCACCAATCCGCCTGTCCATCTCACGTTCCATCCTTCCATCACTCGTGAACAATACCCCGAGGTACTTAAACTCCTCCATTTGAGGCAGGACCTCATCTTCATCCATCCGCCTCTTCTCCAAAATACCTGAATAGATCTTACCCCTTACCGGGAAGGCCGAGGAGTGTGATCCCACGATAGTTAGAACACACCCTCAGGTCCCCCTTCTTGAAAAGCGGGACCACCATCCCGGTCTGCCAGTCAAGGGGCACCGACCCCAATGTCCACGCGATGCTGCAGAGTCGTGTGAACCAAGACACACCCACATCATTCAGGACCTTAAGGAACTCCAGGCGGATCTCATCCACCCCCGTGGCTTTGCTACCAAGGATCTTTTTGACCACTTTGGTAACCTCAGGCCCAGGGATAGGACAACCCGCCTCAGAGTCCCCAGTCACTGCCTCCATGTTGGAAAACGTGTCGTTATAGACAATCCGTGACGAGCACAGAAATCCAATAACATAACACCGCTCGGATTAAAAACAGGGGGGGGCGTTCCTCCCAATCACAACTCTCCAGGTCTCACTGTCACTGCTAACATATGCGTTGAAGTCACCCTAGGGAACAAGGGAATCCCCGAGGGAGCACTCTCTAGTACCTTCTCTAAGGATTCCAAAAAGGGCGGGTATTCTGACTGGCTGTTTGGGGCATAAGTGCAAACAACAGTAACGGAATGAAGTCCAGCCCCTCTCGAGAGGACTCCAAACCCAAATATGTTTTAAAATCCTACAATACTCTGTTAACTTTCTGTTTATGTCCCGTCTCCTAGTGAGGTGTCACGTCATTGGTTGGCTTTATTACCACCAACGTGGCTGTCGGGCCTCACGGTGAAAAACAGAAAAAAATCCAACTTTGCCAGTTGGATGGTTCGTAGGTGTATTTCACAAAACATTCAAGAGACATTCTCCTCCAGGACTTTTTGGTAGTTTATCACAGCAAGTCCACCACACTACCACCACCAAATTTTACCGTTGTTTTTCTGAAACATGGTGTTACTTTTACGCCAGATGTAATGTAACCTTCCAAAAAGTTCAGCTTTCTTTCTTTTTTTGTCAATTTCGTTTTTGTATTATTGGGACTTCATTCCCATAATATTTGGACTTTATTACAATCTTGCCAAAAAATGTACATCATTATTTGGTTTTTATTTATTTTTTTAAATAATGTCTTTTTTGTGTGAATATTCCAACTTTTTGCCACTAATGAGTATTATGCTTAATCATATTTAGAGTTTATTACTATTACTATTTGCATCTGTCTAATGCTCATTATTTTGACTGTTTTCCATTTCTGATGTTTGTTTATTGTAATTTTTCAACTATTTAAAATTTGTTCTTGTAATTTCTTTCCCCCATAATTATGACTTTATTCTAAAAATATTCAGACCTTATTCTTAGAACATTTAAGCAGACTAATTTCATCAAAATTTGTTTCTCATAATATTACGATCTAAAAAATGTCTTTAATATTTCAGCCTGATGCGTTTTAAAATGCGATACTCTCAACATTATGACTTGATTGTTAGATTGCAACGTTTTCCTTTTTGTATTTTGACTTTATTTTTGTAAAATTTCCATTTTTGTTGTTGTTGTTTTTTGCTTGAATTTTTTTGGCAAATTATATTTTCTGAATGTGCTTGGGCTCATAAGAAACAGTCCCGGGCCGAAAATCATTTTTTTTAGCACGTGGGCCTTTTTACAAAATACAAAAATACCCTTTTCAGTAAGTTTCCCTTGGTGGAAAAAGTTTGGACACCCCTGAATTAGCACGTCACGCCTGGCAAGTAAAATTCAACATTTATAGTTTTTATTGTCTTTTTAGGGCCAAACGCCGAATATACGGAAAAGCAAATGATTTGGCCAGGGAACGTGAAAGTTGTTATCATTTGCAAACCTTATCGTCTGATATTCATTTACATATTCATTCTTCTGTTTCTTTTTTGCAGCACAAAAGTTCAAGGGAAAGTAGGTCTATTAAAATTCCAAATCCGTTGTTAGGCACTGTTGTTTTTTTCAAGGCTGTCAGTGTGATGAACGTTTCATTTTTTACTTTGGAATTCTTTTAACACGGAATGTCGGCGCCTCAAACGGACACTAAGTAGTTTCATACTTCACGAGTGGTCAACATAAACGACGTAAGCAGGGACTTTTTAGTTCCACTGCGGGCCAATACTTCATGATTTGTCAACATAAACGGGTTTTCGACTTAATCAGAGATTTTTTATTTACTCAGTGGGCCGGGACTACATGAATTGGTCGACATAAACCAGTTGTCGACTTAAATGGACAATGTGTAGTCACATGGTGGGCCAGGACTTCATGATTTGTCAACATAAACAGGTTGTCGACTTAGATGGAGTAGAAGAGTTGGGTCGACATAATGGAGTTGCTGACCTTTTAGTATTGAGAAGAACACGGTGGACTAGGACTAGATGAGTCGTCAACATAAACGGGTTGTCAGCTTAAGCAAGGACTCTCTAGTTACGTGGTGGGCCGGGAATTTGTTAAGTGTTGACATAAACGGGTTGTCAACTTAAGCAGGGAATATTTAGTTACATGGTGGGCCGGGACTTCATGAGTTGTCAACATAAACTGGTTGTCGGCTTAAGCAAGGACTCTCTAGTTACGTGGTGGGCCGGGAATTTGTTAAGTGTTGACATAAACGGGTTGTCAACTTAAGCAGGGAATATTTAGTTACATGGTGGGCCGGGACTTCATGAGTTGTAAACATAAACGGGTTGTTGGCTTAGGTGGAGTAGAAGAGTTGGGTCGACAAATGGAGTGCTGACTTTTTAGTATTGAGAAGAACACGGTGGACCGGGACTAGGTTAGTCGGTTGACACGGACGGGTTGTCGACATAAGCGGCTCCACCTTATTAATGCTATCTAGCGGTTGTTCATACATTTCTATCAGTGAAAAAGCTATGGAGATGTAAGGAAAGGAGGATGGAGGGTGAAGCGGATGAAAGTAGGCCGACCGGGTGACCATCACGTTGGGGGAGACGGAGATGAAGAGACGGCCGAGCCTCCATTTTGGGGAAGCGCTGCTAGTTTCCACCAATTACATTCTTGTGGATGTACGTCCTGGATTCAAAATGCTACAACGGCCTTGAGGGGCTTCGCTCTGCTGGTACACACTCAGACCCCCCCCCTCGCCTGCCATTCTTGGAAACACACTCACGCCTGCCCACAGAAGCTGTGTGTGCACATATCACACTCACGCATTTTCATCTCATCACTCCTTCTAGCTTTGTCTCTCTTTATTACCCACTCACCAGGCAACCCACTAAACACGTTTCCACTCGACACACACACACACACCATCTATTCTGTCAGTCCCCTCCGCTGTTTCCCAATTCCATTCCTCAATATCTCATCCTCAGGCTCCATCTATCCATCCGTCCATCCATCCATCCATCCTTCCGTCCATCTATCCATCCGTACATCCATCGTACCGTCGATCCGTCTGTCCGTCGATCAAACCATCCATCCATCACGCCATCCATCAATCCATCTGTCCGTCCATCCATCCATCCGTCCATCACTCCATCGATCCAACCGTCTGTCCGTCCATCCAACCATTCATCCATCCGTCCGTCCATCCATCGGTCCGTCTGTCCATCCATCCATCCCTCCATCCATCCATCAGTCCGTCTGTCCGTCCATCCATCCATCCATCCATCCATCCATCCATTTATCCATCGGACCGTCCATCCAACTGTCAGTCCATCCATCCATCCGTCCGTCTGTGCATCCATCCATCCATCCGTCCATCCATCCATCCATCCATCCATCCGACCGTCCATCCAACTGTCCGTCCATCCGTCCATCCATCCATCTGACCGTCCATCCAACTGTCCGTCCATCCATCCATCCGTCCATCCGACCGTCCATCCAACTGTTCGTCCATCCATCCGTCCGTCTGTCCGTCCATCCATCCGTCCGTCCGTCCGTCCATCCATCCATCCATCCATCCATCCATCCATCCATCCGACCGTCCATCCAACTGTCCGTCCATCCATTCATCAGTCCGTCTGTCCATCCATCCATCCGTCCATCCATCCATCCATTCATCTGTCCATCCATCCATCCCACCGTCCATCCAACTGTTCGTCCATCCATCCATCCATCCGTCTATCCATCCATCCCACCGTCCATCCAACTGTCCGTCCATCCATCCGTCTGTCCATCCATCTACCCATCCATCCGTCCGTCCATCCATCCGACCGTCCATCCAACTGTTCGTCCATCCATCCATCCGTACGTCTGTCCGCCTATCCATCCGTCCATCCATCCATCTGTCCGTCCGTCCATCCAGCCCAACAGCGTGTATTGCTGATCCGGACTGTGGCAGGCTGGTAGCAAGCTAGCTGTAGGGGGCTTCATTATTATTAGCGGTACCAATAACAGCAACAGCCTTAATTGAATGAAAGGGGCCGCTGGCAGCCCGCGTTAGGATGCAGGATGGGGGCGGAAACGAAAGCGAAGACGGGGGGTGAGGGGGGTGAGGGGGGTGAGTGACGGCCAGGCTGAGAGCTGATGACAGAGGAGAAAGGAAAATAGGAAGCGGGGCGTTGAAGGAGGTTAAAGGGAGACATGAAGTGGAAAGTGTGAAAGGCTCAGAGGCTTTTAAGGAAGCACTAGAGAGAGGTGAGGACAATTAAAACCCTTGATTGAGCGGGATGATGAATAAATTATCGTGTTGGGTTTTTAATGGATTCTAACATATTTTGTTTAATATGAGAATTATATGTACAGTACGGGAGCTAAACCCTATCCCAGGTATTGCAAACCTGTCACCACAAGTCTCCACGCTAAACCACCCACACCCACACTTTTCAGCTCCCTTGCTGAAGAACAAAACGTTCCGGCGGTTGGTTCCAGCATTCCTGCCCCAGCCGAGTACAGCAGGACCTCGCGTTGTCATGCATCAATGTGTTCTTTACGTAACCTTTCTTCACAAAACGTCCCTGTTAGGAGCTCAATATCCCAATAGCCTAATAAAGTCAGCTCCCTTGCCACCCTAAACACGTTTTTATACTTTTACATGCTGAAAATGAGTTCTAAATGCATATAAATGACGAGGGAAAGGGATAAATGAACATTTAAAGTCACATTTACCTTTATCAAAGACACGTACACCACCTTCCTGTTTTGCCATGACTTATATATACATCTATAGTGGTTTCCACCTTCTTTAACAAAATGATGGCACTTGCAACTTCGTTTGAGTTTTGGGTTATTTTGCAGCCGTGATTAAAAGAAGAGCAGAGACTTGAGGGGACAAACACTACTGGGTTTATGATAAAAATCGTGGCAAAACAGGAAGGTGTCCTTTGGGCTTTCACTGCCACATTTGTCTTTGTCAACAATCAGCTCGTCATTTAAAGAATCCTTAAATGTTCATTTATCTCGTTCATTCATCATTTGTTCGAATTGTTTTCAGCATGTAAATCTAAAAAAACGGGTTTTATATGAACATTTTGTGGAACCTTGGTTGTCGCCATCAATCCGTTCCAGAAGGTCCAACTCCAGCCAAAACGTGCTCATAACAAATTAATTTTTCCCACAAGGAAGAACGTAAATTAATTAATCCATTCCAAAAAGCCAAACATTTTTATCGCAAAACACTTTTTTATAGTGTCACAGTTTTTGCTTTACATGAAGAAAACAAACCAAAATTCATATAAATGCAAAGAAATAATGAATGAAAGGGAAACATGACCATTCCAAGTTACTTTCATAGAAGGCGTGAGTGGTGCCAACGTGGCAGCGAAATCAACCACCACCTTCCTGTTTTGACATGAGTTAATACTTGAATTCTAACCATTGTTATCAAAATGGGGGCCGCACGGTGGATGAGTGGGTAGCACGTTGGAATCTCCGTTGGGCATCTCTGTGTGGAGTTTGCATGTTCTCCCCGTGCGTGTGTGGGTTTTCTCCGGGTACTCCGCTTTCCTCCCACATTCCAAAAACATGCATGTTACCTTCATTGGCCGCTCTAAATTGTCCATTAGAGTGTGAATGTTTGTTTGTCTGCCCTCCGATTGACTGGGGACCAGTCCAGGGTGTACCCCGCCTCCCGCCCAAAGTCAGCTAGGATAGGCTCCAGCATACCCGCGACCCTAAGGAGGATAAGCGGCAAAGAAAATGGATGGAGAGTTATCAAAATGCTGGCACTGGCAACCGGGTTTGGCTCCATTTTGGTGATTTTGCAGCAGTAATAAAAAAAAAGCAAAACAAGAAGGTGGTTCTGTGTAGCTTTCATCGCCAAACTAAAACTATAATTGTGAAACTATGTGTTTTTACATGGTTTTGACATGATGTAGCAGATAGATCAAAACAGACACCACCTTCTTGTTTTGCCATGAGTTGTTTCTTGACTGCTCTCTGCTTTTCTTTTGATCGAAGTTGCAAAATACCCCAAAATGCATCCAAAGAAAGTCACACATGCCAGCATTCTGAAAATAAGAAAAGGGAAACACTTTCGAATTCAAGAAATAAGTCATGGCAAAACAGGAAGGTGGTGTCCGAGTTGATTTTCAACAACACGCTTTCACTCAAAGGGTAAAGTGACCTCAATCAATCAACATTTAGACTCATTTAGGATAGTTTTTAGATGCTAACAAGTACGGTTTGTGTTAAAAATACATGAAGATAGACCCCAGCCGGACTGACGCAGCGGATTAGTAACACGACAAGACACTAAGAGAGAATCCAATGGTCCTTGAACGCACCATGGTTGTTGCAAAGGTCTGTTTGGCTGCCTGTTTGGAAAAAAACAGACATTTCTGTGGGCGTTGCAAGTATTTTGTGGGTGATCCTGGAACGTAAACCCGGTGAAAATCGGAGACCAACTGTGGTACAAGGTGTGTGGATTGTCCCGAATGGCACAATACTTTTGTACTTTTGTCAGTACGGAAGGGGTGAAGCGTCATTTTTCCTCTGCAGCTTCCGTCTGATTCCACCTCTAACAGAGAAGCGCGCTAATCAATCATTATCGAGTCGGGCAAGACTCGGCGCCTGCATCTGGTCTTTGATCAGCTTCTGCTTCCAGATGATGCACAAGAACTTCACAAGAATATATTAGGTTCAAGACAGAACTTTCACATAAACCGCCTTTCAACGATAGATAGATAGAAAGAAGAAAGGCCCACCTTGGAGAGCACCGGGTTGAAAACAACAATACTCATTTGGATGAATTCTTTGGGGATGAGCAAGGCCGGCACAACAAAGACCACTCGGGAGAGAGCGAAAACCTCTGCCGGGGCTTCAAAATCAATACGTGTAACTGAGGAGTTCTTTTGGTGATAATATGTCAAACCCTAACACTATTTCTACCAAGCGACATAAAATCACCATAAAAATAAAACAAGTTTTTCTCCTGGAAACTACTACTAATTCATATATTAATAAATGTTGCATTGGGTATTTGTTTACGTATGTCAAAATAACTCAATACATAACCGAAATATGAAATATAAATGTTAAATCTAAAGACAAGAGGACAAGTTGTTCCATGCCAAGATTCAACCTCCTCTAACATTTACATTTTGAGTTTACATTTATTTTTAACATGTACATTTAGATGCTATATTTATATTTAGCATGTACATTTAAAATTTACATTCAACATTTACATTAAGCATTTACATTAAGCATTTATATTTAGCATTTATATTTACCATTTACATTAAGCATTTACATTTATCATTTACGTTAAGCATTTACATTTAGCATTTAGCATTTACATTTAGCATTTACATTTATCATTTACATTAAGCATTTACATTAAGCATTTACATTAAGCATTTATATTTAGCATGTACATTTACCATTTACATTACGCATTTACATTTATCATTTACGTTAAGCATTTACATTACGCATTTACATTTATCATTTACGTTAAGCATTTACATTACGCATTTACATTTATCATTTACGTTAAGCATTTACATTTAGCATTTACATTTAGCGTTTACATTTACATTTAGCATTTACATTTAGAATTTACATTACGCATTTACGTTAAGCATTTACATTTACCATTTACATCAAGCATTTACATTTAGCATTTACATTAGGCATTTACATTTAGCATTTACATTAGCATTTACATTTAGCATTTGCGTTTACCATTTACATTTAGCATTTACATCAAGCATTTACATTTATCATTTACATTTAGCATTTACATTTAGCATTTACATCCTGGACTGGTCGCCAGTCAATCGCAGGGCACATATAACAATGACAAACAATGATATGACAAACAAACATTCACACTCTAATGGACAATTTAGAGCGGCCAATGAAGCTAACATGCATGTTTTTGGAATGTGGGCGGAAAGCGGAGTACCCGGAGAAAACCCACACACGCACGGGGAGAACATGCAAACTCCTCACAGAGATGCCCAACGGAGATTCCAACCCAGAACTTCCTGACTGTGAGGCCAACATGCTACCCATTCAGCCACCGTGCGGCGCCTATTCATACTCATGCATGCTTATTCTTAATTCTTCACTTAATTATCCATAAGATCCAGTGCAGTTTGTTAACTGGCCTTCATTTTTCATCAGGAGTGTATATCAGCTAAAAATTAAGATTGGGCACCCCAAAAAGCAAAGGTTTTGGCTCGCGGGTCACATTGGGTCAGAACAGAAGAACATACTTGCTCACGGTGCAATGAAACGAAAACAACACATTCACAGCAAAGTAACGCATCACATAAACCAACTACTGCAACTAAGTGGCTAGGTGACTACTAACAACTGTGCGCTAAATTTTATTTCCAAATGCCCGCAAGGCATGCTGGGTAGTCCAGCGGCAACAATAACAATAAGAACAACAAATTGGGATTTTGTCAACGTTTCTCCTCATTTTCTTCTCTTGACGACCTCCTCGAAGTATTTTGCAATCAAACAAAAATGCAACAAAAGCGGCAACATTTTGGGAGGAAGCTACCCAGCATGCTCTGCGGCGGGAATATATGGGTGTTTTTGCCCACATGTACGCACGTGTTTGGATGCCGTACATTTCCCAATCCCACACATTGTTTGTGTTCCTGAGTCAGCCCACTTATGTTGCATTTATCATCAGGAGCACCTCTTTAGGGTCAGAGTGCTCACTGCTGGTTGCGGAAACGGTTGCTGACCGCAGTACGCCGCCAAAGGAACAGCGATGAACCATAACTTTGTACTGTTTCGCGCACGTGTTTGTTTGCGTGTCTTTTGCATTTTGCCCGACACGGCAGCAGCGAAAAGGCCGTAATCCAAAACTGGCACGCTAACGATAGCGCTGTTGCTAATGACGCGGCGTGCTTCGGAGGGGAAAAACGCGCCGCTTAACGGTGTTAATCATTCATCGGGGCCGAGCGCAGTCGGGCCGACAGAAGCAGCAAACGGGAAGCGGGGGAAGAGGATGGGAAAGAGCAGATGGGCGAGGAGAAAAAGGCTGTGAGGAAGCGGGAGAGTCACACGGGCAGGAATATTAATATGACGGATGATCATATCTTCAACTGGAGAACGGCAGATCTGCTCCGAGACGTCTTAATGGCCGCGGGAACCTCTCTGGTGGCGATCGCTGCAGACGCCCTGAATTTTTCATAGGCGGCTCGACGGCCGAAAGATATTCACGCCCTTTCCCTCCGAGAGCAGCCCTTCGCCCGCCGCCCGCCCGAGGGGATGAGATGAAGTCCAAGTAGTTTGGGGGAAGGGAAGGAAAACTGAGCATTCAACGTCCTTGATGGGCTTTGCGACGGACGCAGCTGATCAGAACGGAGACTACGTTGAATTTGGTCTCCGTGTGATAAACATCTTCAATAATTCCCCTCATGAATTCCTTCATTCAACTTGACGGGATTGGCTCTTTCACCCCGCCTGTAAATCCGTCAGGGTTTCATTCCCAGGTGTTCAAGTTAAGGTCCGGCGTCCAGATATTTTTAATACATATTTTTTATGTATTAATATTTCTCCTCCCTGAGTCACCACCTTATCGTGGTGGAGGAGTTTGCGTGTCCCAATGATCCCAGGAGCTAAGTTGTCGGGGGCTGTCATGCCCCTGGTAGGGTCACCCATGACAAACAGGTCCTAGGGAAGGGACCAGACTGAGAGTGGATGGATGTATTCTATTTTTATAGTTATATTTCATGACTTTATTCATTACATTTATTATAATTGTAGAAAATAATTTTTATTTTTAAGGTATTTAAATATATTTGTATTATTCAGGGTGGGCCAAAAGTAGGGTTACTTTTTTGACGTTTATTAGACATTTATTTGACATTTATTTGACATTAATTAGATATTTATTAGACATTTAATAGACATTTATTAGACATTTATTAGATATTTATTAGACATTTAATAGACATTTATTAGACATTTATTTGACATTTATTTGACTTTTATTAGATATTTATTAGACATTTAATAGACATTTATTTGACATTTTTTGACATGTATTAGACATTTATTTGAAATTTTTTAGACATTTATTTGACATTTTTTAGACATTTATTAGACATTTATTTAATATTTATTTGACTTTTTTAGACATTTATTTGACATTTTTTGACATTTTTAAGACATTTATTAGACATTTATTAGAAGTTTTTTAGACATTTATTTGACATTTTTTAGACATTTATTAGACATTTATTTAATATTTATTTGACATTTTTTGACATTTATTAGATATTTAATAGACATTTATTAGACATTTGACATTTATTAGACATTTATTTGACATTTATTTGACATTTATTAGATATTTATTTGACATTTATTTGACATTAATTAGATATTTATTAGACATTTAATAGACATTTATTAGACATTTGTTAGATATTTATTAGACATTTATTAGACATTTATTTGACATTAATTAGACGTTTATTAGACATTTATTAGACATTTATTAGATATTTATTAGACATTTAATAGACATTTATTAGACATTTATTAGACATTTATTAGATATTTATTAGACATTTAATAGATATTTATTAGACATTTATTAGACATTTATTTGACATTTTTTGACATTTATTTGACATTTTTTAGACATTTATTAGACATTTAATTGACATTTATTAGATATTTATTAGACATTTAATAGACATTTATTTGACATTTTTTGACATTTATTAGACATTTATTTGAAATTTTTTAGACATTTATTTGGCATTTTTTAGACATTTATTAGACATTTATTTAATATTTATTTGACTTTTTTAGACATTTATTTGACATTTTTTGACATTTTTAAGACATTTATTTCAAATTTTTTAGACATTTATTTGACATTTTTTAGACATTTATTAGACATTTATTTAATATTTATTTGACATTTATTAGACATTTATTTGACATTTATTTGACATTTATTAGATATTTAATAGACATTTATTAGACATTTGACATTTATTTGACATTTATTAGACATTTATTTGACATTTATTAGATATTTTTTTGACATTTATTAGACATTTATTTGACATTTGTTAGATATTTTTTTGACATTTATTAGACATTTTTTTGACATTTTTTTTTAGAAATTTATTAGATATTTAGTACACATTTAATAGACATTTATTTAACATTTATTAGATATTTATTAGACATTTATTTACATGCTTGATATTTTTAGTATGAACCTCAGTCGTACTAAAATTTACTTTTTTTCCCTATTTTTAATCCAAATATTTAAACCTTTCTCAATTTTCCTCTTGACTTTATTACGTTATTAATATTATTTTTGTAATTTTCCAGCATCCATATTTTCCAAAAATTACAACTTTAATTCGTGTTTTTTTTTTTTTTTGGTCCATAATATTCATAATTTTTCTCATATACTTAAAAAAAGATTCTGGACTAAAATACATTAAGAAAGACTTTATTATTCCTCCGAATTTTAGTCTTCATTCTTGTAAAGTTGCAAGTAAAAGAATGGGAATGTATTCCAATATAATTCCTGCTGATGCCGCCACCGGAACCAGCACATGTATTTGTGGCGGGCCACACTGACAGGAAGGAGGGCATGGAAATGCTGAAGCCGGGAAGTTCTTTTCCAGTCAAGACCACCACCACTTGCAACTATCCCGTCTTGTCTTCAGAACATCAGTTCTTGGAAAACCCTCCTCCCTCTTCTGCAGCGACCCGACCTCATGAAGGTTAAGCCCGAACAAAGCGCACGCATCACGGGGAACGCCGCCTCTCCCGTCACGCACCTCTATTTATAACTCAGGAGCGACGCGGAAAAGCATCGACAACAACAACGGGATGAAGCGTATGCTGCCTTTTGTAACGCTCAGCGGGATCCGACCTCGCATCCCCCAAAGTGAAGTAAGACGTGCGGGGAGGGAATGGGAAATGTCCCATAACCTTTCATAATTGCTGTAAATGGACCGCGAAGCCTCGGAGACAAAACCACAGCGGGTCCTCAGAAATCCACTCTTCCCGAGATCTCCCTGGCGGCCTCCTTCCCGTAAAGAACGCAATTAGACGAGGTAAAAGGATGAGCCTCGCTTTGGTAAACATCAATTAAGCAGCCGCTAACCAGCAAGGCGGGGCACCGCCCTAACGTCTCGCCCGCGTTCATTGGCCGTTTTCATTCTTGACTCCGGAAGTTTTTCATTGAATCTTTTATTGGGGCGGGGTCCACGTGCGAATTATGAAGGGCAGGATTTAAAAGTAAGGGGGATTTGGACTTTTAACTAAAAGGGAGCCGCACGGTGGTCGAGTGAGTGGCACCTTGGCCTCACAGTCAGGAGGTTCAGGGTTCGAATCTCCGTTGGGAATCTCTGTGTGGAGTTTGCGGTTTGTTTGGCGTTTCCCACATTCCAAAAACATGCATGTTACCTTCATTGGCCACTCTAAATTGTCCATTAGAGTGTGAATGGTTGTATGTCTTTGTTTGTCTATATGTGCCCTGCGATTGACTGGTGACCAGTCCAGGGTGTACCCCGCCTCCTGCCCAAAGTCAGCTGGGATAGGCTCCAGCATACCTGCGACCCTAATAAGGATAAGCGGTATAGAAAATGAATAATTGAATGAATTAAAAGGGAGTTCATTTTCATTTTCATTTTCTGTGGAGACACCTCACCCATCCTGGGGCGGCGTCCAGGTCTCCCGCCTTGTTCGGCGCCGCTTTGGGGTGCAAGACTAGAATTGGGGAATTTTAGGCCTTAGCCTAAGTTAGCTTTGGTCACACGTAGGCCAGTCAGCATAATCAATACATCGATTAACCGCAACATCAATCAAAACCAACTTCATCATTTTGCCGGCCTTCAATATCAACTTCAATTTTCTCCAATTTTTGCTCAGTATTCACACAATAAGAAGAAGTACCGGGACCACATAAAACAAAAACAACAAAACTGACATTTGGAAAGAAATGTCATTAATCTGGGAGGAAAATCATAAATCATATGAGAAAAGTCATAAATCTACAAGAAAAGTCATAAATCTACAAGAAAAAGTCATAAATCTACGGGAAAAAGTCCTGAATCTATGGGAAAAAGTCATAAATCTACGAGAAAAAGTCATAAATCTACGGGAAAAAGTCATAAATCTACAAGAAAAAGTCATAAATCTACGGGAAAAAGTCATAAATCTACGTGAAAAAGTCATAAATCTACAAGAAAAAGTCATAAATCTACGAGAAAAAGTCATAAATCTACGAGAAAAAGTCATAAATCTATGGGAAAAAGTCATAAATCTACGTGAAAAAGTCATAAATCTAGAAGAAAAAGTCATAAATCTATGAGAAAAAGTTATAAATCTAAGAGAAAAAGTCATAAATCTACGGGAAAAAGTCATAAATCTACAAGAAAAAGTCATAAATCTACGGGAAAAAGTCATAAATCTACAAGAAAAAGTCATAAATCTATGGGAAAAAGTCATAAATCTAGAAGAAAAAGTCATAAATCTATGAGAAAAAGTTATAAATCTAAGAGAAAAAGTCATAAATCTACGAGGAAATAAATACATTTACAAGAACACATGTTGTAATTTCATGAGGGAAAAATGTTAGACATTTACGAGAATGAAATCTGACAATTTATGAGAAAGAATTTTCAAATCTACAGGAAAAAAGTGAAATAAAGATAATAAAAGTGGTAAATTCATGAGAAAATGTTGGAAATAACTATTATTTTCATTTTATTCTTGTAAAAAAATTACAAGCCCAAAAAATAAACTTAAGAGAAAAAAGTCTTACATTTACGAGAAAAAAAGAATACATTTGCATGAATAAAAGTTGTGATATTTCATGAGAAAGAAAATGTTAAATCACGCGTAAAATGGTAAATTTTGGAGAATAAAAGTAATAATTTTATGAGTAGAAGTTGTAAATGTACATGAAAAAAATGATAAATTACAGCTTTTCTTCCCTTAGAAAAATCTGAAACAAAAGAATAAAGTCGTACATTCACGAGAAAAAAGTCCCAAAATTGTGAGAAAAAAGTCTTCACAAGATAAAAGTTAACAAATTTACAAGAATAAAAGTTGTAATGTTACAAGAAAAATGTTGTAAATGTATTAAATGTATTGTTCTTGTCAATTGCAAGATTAATAATAATAATAGTATATGAACATACACTATATTATTATGTTATATATTCTAATATGAATGATCATCAATAATACATGTAATAATGTTGATAATACTATAATAATACTGTATCATATAATATTATTAATAGTATTTCATATTGTAATAATATAATAAATGATAAATATTGATGTATATGTACTAATACTGGTTTTAATGTTCAAACTGGACTGTGTTTGTGTGGGACGGTGTTTGTCGAGTGAATGGTATTTAGCAGCTTTTGCTACAATCCTGATGAGGCGACGGGTCGGGCGTGGTCGCAGGCGCCGCTCGGATCGGATCAGCGACTTTGACTTCCTGTTGTTTCCCGGCCTTATTAGCACGTGAGCTCGTTTTGCTGCTCAAGTGATTAGCGCGGCGTGAAATGTGATTACACAGCCTAGCTTGCTGATTTGTCCAACTGATGCCCTCCGCCAGCGACTGTGGTATGTTCGCCGCAGTTAGGGGTCCCGCTAGGCATGCCGGGTCAATTGGCGTGTTCGGGGATTTACGGTACCTCCAGGGATGCAGTGTGCCTATCACCTTGCACATCGTTGCACGCGTGCACGTGAGACGGTAGAACATTCCCCAAGCACGCTGCCACAATTACAAAAGCACGACACGCCATCACAGGACGCAGGGAAGTAAGCGTACCATCAACGGGGCGGTCGTACGCCCGACGTAAAGGCGAGGTTACACGCCGTCTTACTCCTTCATCAGTACGTCCGGTTGTGACCTGCACTTAGGGGTGCTGCTATGTAACTATTTAGCAAAACGTGTTATGAATGTACATAATTACCCCTTTGGGAGGCAGGGGTCCCTACTCCCCCCAAAAAGGCCAGCAAAGTTTCACTAAGGAGCGTTATGTGGTTATTTTTTGTATAGAGGGCTCAAATAATCTTAAATTACATATTTAGAAAGTGGTAAACTTGTTTTCTATGTCTTATTTTCTCTTATTATTTCTTCTACATTGGGTAACAGACGTGTGGAGGTGATTGTAGGGGTGTTATTTCATGTATAGAGGGCTCTATTAATGTAAAAAAACATATTTAAAAGGTTGTAAACTTGTCTTCTATGTCTTATTTTCTCTCATTATGTGTACTACATTGGGTAACAGGAGTGTAGAGGTAACTATAGGGGTGTTATTTCATGTATAGAGGGCTCTAACAATGTTCAAAAACCATATTTAGAAGGTTGTAAACTTGTCTTCTATGTCTTATTTTCTCCCATAATGTGTACTACATTGGGTAACAGGAGTGTAGAGGTGACTATAGGGGTGTTATTTCATGTATAGAGGGCTCTAACAATGTTAAACACAATATTTAGAAGGTTCAAACATGGTTTCTATGTCCTATTTTCTCTCATGATGTCGGCTATATTGGCTAACAGAAGTGTAGAGGTGACTATAGGGGTGTTATTTCATGTATATAGGGCTCTAACAATGTTCAAAACCATATTTAGAAGGTTGTAAACTTGTCTTCTATGTCTTATTTTCTCCCATAATGTGTACTACATTGGGTAACAGGAGTGTAGAGGTGACTATAGGGGTGTTATTTCATGTATAGAGGGCTCTAACAATGTTAAACACAATATTTAGAAGGTTCAAACATGGTTTCTATGTCCTATTTTCTCTCATGATGTCGGCTATATTGGCTAACAGAAGTGTAGAGGTGACTATAGGGGTGTTATTTCATGTATATAGGGCTCTAACAATGTTCAAAACCATATTTAGAAGGTTGTAAACTTGTCTTCTATGTCTTATTTTCTCCCATAATGTGTACTACATTGGGTAACAGGAGTGTAGAGGTGACTATAGGGGTGTTATTTCATGTATAGAGGGCTCTAACAATGTTAAACACAATATTTAGAAGGTTCAAACATGGTTTCTATGTCCTATTTTCTCTCATGATGTCGGCTATATTGGCTAACAGAAGTGTAGAGGTGACTATAGGGGTGCTATTTCATGTATAGAGGGCTCTAACAATGTTCAAAAACCATATTTAGAAGGTTGTAAACTTGTTTTCTATGTCTTATTTTCTCCCAGAATGTGTACTACATTGGGTAACAGGAGTGTAGAGGTAACTATAGGGGTGTTATTTCATGTATCGAGGGCTCTAACAACGTTAAAAACAATATTTAGAAGGTTCAAACATGGTTTCTATGTCCTATTTTCTCTCATGATGTCGACTATATTGGCTAACAGAAGTGTAGAGGTGACTCATTTCATATCTCGAGGACTCTAATAATGTTTAAAACGTATTTAGAAGGTGGTAAACATGTTTTCTATGTCTTTTATTATATCTACTATATTGGGTAACAGGAGTGCAGAGGTGACTATAGGGGGGGTCTTTCATGTATAGAGGGCTCTTTTAATGTTAACAACCACATTTAGAAGTTTTTAATAATGTTTTTTATGTCCTATTTTCTCCCATAATGTCTACTATATTGTATTATATATATATTATTATATTATAGAGGTGACTGGTGGGATGTTATTTCATGTATAGAGGGCTCTAATGATGTTAAAACTGAGTTTAGAAAGTTGTAAAAATGTTTTCTATGTTTTATTTTCTCTTATTATAACTACTATATTGGGTAACTGGAGCGTAGAGGTGACTATAGGGGTGTTTTTTCATGTGTGGAGGGCTCTAATGATGTTATAAAACATATTTGGAAGAAGGTAAACATGCACATGCCCCCCCCCCCCACACACACACACACACTATGGGTCTGCTTCATCCCGTGATGATGGTGATGATGATGCGCCTGTGCGGGCCTGAAAGACGGCCCACCTCCTGTTGCCGTGATTGCGCCAATCACTCCCATTAGCATTCCTCGCCAGCGATGTGATTCCTCGGGTTACACGCATGCTGATGGCGCCCGCGCCCGGCCCGTCCTTGATTTCCTTACGCTCAGAAGCAACGCTTCGATGGAGACCTCAGACACCGAATCAGCACGGAACCGCTATCATATATAATCATAAACGTATATATGCTTATGTGTATATATATATATATATATATATATATGTATATATATATGTGTATATTTATATTAAAAAAATATATGTATATATGCATATCTTTATGTGTATGTATATTTATATAAGAAATATATACAGTATATATATATATATATATATAGCATTTATCCATGACGTAATCAAGCTCAGCTCTCATCTTACTAGCTTCCCGGCCAAAAGAGGTGGGGGTGCACTCGGGATTACAATACGCCCCCCCCTTTTCATACAAATGTTTATCCCACCCGGGCTAATCTTCCTCCACTCCGGCATGAATGCCCTTTGTCTCTTTTATCTGACTCTTATCGCCCGCCGCTCTTGGCTGTGCTCGAGGTTCCTCTTTAGCGGCGTGTACTTGGGAAGAACCGGATGAGTGCCGGGGCGGGGGTTCTGGGACGGCGGCTGGCCGCGGCTGAATGCGGAGGCCGAGGTGACCTTTTGGAGTGAGAACATGCAACACGAGGATGAGTTGACGATTTGTGCAGGATGTCATTCAGAGACGTGCTGCAAGATGTTTTACTAAGAGTCCACGTGAGGCCTTCTGCGTGGGGTTTTCCCTCCATGTGGGATCCCACCAAAGCAAACACCGAGGGCTGGAGGTCACCAAACTCCCGGTGAAGTTGGTTGAACCCGGCGGACTCCGGAAGTTTGCTCCTCCCGAATGCTGAGCATCTGTCACGGTTAGACGGCACGCCGGGAACGACACACACGCATCCCGGCCTCGCCCTCCGCCGGGATTTCTCCGGTGCGTTGTTCGAGTCCAAGCGGCTTTCAATCGAACGTAAGATTAGCGGGGAAATTGATGCTTGTTTTTTTAACGGCTTAGGAAAACTAGGAAAATGTCGCACGAAGCTGATGACGAAGATGAACCGATCAAATTGATTATGACGGGAAATTTCCCAACACCAAACATGTCAACGTTTGTGATTATAAAGCCCTCTAAGTGTCCATTTGATTCCGTCATCTCACTATAATCATATCATGAAGAATATTACAAGGGATAAGCCGAGAGGAAAAGGAGGAGAGAATAAATAATATAACAAAGGTTAGGGGGGCTGCCTGGGGCTCTGAGTTCAAAATCGGGCTTACTTATAAGATTAATAGGAAAAGTCGTAGGATGCTTTGTTTTTTTTTGTTTTTTTTTGTTAAAGCTCTTAAAAATTAAAAAGTTAAAATCTTTGGGGTTTTTTTTCAGGATCCGATTCCAAATTTCTCACCCTTTTAGGTCCCTTGAGCTCCAAAAACTCAATAAAAACATAACAAATTCATATTTTTTCTACATTTGCTGCTTATATCTTTGAATCAGCTTGAGCTCCAATAAAAACACCAAACATGTAAAAATTTGGATGACTCCGACCCTCTAAATGCCCAGCGGATGCCAAGAAAAGGAGCTATTCTCCATATAACAAATGTTAGGGGGGAGGGCGGGGCTCTAAGTTAAAGATCGGGCTTAATTATAAGATTAATAGGAAAAGTCCTTATGAGGCTTTGTTATTTTTGTTTTTTTCCAAATGTCCCACACTTTCGGGCCCCCAGAGGCCAAAAAAGTCTACGAAAAAATAAGAGAGTCGTATTTGTTTCTTGCATCTTTGCTCGCAACGCAGGCGTTTTTGCCAGAACGCCGACCGAGAGCGTCGCTGGAGTTTTTCCGAAGCGACACGACCGCCCTGGCAAGGTTTTTCGTGCTTTGCTTCGGCTCCTTCCCGTTGGAAAGGAACTTCCGGTGTGCACCGAACGTGGCGTTCCCACCTGGCTCATGCGGATCGTCAAGATGTACTGCCCTTTTGCAGCCTCCAAAAGGGGATGCGGCTGCGTTTGGTTTTTACAAAAGCACACGCTTTTCGCCTTGGCTGACCTTTGACTTTGCACGTCGCTCGTTCCCCTCCATGTTGGGAACGTTCGGCCGGGGGCCTTTCTTAGCCCGCAGACTTTTTTGTTGTTGGCCTTTTGCATTTTCTAGAAATAAACTGAATTATTAGCGGTGCCTCGGTTTTTTGTTATTCGTTCGCTCCCACAGGTCAGACAAAAAACCCCAAACCAGGAACAACTCAGGCAATTTTTCCAACAGGAAAGAACGCAAATCCAGTTCACCCCTTCCAGACACCCCAAAAAAACCATTTGATAGACAATAATTATAGTTTTACACGCAGAAAATTACAATAATAATAATATTAACAATAATAATAAATGCCGAATGGACAGACTTGCTTAGTCTTACAGTAGTACCAGGGACTGGTACCGTATAGCTGCTACACATACTGGACCTCTCATCCACATACCGGACTTTTCATCCACATACTGGACTTCTCATCCGCATACTGGACCTCTCATCCGCATACTGGACCTCTCATCCGCATACTGGACTTCTCATCCGCATACTGGACTTCTCATCCGCATACTGGACTTCTTATCCGCATACTGGACTTCTCATCCACATACTGGACCTCTCATCCGCATACTGGACTTTCATCCACATACTGGACTTTTCCCGTCACATTGTTTTACGTGGCCCCCAAATACAGAAAATAATGCAAACGGCTTTTTTCTTGTTGAAAAATAAGATATAAATACAGTACACCTGTATGTATATATATTTGTAAATTTTTTGTTATTTATTTGTTCTGTCAATTTTTATTGCAAATTCCTACCATGTGCAATTGAAGTTAAATTTTTGTGTTTTTTGAGGGGAGGGGGGTCTGGAAACAATTAATCGTGATAAAAGAGGGACGGCTGTGCAAAACTCAAAGTTCTGCATGGTACCTAATTTCCATTCACTTTGATGTAAATTTGTTCACAAAACGAAAATCATAATACTCAAACGTGTCATAAAATCACGGGGTAATCATATTTACATGTTTTGTGTGTGTATATATTTACAGTGTATGAAAAAGTGCTTTTTTGCCTGTTTGTCACATGTAAGTGTTTCAGATCATCACAGAAATGTAATTATTACTCAATGGCAAAAAACAGAAAATGCAGTTTTTAAATGACACTTTTTATGATGAAGGGGGAAAAAAGCAAAGCTACATGGTCCTGTGTGGAAAAGGGATGTTAGCATAAAGCTAATAAGTGTTTGGGTCGCCCTTAGCAGCAACAACTGCAATCAAGCGTTTTGATAACTTGCAAGGAGTCTCTTACAGCGCTGGGGAAGGGATTTTGCAGAATTGTTGTCATTCAGTCACAATGGGTGCTTTCCCGGCATGAAGCGCCTTTTGAAGGTCATCAGCATCTCCACAGGATTCAGGTCAGACTGCAAAGTCTTCAGCCATTCAGAGGTGGACTTGCTGGTGTGTTTTGGATCATGGTCCTGCTGCACAACCCAAGTCGTTTCCTACAGACGGCCGAACATTTTTCTACAGGTTTTTTTGGTAGACAGCAGAATTCATGCTTCCATTTATCACAGCAAGTCTTCTGGGTCCCAGACCATCACACTACCACCACCATATTTTACTGGTGATGTGATGTTCTGGGACACATTTTGTCTCGAGTATTTTCCCAAAGGTCTTGGGGATCATCAAGATGCATTCTGGCAAAACTGAGACGAGCCGTAATGTTCTTTTTGTTCAGCAGTGGTTTTGGTCTTGGAACTCCAAGCCATGCAGGTCATGTTTGACCACTGTCTTTGTTATGATGGAGTCATGAACACTGTTCTTAACTGGGGCAAGCAAAGCCTGCAGTTCTTTGCATGTTGTTGTGGGGTCTTTTGTGACCTCCCGGATGAGTTGGCGCTGCGCTCTTGGGGTCATTTTGGTTCCGCGGCCACTCCTGGGAAGGTTCACCATGTTCTGGCCATTTATGGCTAATGGCTCTCACTGTGGTTTGCTGGAGTCCCAAAGCTTTAGAAAGGGATTTATAACCTTTCCCACACTGGTAGATCTCAAGTAATCTCAGTTAAGGTAATTACTTTTTCACAGAGGGCCATGCAGATTTAATGAAAAGTTTAATTTCAAAACTGCATTTTATGTTCAGCTCTGTCGTCACTGACTAATATTTGGACTTACAGTATGCGATGACCTGAAACATTCATGCAAACATTAGAAATGGAGAAGGGAAAATTGGTCAACTTCACCGCCTGACACCTTAAGGGTCCCAGCGGACGTCAGAAGACATTTCCACAAGACGGAGAAACCAATCCATCCGTCTGTTATCGATATGTTTTTGCTCCGCAGGGTCCACCGACGCTCACCCCAGCTGACCTCGGGCAGGAAGCAGCTTGATGGGCGGCCAATCGCAGGTGAGATCATCCTCAGCCGGGCCTCGGGTGGGCCACGGGGAGAGAAGTGGAGAGGGACGGCGGGCCAAAGCAGACTTCAGGCCTCTGCGGTGTGTTCACGACTTCAAGCGCACGGCGAGATGGTGGACGGAAGCAAAGCGAGGGTGTGTGAGACATCACTGAGGGAGAGTGAGAAAGTAATTCTCACTTCACTCTGGGCAGGAAGATTAAGGGGGATTAGAGTGACGGAGTGCGGACAGGAGAGCGATGGAGCGATATCCAAACAGAAAGATCTTAATGCCCGGAGAGAGTGACGGGGCGGTGGGATTACCAAACAAAACAAAATATGGAACGGTGAAGGATTGATAAGCATGCTGGCAAATCAGGCACAGAGGGCTCCTAATAGCGGTGATCTGCCAGCGCATCAACTCGATCTGCTAGTGTGCCCAAATCCAGCGCTGGGGGAGCGTGAACACCAAATCCAGGTCATCTCCATACCTACTTTCCTTTGGGATTCATTCCCAACTCCGCGTGACGCTCTCTTTTGCGTGCTCTTCTTTAAAAAAGCCCCAAACCTTATTTTCCATTCTCCACCGGCGTCAATTTATTCCGTCTTTTGACTGCGGCCGCAAACGTCTCCGCCGCCGAACATGTTGAGCTGCGGCGCGGGAGGACGGCAGGTAACTTTACCACCACGTACTGCATGGAAATGTACTCCATACGCCGTCCCCGACGCACACCCGCAATAACGCTCGAGCTGCTGCGCAAGTTCTCTCTAGGAGAACGAGGGACGGAATACGAGAGTTCTGCAGCGGGAGACTCAATCCGTCACGCAGGATTACAGCGTAAGCTTCTCCACAGCCCGAGATGTGGATTTTATGCGAGGAACACGTGGCTTTTCCGCTATCCCGCCGCCATGTTACACACAAACGCAAAGTGTGGGGGGGTTCCGCTACGTCACCCGGGACTATGCGACGCCCGCCGTCCGAATCCCAGAAGCCTTCCAGTCGGGGCTTCCAGGCGACACGTTTGAGTGCGGTTTTACCCCCCACCTCTGCATTGGAGGCGGACTCATTACCGCAGAGGTCACCTGGAAAGGAGACTTTCTGCCCCCCCCCCCGGGTGCATTCCTCGGCTATTTTGCTCCTCAAGCATTTAGTCGCATGTGCAGTCCCAGAAGTGCACGGATGCGGCACCGAGCTAGCGGTGGGGAAACACCCGCGGCCTTCTCGTGCTTCTTTCAACCACCACAGAAGAGGAGATGAATATGAACAATGCCGCCACAAAAAAGGGGGACTGCTTGGCCCACGTAGCAGAAGCACACGCAGCCCTCGCTGCTGGTCTCTATCGTGGGCTGGTCTCTATAGTGTGCTGGTCTCTATCCTGTGCTGGTCTCTATCGTGTGCTGGTCTCTATCATCACCTCCGCCTGCTGGAGGTGGCGACAGTATTAAAGGATACATAATCATGGAGCTCTCCAGGGGCTGGTCCCCAATCGGAGGGTCGTGTCGCTCGGCGTAAGAACTGTGACTCGTTGAAAAACAACTTTACTTTTTAAAACCGGCAGACTCCGGCGCCAGCTGGGTTGCGCTGCGATGCGACGCTTGCGTCCGAATGCAGATGCACTCCTGATCATCCGGGTCGCAGCATGTAGACTTCCCCGTCCCTCGGGTTCTTCGCCCATCTCCTCTCAACTAAATCCTGAGGCGTTCCCCAGGCCAGTTGAGAGACATAGTCTCTCCAACAGGTCTACCAGTGGGACGTGTCCTGACCAGATGCCCAAACCACCTCAGTGCAGAGGAGCAGAGGTTCATCTCCCAGCATGCTTCTCACCTTATCTCCATAGCCTAGGCCACAACCCGGACCCGGATAAGCGGAAGAAAATGGATGGATGCACGTGTGGCGCACAAGTGCAGCCTACAAAAAAATGGACATTTTGCCAAAACGCGACAGCAGCAACACATACATGATACACACGTTGGCACGACAAAGAAAGTCCTACAAAGTGCATGAGAACCTCTCTATGGAATCACAGGAGTGCCAACATGAAAAGGAGAGCATCCATAATACACAAAGATACAAATGTACTCATATTCTAATTCCATGTTGCCTTTGCTTTTTCCATTTTATTGTTGATTTCCTTCCTCAATGTGCAAGTTACTTCATCTTGTGGAGGATCTCAGTCGTCCAGCTGTCATCCATACTACCCAGTCTGGACTGGGTAGTAGAGTTGCGGACGTTTCGCTTCTGTTTGCTGAGGCTTCGGCAGCTAGAGTCTTTGGTAGGAGATGCACAACTAAGTCCGCAGGTTTGGAGACTTTATAGCCTTCACTCCTCTAGACTTAAGAAGCTCCTCCTGAGTGGCCAGAACTGCCACATTCCTACATACTGGTCTCACCAAGTGTTAGGAGCTACCCGATACTGGGTGAGGGTGGACTACATTAGCATTATCAAAAGGCGTACTGCTACCTTGATCTGATAAGGCCATTGTGTAGGGGGGTAACTTGTATCTTGTAATGGGCTTCTTTCACCCCTCTTTCAAACCAGCGCCTTTCCCTAGCTACAACCTGGACCTCACTGTCTTCAAAAGTGTGGTTACTATGTTACTACATGCTCACTGCATGGATAGAAAACCATGAAACCTTCTTGGAGGTGTTTTAATAGCAAGCTTTCCAGGTGGAATAAGAGTGTGTGCATGACTTAGCTGCCTCTTGCGATGGCACAGAAGAGAAGGACGTGTGTGTCGACGTCTCGCACAAGGATTTCGGAAGCCAAGGTGCATTTTCCCCTTAAGCTCAAGGTTTTTCAGAGATACAGCTCCATATAGACACACGCTAACTGTCACCGCTCTGGCAGGATGCACACCAGCAGGAAGACAGGAGACAAAGGACACAAACCCAGAGTCAAATATTGTCTTCTGCAAAAAGGGAAGTAGTCGCACCGAACCCTTCCAAAGAGCTACTTTGTGCCTTTTTATTGACTCAAACAGGGTGGATACAAGTCACACGAGAGTCCAAACCAAATAAGGAGTTGTTTGTCAGTCGGTCAGTTGGGGTCTGGAAGCCATCAGGGTCAAGGAATGTGTGGTGCTGATAAGGATTTGACAACAGCCCAGCAGTATGCACACGTGCAGCTGATTCCTAACACAAGATAAAAGTATAAATGTGTTTTCATGAGATAATTTTTCTACCTTTTCCATCACAAACACCCGCTTTTAACATCTCACTTCTGGACACTTTTTGTTCACTTTACGTTTCACTTTTGGTACAGTGAGGGGGGAAAAAAAAGGCTCAAAGGTTTGGAAACCCAGTCAGAAGTCTGCATCAGTCGTGCGAGTTCACCATCAGGGCCAAGCAAATTCCACACGCCGGAAATCCATCCCGTTGCCGTGCCGCCAATTGGGAGCTGACCTGACTTGAAACCGTCCCTGATTTTAAAGCAGTTCTATGCAGCCCGGGTGGAGAAATGACAAAAAGGTAGTAATGGAGATGGCAAAAGTGAGATGGGAGTGCGTGAGGGCAGGACTGTGACTGAGCGACAGCAACGTGGAGGACTCGATGCTGTTAGCGTTTTTCTAATTATTTTTCTAATAAATTAAACAATGAAATAATGATTTCATAAAAAAACTCTGTAAATTTTATTTTTGGAATATTATGACTTAAATCCCGTAATATTTTGACTTTATTCCCATAATATTATAACGCAATTTTCCAAATTTTTCAGTACTCAGGGTTTATAAAATGATATTTTTTCCCTCATAGAATTACAAGTTTTATTTTGCAGCAATTAAAACATTGTTAGAGCACAACTTCTTTCTCATGTTTATTAATTATGCATTTATTCCCATAATATTTGGACTGTATTCTTGTAAAGTTACAACTTTTTCTGCAAACCAATTATTACACAAATACTCCATTTTTTTTGTTTTGTTTGTGTCTCATAATAATACAACTTAAAACATTTTTTCCTAATAATATGAAAAGAGTTTTCTCCGCAGGGTGGCTGGGCTCTCCCTTAGAGATAGGGTGAGAAGCACTGTCATCCGGGAGAGACTCGGAGTAGAACCGCTGCTCCTCCGCATCGAGAGGAGCCAGATGAGGTGGCTCGGGCATCCGGTTAGGATGCCTCCCGGACGCCTTCCTGGGGAGGAGTTCAGGGCACGTCCAACCGGTAGGAGGCCTCGGGGAAGACCCAGGAAACGCTGGAGAGACTATGTCTCTCAGCTGGCCTGGGAATGCCTCAGGATCCGCTGGGAAGAGGTAGACGAAGTGGCCCGGGGAGAGGGACCTCTGGGCTTCCCTGCATAGGTTGCTGCCCCCGCGACCCGACCTCGGATAAGCGGAAGAAAATGGATGGATGGATGTTATATTTTTATAGTTATATTTTATGACTTTATTTATTACTTTTAATATAATTGTAGAAAATAATTTGATATTTTATTTTTGAAGTTATTTAAATATATTTGTAATATTCAGGGTGGGCCAAAAGTAGGGTTACACTTTTGATGTTTATTATACATTTATTTGACATTTATTAGATATTTATTAGACATTTATTAGACATTTATTTGACATTTATTTGACATTTATTTACATGCTTGATACTCACATATTAGTGTGTTTTTAGTATGAACCTCAGTCATTCAAAAAATAAACTTTTTTCCTATTTTTATCCAAATATTTAAACCTTTCTAAATTTTCCTCTTGACTTTATTACATTATTATTATTTTTTTAAACTTTCCAGCATCCATATTTTCCAAAAATTACAACTTTAATTACTGCTTTGTTTGTTTTTTGGTCCTGTACTGGTAGAACAGGACACACTGGAGAGACTATGTCTTTCAGCTGGCCTGGGAACGCCTCGGCATCCGCCAGGTAGAGCTGGAAGAAGTGGCCGGGAAGAGGGACCTCTGGGCTTCCCTGCTTGGGCTGCTGCCCCCGCGACCCGACGTCGGATAAGCGGAAGAAAATGGATGGATGAAAATTTCTAAAATTTTAAAACCCAATTACATTTTCCTTCTTTAAATTACCACATTTTTCCTCTTAATATTAGGACTTTATTCTTGTTAAATGACCAAATATCAGGTGTTTTATTGTTAAATTATATGTTTTAAATTGTGATGAGGGCTCCTGAGCCTCACTTCGGACACCCCCACCCTCCATAGATGGTTACTCAGATAGGAGCTTGAATGTTCCTCCATCTATTGCATTATCCCTCACTTGGTGGATTTTTTCCAGTCTCATTTGGACCGGTGGTGGTGACCCATCATTTATTACTTGCGAGACTTCTTTAATTGCTCGGCTCTTCCGTGCACGTGCATGAATGAGGGCCGCATGTGACCAGTCCAGGGTGCACCCCGCTTCTTGCCAGGTCAGCTGGGATAGGCTCCAGCACACCCCCGCCGCCCTAATGAGAGAAAACTGAATGAAGGAAAGGTCCGAAACAAACCCATTTTTCCCATAAGAAATCATGGCCGACCAATTAGAAGCGGGCTTTTGGAGAGCAGGACTTGGAAGAGACGGGAGCAAAAACAACCTGTTCCTGTGAAGTGTCAGCGTAAGACAAGTCAAGTCTTTTGTGTGTTTTAAACCCTAAAACCCGACGTGGTTGGGAAGTCCGTCAGCACGTGCGCTGAAAGTTGCAAAGACCCTCAGATGAGCTTGCCGCTTTTGCAGGGAGGTGAACATGAACGTCATGTAAAGATGTCCTTCAAGAGGAAACCCAGTCAAATTGAGGACGGGTATTGGGTTCAATGTCCACTTTCCTCCAAGGCCAGTATGATAGTCCTGAAGGAGGCAGCATCACTCATTATCACAGACAACCTTGGCAGTGCTGGGCTGAGATGTCTCTCAACAACCCCTCTTTAATGTGTCTCACCAACACCAACCTTGAATTGGGAAGAGCAGTCATGGAGAGCGTTTTTAATTAAACATCTTCCCGTCAGGAGCCGTCAAGAACTTTCCTTTCCCGGACCTTTTCCCGTTCAGGGAAAACAGCGCAGTAGTGATATGTGTGATGCCGCTGGTGGGAATGGAGGAAAAATGAATCCTGCATGTTATCTTTATTGCGGGCGTCGGATGCAGCTCCGCTCCCCATGACGGTGGTGTTGTACTTCCTTCGGCAGCAAACCGGCTGAAACCGAATCGACTGCCGTGAATTCGAGATCAGATGTAAATCACAACATCCATCATCTCACGGCACTTGGAAGGTCACAGGGAACCAACCGCAACCCCACACCAGCAAGCGCTTGGCGACAGAGGCAAGGAAAAAGTCCCTCAGGGAAGGAAATCTTGTGGGGCCGCCGTCTGTCTCGTCCGATTGGGGAGGTATAAAAATAAAAGCGGGATAATACCAGCAGATCGAGGCTGACTTCTACTGTATGCTTTAGCAAAGAGGTGGCTTTTGAGTTGACTTTTAAATAAAGAGAGGGTGTCGGATTGAGTCGGGGAGAAGGTTCCATACCAGAGGAGCCTGCATGGTAACTAAAGGATCTACATCCCATTCTACTTCTAACATTCTAGGAGCGACAAGTCATTGTAAATCGTGTGAGCTTGATGTTCTACTGGGTTGGTAGGGTTCTAGGAGTTCCTCAAGATATACTGGTGCCTGACCGTGTAGCACTTTATAAGTAAGAAGGAGAATTCTAAATTGTACTGGTAACCAGTGCAGTGAGGCTAGTAAGGGTGAGGTGTGATCTCTTCTGCTGGTTCCAGTTTAGACTGGTGTGTTTTGGACTAGCGGAAGGGTCTTTAAAGATTTCTTAACACGGCGTTACAATAATCCATGCCGGGGGTCACAAAAGCATGAACAAGTTTTTCTGCATCTGGTGGTGGCAGGAATTTTCAGATTTTCTTGATGTTTGGTAAATGAAAAAATGCTGTTCTTGACATTTGTCGTATTTGGGAACCAATGGAAAGATCCAAGGTGACACCAAAATTTCTTACTGTATTGTGGGAGGTGAGTACACGACCATCTAGGGCAGTAAAATAATTTGCAATCTTATGGAATGGAAACAAATGGAGTGTTTTCCAATGACATTACCTAAGGGGAACATATAAAGGCTGAATAATACTGGTCCTAGCACAGAACCCTGTGGGATACCATGATTGACCTTCACCTGTCTGGATTCTTTATTACCAAAGAGCAGGCGATCTGACAGATAAGCCTGAAACCATTTGAATGCAGTTCCTCTAATGCCAGAAGTCAGTGTAAAAATAATAATATTCCGTAATAATATATATATTTTCCGTAATAATAATAATCACAATAATCAATAAGTTTTCCAAAAATATATGAATGAATCCATTTTTGATCTCTTAACAAAACATATTACAGCATTCCTTATTTATAAATGGAACATTTTCATAGTTAGAGCATAGAAAACCTGTTGGCAACCTTCGAAAGGACATTAGAGCCCTTGACAAAGTAAATAACACCCCTACAGTCACCTTTACGCTGCTATTATCCAATATAGTAGACATAAAAAGACAAAATAAGACATCTTATGAAATAAGATGTAATATAGATTTGCGTGTTAGCCCTGTAAAGTATATTTAGTAGCTATATCTAATAGCGTGTATTCAACCACAAAACAGAAGTGATTTATTCATGTATTTTTGAAAAACAGGGAGTGGAATATGCATAAATATGCATATTTATACAAATGTGAGACATGTTTTGCTTACATAAAAAAATGAAGAAAATATAAGGCATTCAAAAGGTGCATTCAAATACATTGTAAAACTATGTAATATTGTACACTGGTCAGTCGCTGTCAGTGCCACTGCGGAAGTACTGTGCATAAACCAGAAGTGAAAAAAAGGAACAACAAACAATGCTAACATGTGAGTCTATATTATGTCTTATCTACGCCTCATATGTTTTCTTTTCTCTTATTATGTCCACCATATTGGGCAATACGGTTGTAAAGGTGACTTTATATCTAGAGGGCTCACACGTTGTTTTGTATTTCATGGGTTTAGAAGGTCACAGGCCGGTTTTCTACGCTCTACCTGCAAAAGTATTCCATTTATGAACAAGTCCGAACAGTTAATGCCATGCCTAGTTCATGTTGACTGTCGCAATTGTTACACAGAGACTTGGGGGACTTTGTGAGGCCATGTTCCCAGCAATCCTTGCGTTGAATGTCAGCCAGCGCGTTGAAAGGATCCCGCAGCTTTTTGATGTTGCAAAAGCAGGCAGGCAGAAGAGAAAGTGAGACAAGCTTGTTAGGAATCAGGTGTAATTGCGGCGAGGGCTTTGGCAGCGGATGACTCAACGTTTAGGGGAAAAAAGAAAAAGAGCTCCTGCCGAGAAGGACGCTTGCAACAATCGGAGCATGGAACTAAAAACATCAACAGACCTTTGAGCCCTGAAGGTCAGTGAAGATGATCGCCCTCATCGCTCATCAGAGCGCCTTAGATGGTAAACAAACGTGGCGGCGTACGAGAAAGAGGATGTTTACCGTGATTACAGCCAAGAATTCAGCCACACGTCAGTAGTTTTGGAGGAGAAAAGAAGGGAAAAACTTTTAGAACATAAACCTAAGCCTTGAGACTGGTGGTCTTCACAACACATAATGGTTAGTGTAAATCTGGAGTTGCTTATCCTGCAATTATTCGGATCAATTGGCTTATTAATGAGCATAAAGTGGTCTTATAGACAGATTTATTTCATCTTTTTTCGCCTGCCCGCACAGTAAACATACATGTTCCTGTGAAAAGATGTTTATACAACATGTTTAACGCTTTACAGCCTTGTTGCTATCATGGAATAGTGTTTAGACTACGTTATGTAAACAAGACATGACTCATTCTTATCTGTGGCAACTTTGATGTTGCTCTTGTCTTTGTTTTCCTGGGCGGAATAACAACCTTTTTGTACTTTCAAGCCAATTGGTGTTACTTCATAGCAGCCATCAGTGAAATGACCACTGCAACGGACAGGACTCGAGGTGGGCGTCCACCCTTCTCTCGTTCTCTGCACTTGCTTCATCCACTTTTGTCATAAACCTTCCTCTTTCGGAAAGGAAAACAAACGCACATCATCACTCGGAGGCTGTTGACATCCAGCAGCAACACCACATTTTGGCATGACTGTTATTTTGATGAAAAACATACTGAACCAAGTGGAGGGTTGTTGCAAGAAATTATCCCGTATTTCTGATGTTCCAACCCGACGTGCGGGCCGTGTATGTTCGGACCAGACCGAGCAGGCTGAGAACGACTTGAACTTTCGCCGAGGCAGTAAAATATGGCCACAAATGTCGTCCTTGTCACATCCCGCCTGGCACGTCTCATGGCATTGTGGTTCTCGGAGCCGTTACCTGCCAGGATTTATTTGATGTTTATTGCAGCTCTCACGGCTTTTACAAAGAGGGAAGATGCAACGGCAGCGGCAGAGGAGCTTGCACCCGACGGCAGGAGAACGTTGCACCACCTGTGAACGTCTCGCAGTATCCATGGGTAACTACGGTGTTGCATAAATGAGTTTGGATAGACTCTAGATGTGGGGGCGGAAATACTGATTTTTTTTCATGCCTTACCCTGCAGCAAATTCCCCAAAACAACAACAGGGAAAGTGGAAATATGACCTCCATGTGGCCTTGATTTGTTGGCAGGAAAAGTACCGTTACAATACCTGAATGAGGGTGATATTGAGAAAATAAGAGGTTTGAAAAAATCGAATACGATCCAAAAGTAATATGAGGTATGACTTCTGGTCATTTGTCATTCGTATGCTCATTTTTGTATGCGCGGTATGAGCGCGTGATTACTAATAGTGGAAAATAATTGAGTTTCCGGGTCTACATGATTCCCCATATGGAGTAGTGTATGGTCATTTTGAGGTTTCCAGTTGCTTTGTGTGCTGGAGAGTAGTTACGTCAGACTAGACCCGGGCCGGTCAGCGTTTTCAAGGTATAATATGCTATGAAAAAGTCACAGTTTCTAAATGAGCGTCACTCCGTTCCAACGATATGAGACAAAGTGGAGGTCCGGTGCGGTCACTACGATTAGATGCGACCCAAGTCTCTTTTGTATGTGGATGTAAATTAATTTCGTTTCCCTGAGCAAATACCAGATGTACCAGAATAAAGCATGTAAAAGTAGCTAAGTGCTTCTGTAGTGGTTAGACCTTGCGGGTCCTGACTACTAGTGTTGTGAAGTCCAGGCTGGCTTCTTCAAACGTACTAAATATAAAAATGAGCTAAATGAGCCAGTTTTTTGAACGGCTCTTTGAGGGGAACGGCTCACCAAGATCCGGCTCCCCTCAACGAGCCATAAATCCCATCTTAACTGCCCTGGGACTATTGTTTGTATCATCAGCGCGAGTCATGATGCTGGTTACCTTGGCTTGGTAGCAGCAAACGTAACTCAAATCAGTTCCTCATGCCAGACAATACTCAATCAGAGGGGATCAACAAACAACCCGGTAATTACGGTCAAGATCTGTGGTTAGGAAACCACCAAAACAGGCCAAAACTCGAGCGCAGAGCTCACTCATTAGACCTCCATCCCTTTCAGCAGGAAGTTGATTATTTGTTTTTTGCAAACTAGAAGGTCCATCCATCCATCCATTTTCTTCCGCTTATCCGGGTCCGGGTCGCGGGGGCAGCAGCTTCAGTAGGAAAGTCCAGACTTCCCGGTCCCCAACGACCTCTTCCAGCTCCACCGGGAGGACACCGAGGCGTTCCCAGGCCAGCTGTGAGACATAGTCCCTCCAGCGTGTCCTAGGTCTTCCCGGGGGCCTTGTCCCGACTGGGCATGCCCGAAACACCTCACCAGGGAGGCGCCCGGGAGGCATCCGGACCAGACGCCCGAGCCACCTCAACTGGCTCCTGTCGATGTGAAGGAGCAGCGGCTCTACTCTGAGCTCCTCCCGGATGGCCGAGCTCCTCACCCTATCTCTTAGGGTGAGTCCCGCCACCCTACGAAGGAAACTCATTTCCGCCGCTTGTATCCGCGATCTCGTTCTTTCGGTCATGACCCATAACTCATGACCATAGGTGAGGGTGGGAATGTAGTTCGATCGGTAAACAGAGAGCTTTGCCTTCCGGCTCAGCTCTCTCTTCACCACGACGGTCCGGTACAGCGACCGCATTACTGCAGATGCTGCATCGATCCGTCTGTCGATCTCACGCTCCAACCTTCCCTCACTCGTGAACAAGAACCCGAGATACTTGAACTCCTCCACCTGAAGCAAGACCTCACTCCCAACCCGGAACTAACTGGAAACTAGTTAAAACTAGAAGGTATTGTGTTTTAAATTGAGCTCAACCACCAGCAAAATGCAAGCTGAGGCCATGAAGGTGTGGTTGGTTGTGTTGGAACTTCAGAGACCGATCCAAATCAAAATTGGATTTAAGCTGTAAACCAGGCCCTCCAATCCAGTATCTGCCTTTTCTGACCTCTGGATGAATGGAAAGAAATTACCACACAGACCAAAACATTCATCAACATCTTCCTGGAGGAGCTGCAAAAATAAGCTTCTTTTAGGTGAAACTCCAGAAGAGAGTTGGCGAGCTAGCCAGGAGTCAACCCTAGAATCTTCTGACGTGTAGTCAGACGCAATATCCATTGCGCCACTAGCCCTATGAGAGGTTACAAATCTCATTTTGCCTTCCATGCCAATGTGGATGTGCGGCTATAAGTCAGTAAACCTCACTCTGTGAACCTTGAGAGCTCAGTGTTGAGTTGACAACCCAGGCTTTAGGTCAATGCCTCAAGGTCTCGACTGTCATTCTATGGAACGCTTGGTTCAAGCCCATGTGGGTCCACCAGGCTGGTTTAACCAGTTGGGTTGAGAATGAGGTGTATATTGGCAAACCTCACTTCCTTAACCTTAAGAGCTCGCCTGGATGTCCAGTTGACAGTCTGGTCCTTTAGCTGGACACCAACTGGACACCAACTGTTCAACTCTCATTACTAATGTAGGTTTGAGCCTACGGCGGTGCGCAGGGCTGGTGCCCTGGCCCAGCTGAGTGAGCTTGTGCTCTAAACTCTCATTCCGAAGAACCTTGAGTCAAGGTGAGGTGTAGGTGGGTGAGGGTAACAGTCCCAGCCAGTGTGACTTGTGGGATTCTATGAATGTAAACTTCACCTCTTGAACAATAATCTGGTGGTCGAGTTGACAGTCCGGTCCTTTAGCTAGACACCAAGCATTTGACTCTTATTTCAAATGACCTAGCTTCCAGCCTTCAGCAGTGTGCAGGACCGGCTCAATCAGGTGGGCTACATTGGTGCCCTGGCTCGGATGAGAGTGTCTGTGGTTGTGCGTTGGTAAAACTCACTGCCTGAACCTTAAGAGCTGCATTGGGTCTCGAGTTGACAGTCCAGGTCGCTAGACACCTAGTGTTCTCGACCCTCGTTCTGAAGGATCTTGTTTCGAGCTCATGGGGTGGTGCGTGAGGTGCCACGGATGAGAGTGGGGTCTATGGGAGGAGTGTTACGGATACCAGTCTGTGCGGTTGTACGTTGGCAAATCTCACTCCCTGAACCTTAAGAGCTGCGCTGGGCAGCATTTGCATTTCTTTCTTTCTTTCTTTCTCTTGGTGCAACGGTCCGGTGTCGCCCAAAGAATGAATGCAGGATAAAACTGAATCTCATACGCAGGCATGTCCATCTATTCTACAGATGGTAATGTCACATTCGATACCACACAGGCATGCAAAAGGACTTCCGCCCACACTTGGCACTCTGCCCTTTCCCAAGGGGTGTGAGCACCTGCTGTCAGTCTGTCAGTAAGGCTGACAAGAAGCCAAGGCTGGGACGTATTTGAATCAGGTATTCATGCATTCAGAAATGAATGAGCCCTCGCTGTTTTTTCCCATCCTCGCTAACTGACAGGTTTACTTTTATCTGCCAAGGTTCAAGGCAAGGCCGGTGCTGCGACACGGCGCTTAGCACTCAAACACACCAGGCTGCTCTTCCAGCGAGGGGCCGTCCGCCCCCCCCCACTTGCACTTGACGACACCTCATACTTGCCTTCTTTCCCCCCTGCTGTGACCTTTTTTTGTGCGGCTTGCCCTTGTAACGCCATACATAATTCTTTTGAGGCAGCAGCTTTCTTTGTGTGAGCGCAGACTCCGGTTTTCTCTTTGACTCGGTCCAGAGATGCGGTCCCCGGAGCTTTCTGTACTCCTGCAACCAGCGTGAAGGATTCTGGTGTGTTTCGAGGTTTGTGTTTATTCTGGGCCTCTTCAAAAAATGTGTATTTGAGAGGCTGGGTGTAAGCAGTATTTGAACCCCAAGTAGAAAGTACATGTTTTTGGAGAGGCTCGTGGCTTGGTTGTGGCAGCGTGAGTGGGAGCTGGTGGGCTTCCCGCTGAGTCGGCACGTGTCTCCGTGAGTGCGACAGCAGCGTTAGCGGTAGGATTGACAGTGAGCAAGGAGGCGGATCGTAATTAAAATTTCCAGTCTCGTTAGTCAGCTGACGGAGAACAATCGATGGTAAGGATCTGCCTCCAATGCTAACACACCCCGAGATCATTTGCGTTTTAAGTGGACTGGGACGGGTAGTGGGAATTTAATTAAGATATTTATGGCCCCAATTAATCAGCTCACTGAGAGGCCTGCTGGAGATATACTCTTCTTACAAAAGGCACGCACCGCTGAAATAAAGCCTGGCTGTGAAAAAAGACCTAAGCTGCACATTTCTTCGACTCATTTAAGAAGAGCTCCCTAGTGTTTCCAACTGCCGCCATGTTTATTTACTTAAACTCATGATACTGATTGTACTATTACAAGTGAAATCCCTGCTTGGAGATGTGCTGCTTCCATTAGGATAAAATCCACAATTTCAGCACAATGTTATGTAAAACTATAATGAGGAAATATGAGCCCCTCCGTGCTTTAAGGCAGCGCACCTCATTATCTTCACTTATTGCTGCAGAGATATGCTGTGTGCTCGTGGTAGTGTGTGCAGTGGAACCTCCAACACGTTCCAGGCTGGGACGCTGGCACCAACTGTCCTCGGATTTGTTCATTTGGAAAGAAATGCTCACACTGAAAGGAATGAAATGGAAATAAACTGTTATAGGATCAGACAGGTCCCGGTTTTTTCACAGGGGCTACCTTCTGGGCAAAACCTAGTAATTGATCTCATGACAATGTTCATTTTTGATACATGGATATTCTTTGGCATTCATTCATTTTCTATACCGCTTATCCTCATTAGGGTCGCGGGTATGCTGGAGCCTATCCCAGCTGACTTTGGGCGGGAGGCGGGGTACACCCTGGACTGGTGGACTGGCCAATCGCAGGGCACATATAGACAAACAAACAGTCACACTCACATTCATACCGATGGACAATTTAGAGCGGCCAATGAAGCTAACATGCATGTTTTTGGAATGTGGGAGGAAACCGGAGTACCCGGAGAAAACCCACACACGCACGGGGAGAACATGCAAACTCCACACAGAGATGCCCGACGGAGATTCGAACCCAGAACCTCCTGACTGTGAGGCCAACATGCTACCCATTCATCCACCGTGCGGCCCTCTTTGGCATTCATTCATTCATTTGCTATGCCGCTTATCCTCATTAGGGTCACGGGTATTCTTTGGCATGTGAATCCAAATAAAGGTTCCTCCTTTGTGTCAGTTTTAGTTTTCTACTAATCTACTAATTATTCTACTTGCTAATTTCCGGGTAATATCTGGTTACTCTCCGCTTTGACGCTGTTAAAACAGGGGTCGCACACCCGCCGATCGCAATCAACCAGTCCGTCTTTGGGACTTTGCCGGTCAATCAGAACAACAATCATAAAAATTTATGTATTATCACATCAGTGCCCACCCCTCCCAGAGGGTGACCAACAGGCTCTCACCACTGGACACTCAGATATGCCAGGTATGATCAGGGTTCTGCGCAGGTAGCATCAGCAAATTCGGATAATCAACGACCGGTAAACAACCTTCCATCCATCCATTTTATATGTCGCCTATCCTCATTAGGGTCGCAGGTATGCAAGAGCCTAGGAGTCCCAGCGGACTTTGGGCGAGAGGCGGGGTACACCCTGGACTGGTTGGGTTAACAACCAAATCCAAAGTAATTCCATTCTGTCATCGGTCCAGACGGACCGTATGCGCATGCGTATTTTCTTCTTCTATAGCTTTGGTATCCATCCATCCATCAATCCATTTTTTTTGCTTATCTGAGGTCGGGTCACGGGGGCAGCAGCCTTCGTCCAGCTCTTCCCGGCGGATGCCGAGGCGTTCCCAGGCCAGGTGAGAGACATAGTCTCTCCAACGAGTCCTGGGTCTTCCCCGAGGCCTACCGGTTGGACGTGCCCTGAACACCACCCCAGGGAGGCGTTCGGGAGGCATCCTAACCAGATGCTCGAGCCACCTCATCTGGCTCCTCTCAATGCGGAGGAGCAGCGGTTCTACTCCGAGTCTCTCCCGGATGACAGTGCTTCTCACCCTATCTCTAAGGGAGGGCCCAGCCACCCGGCGGAGAAAACTCATTTCGGCTGCTTGTACCTGCGATCTTGTCCTTTCGGTCTCTACCCAAAGCTCATGACCATAAATGAGGGTAGGAACATAGATCGACCGGTAAATTCAGAGCTTTGCCTTTCGGCTCAGCTCTCTCTTCGGCAGACAGACCGTTGCAGAGTCCGCATCACTGCAGCTTTGGTACCCTAATACTGTATATTACACCGTTTTCACCCAGTAATCTGTGTGTGGGATGCATTTTTCAACACGCCTAAAATCCAGCAGGGTCCCTAGGTGAACAGGGCCTAAATGGAACCCTAATTACAAATTAATGGCAGGTGTGCTCCACAGCTCCCTCTGTCCAGAATAAAGGTAATGCATTCAGTCATGCCATGAAATGTTTTTTTTTAAGACCCATATTTACTCTGGTGCATCAGACCAAACTAGCAACAGCTCCCTCACAAAAACCACCTGCCCTATATATGTTAACAAGGTGCCCGTGGCAATGATTGCACAGCCATCAAAATCCCAGCTGATAAGTGCCTCTGGGAGGGAGCAGCTCTGTCATTGAATTCACCCTGATCCCACCTCACGCTGTACACTGGAGATAACGCACATCCAAAATGGACTCTGTGGCGTCTGTATTCTGTGCAATATTTTTGACATTGCGCTGTTAGCCCGATGTCGCTATCGGATGTATTCTTTGTCGTTTTCCAGCAGATTTGGATGCAGAATTACGTTGTTGTCAAGAGGCGAGACTCCTGTCACTTCCAATGTTGCAAGGCCCAGGGAGGAGATTGGCTGATTGATCGAGGCGTCAGCGCTCAAAGGGTGAGGGACACGCTGACAGCCGAGTGATTGACACAAATGAGAGAGAGGGAAAAAAAGAAGGAGGAGCAAGCAGGCGAGAGGAAGTATGCGCATTTGCTCGACACGGCGTCGGGTCTCAATGTCAATGAAGGATTCTGCCGCACTATCTGATCACCTTCTATCTGCTATCTCTCTAAATCTTGCAAGCTTGGTCTTTCCACATTTGTTTTGGAATGCACCTCGGTATCCTCAGCACTTTTCAGGTCCTCACAGTGATGATGGTGCATTAGCGGGTCACTGATTTGATTCATCAGTTTTGCTTAAATATGTTATCTATTGTTTGTAATTATCTTCTACATTGTTTGATTTTTGGAAGCCAATAATGCCATTTATAGTTGATGGTTCCAGCCATTGCGGGCTACCTCTCGCCGTTCAGTCTCATTTCCGGAAGTGACGCCATGGGAGATCCATCACTCAGGTAAACAAACATGGCGGTGCACGAGTCAGAGGATGTTTGCAGTCATCATAGCCGTGGGTCAATAGTTTCGGATGAGGAAGAAACATTTAGAGATGAAATAGAGAACTTGCAGAACATGGACGTAAGCCTTAAGGCATGGAGATGAAGGATCGGTCGCCTTCAAAAACACAGAAAGGCCGCACGTCGGGGATACATTTTCCCCGGCAGCGACACCCACAGTTCTGTATATCGCTGTGAAAAGATGTTTGTATAACATGTATGATGCTTTGGTGGAATAGTGTGTAGAGGACGTTATATAAATAACAAGACACTGCTTCCTCTGTTCTTTGACCACTTTGATGCAGTGGTCAGTCTTTCTTGTCTTGTGTACCGGCAGAATAACATCCTTTCCCTCGAAACAGACGATTGCTTCTTGTGTTGCTTCATAGCGGTCATCAGTGAAACGATCACCACAAAGAACAGAACTTGCGGCGGGCGTCCATCCGTCTCTCGTTCTCTGTACTTGCTTCGCTCGTTTTGGTCTTATGCCTTCCTCTGTTGGAAAAAACCAAACCGACAGTATCACTCGGATTCTGTCGGACACATTTTGGCGGGACAACTATTTAGATGAAAAATATGCTGAACCCAGTCGACAGTCTACCTCGAGAAGCGTTTGTTTACTTTGCTTTAGCTGAGAGTTGACTTCCGGAATGTGTGTCAGTATATCACCTTATTTAGCACAACGTTGACAAGAGGCTAGTGCGTATTTATAAATAATTACCAACTTCGGGCGAATATGCATTTTCAGGGCAGATATAGGGCACATATAGCGAATGAAACTGCACTTAAATTGCACAAACATCGGACAAGTGGACCCCCTACACTCTCAGTGAACCATACTGGATGCTTGTTCATTCATTTGATTCGTTGGGTTTGATTCCCTGGCGTCCTTTGACTTGTCTCGTCTACCTCGTCCCGTCACGTTTCCCCGCAATCATCTCCCTGCATGCCCTTGGCTTTCCCAGCGGTGTCTTGATGTCTCATTAGTGAGTGTCTCACCTCCTTCTTTCAGTCTGATCTTTGCTCTGTCTCCATTGTTTAACCTCATGTCAATTGAAGTTTCCCCTCCGAGTTTGTTGGCTCCGTCTCCTGGTTTGCAGTTTACTTTCTTCCGACAGGTTCTACTCTTCTCATTGCTTACTGGAATGGAAAACCCATAAATGCTAAGGAGGGCGTAGGTGTTATTAAACTCATCTTAGTTTAGTGCAGTGCTTCTCAAACAGCGGGGCGGTCCCTCCCTGGGGGTAGGCGTGGTGCATGAGAGACTGGGAGTACTTTCATTGTTAGTGCAGACCCGCCAACATGTACAAATTTATTGCACTCAGCATGCAATTTGACGCTTGAATATGCTGGTATGCACGCTGTTGCATTTTCCTGGTTTCAGTTTCGAGATACGTCTGTACAGTACAGACAAATAAATGGATATGATCAGTTGCTCGATAACATTTGAATCAGCACCTCCAAGTCCGAGTCCATGGTTCTCGCCCGGGAAAGGGTGGAGTGCCATCTCCGGGTCGGGGATGAAGTCCTGCCTCAAGTGGAGGAGTTTAAGTACCTCGGGGTCTTGTCCACGAGTGATGGAAAGATGGAACGTGAGATGGACAGGCGGATTGGTGCGGCGTCTGCAGTGATGAGGACTCTGCACCGACCTGTCGTGGTGAAAAGAGAGCTGAGCCAAAAGGCAAAGCTCTCGATTTACCGGTCGATCTACGTTCCTACCCTCACCTATGGTCATGAGCTTTGGGTACTGACCGAAAGGACAAGATCGCGGGTACAAGCGGCCGAAACTAGTTTTCTCCACAGGGTGGCTGGGCTCTCCCTTAGAGATAGGGTTTAGATAGGGTCAGCGTTTGGAGGCCGGCGTTCTGGTCCGGCCGTCGCCAATCCAGCCGCGGCACGTCCCGCATATGAGTCTGTCTTGTCAAGTTCAAGGTCCGCCTCTCCCTGAAATTTGAGGAGTGGATACAATCTAGAAGGTTCGGAACCATACGCTGGTGGTGCCGACGCCTTGGATGACTCGGTTGGAGAGGACTTACCAAAATTACCAAAATTGAAGAGCCATCTTCTGTGTTGTCATGCGCCGCAAGTCGGATTCTTTCCACTGCTTCTTTAAATTTCTCCTTCTGACTAAGGTGGCCGTCGCCAATTTTGGCAGCCAATTTCATTAACATCATCATGAGCGAACTTTTCGGCTTCCGTCAATTTAGCTTTCAATTCCTCCGCGTCCCTACTTTCTCGTCCTTTGATCTTGTTCCACACCTCTTTCATTCTCTCTATTTCCTTTTCCCATAATCTTTGCTATCCATTCCACTTAACACTTGCCTTGCCAACAGTACATACATGTCCTGCGGATCCTTCATCTTACTACATCCACCACAACCATCACAAACCTTATCAAACTCGCTGTCCATAACGACACCGCCGTCGTATATAGACTTACAAATTGAGTCCCGTTGGATTTGTTACTGCCTCACGACAGTGGGTTTCACTACCCGAAGTGAACAAATTTGTAGAACGTAAACTTCCTCTTATCGTAAGTTCCAAACTCACGGACAATTTACAGAGTCCCAGACTTATTCTCAAATTAACAGTTCACTTCATACCACGGGACTTGAACCCGCGGAAATTTTACAGCAGTCCCAGACTTACTGATGGCCTTTAAACCTATACGGCGTGGGTTCGAACCACCCGAGATCTTTGTGAGATCTACTCACAGGACTCCAACCCTTTATACGGCGTGGACTCAAACCACCCGGGATCTTTGTGAGATCTACTCACGGGACTCCAACCCTTTATACGGCGTGGACTCAAACCATCCGGGGTCTTTGTGAGAGCTACTCACGGGACTCCAACCCAGCGCTCAGGTCCCAGACCTGACGAGTTCCAAACTCGATTTTTCAGTGTGACTCGCTAATTTGTAATTCAAATACGACCACCTGTTCCTTACATATAAGTCAGTCTCCCCTTTTGGTAACGTCAATGGCAGAAATTTGGAAATAATCAACAGGTTTTCTGCTCACCATTGGTTGTAGTGGACCACGCGTGGATTTGGAGACCAACTCCTATGTTCGAAGAACGGCGTCCTTACAAACAATGTCCCAATCATCCGTCCAATAACGTCCAGCAATAAACTCACCAACTCCGACCGTACCAACTCCACCTACTGCCACTCTGCCACGTTGGGCACCAAGAACTGTAGCAAGTTCGAACAGTTCAATAAATCCAAACTGAAGGAGAGATAAACAAGGTTATTTATTTACACAACAAAGCCGAATTAAAGACAGACGTCTGGGCCAATTTCCTTTCCCTGTCAGCACGGAAACTACACGAGGTTTATTGTCGACAGCGAAGCAGTAACGGGCAAAGTGTCCTTTCCTGTTCAGTCTGTTTATACCTCCTCGTCGGTTCTTAACACCGTGGCCCCAAAATGTTCTTGCTTACGTGTGTCAAACGTTCAGGCCATGACTTGGAACATCTTGCGGTCGTCCGTTCCTCTTTTGTTCTTCTTAGCTGCTGCTTCGAGTTTCGATCTTGCTCGCAGCTTTGTTCCCGCAATGGCCTTTGTCCTCTGGTTCAACTTTCAGGGGCTAACACCTCTGGGACTGAACGTTCTCCGTCGACCTTTGTTCTTCCGTTGTCTCATCTCGCGTCCAGATGTTGTCAGCCAGGCGTTGGGGTGTTGGAGGACTCATCGCTGTGTTTCTCCTTTTGAATGTGTGTGTGTGTGTGTCAGTGTTCGAGTGCAATGCCAGTAGCCCAAGCCAATCTATTACCTAACTAATACGTAACTGAAGCCAACTATTGATTACTTACAAAGAACTAATGTTTAAAGCATATTTTCTATAACCTTCACAGCCTAAGCAGGGAAGCCCAGATGTCCCTCTCCTCGGCCACTTCGTCCAGCTCTTCCTGGCGGATGCCGAGGCGTTCCCAGGCCAGCTGAAAGACATAGTCTCTCCAACGTGTCCTGGGTCTTCCCCGAGGTCTCCTACCGGTTGGACGTGCCGTGAACTCCTCCCCAGGGAGGCGTCCGGGAGGCATCCTTTCCCTCGTCATCTTTCTTATTGATTCCTTTTTGTGATGACATTTTTGTACCGCCTTGTCTATCGCTTTATCGTTGGCAAAGAGAGCATTTGGAATACAGGTGAACAAATGTATTTGTTTGCTTCTTCCCACTGCTTTTTGAACACGTGGACCTGTGCATTGTACTATGGGATGTATTCCAGTGTATGCATGATCCAAACCGTTACCATTACCGTATGTTTATGAGGCATTTACGTGAGAGGAAGAAAAACACCAACAAACTGGCCTAAACTTTTCCAAAACCGACTTGAAGGATGTTTTTCATTTTTGCAGTGGAGAGACGCTTTGAAAAAAAGCTCCCAGCCAGAACGTGTTTGACAGAAGTATTGATTTTCCTTTAGAATTGTTGATATTTTCACGATGATGGTATCTGACAAGCAGCCAGATTACTGACTTGTCGGCGGCGCGGGCAGATTTTACTGAACCGCTACCGATTGCGCTCCCGTGTGTGTGTTTCATCACAGAACAAGCAGACTGATTGATACGTGACATTTTGGGGCTCGCGTTCGTGAGAGAGACGTTCTGTGAGTGCTTTTAAAGCGCATGACAGCGAGAAGAAAGTGCCACGGCATAGACGGATGCCTTGCATCTGCATTGACTCGCTAAGCGACTGATCAAAGTACAATGTTAATCCTGCTAATCAATGGAGCGTGACGCCGGTTTCCTATTGTCTGCACCAAAGTCAGAAATCCTTGACAGGCATTTCTATTATGAAATGCTCAGAGCCTTTTCTAATAGTCTTTTGCCATCTAGACTGATGGCAAAAGACTATGAAAAATGATCGTTTTCTACCCGTGTAGCGAATAGATGGCAGACCAAAAAATATGCGGGTCATTATGGTGGGATAAATGGATGTGTTCTGGGCCTTGTCACGGCCGTGTGCTTGTGAAAACGCGATCGGTGCTCCGTTAATAGGTCTCGTCTGCGGGTGTTCTTACCTGTCGGAGCAGATCCGCATTTCATTAACCCCGTGCAATGATTAAAGTTTCATTATCATTATCTTTTTCTCTCAGGATGCTCAACCCTCTCCGGGCAACTGAATGAGCCCAACACAGCAGCAGGAGGCCTGCAGATCCAGAAGATATCGAGTCGTGTGGTGGAGGGGAGCAAGGAGAGTGACTGACACCTGCCCCCCAGCACGGTCAAGGGCACAGATTGAAAGAGTGACAGGTGGGGCATGAAAAGAGGGGAAGCGGCAGAGAGAATGAAGACAGACGGAAAACAAGACCTGCCTCACAGCAAATCGTGCTCCAATTAGGACATCTTCCCACCAGACAAGATGATTACAAGTAATCTTCTTCTGTTGGTTGCTCTGTGCCTGTGGGATGGGCTGTCAGGAGGGGTTTTTGCCAGCAAGGTTGTGTGGATAAGAGGCGTAGGCGGGTCACACATGATGAAGATGGAGGAGAACAAAGCCGTGGACCAATGGGAAGCGAGCAAGGACACAAACGCCATGGCGGTGGTGACGCTGAGAAATCTGATAAGCCGCGCACAGCCGGGTGACGCCGGCTCTCCGTCCTACGCCAAAGAACTGCCCGGTCACGCCGCTCAATCAGCTGCCGTCAAAGAAAAGCTGGAGTTCAAGCCCAAGCGCGAGGTCGATTCCCTTAGCAGGCGAGAGGTCGCTCACCGCAAGGAGTTGAGTCAGAATTCCAAGAAAGCCAAGAACACGACGAACAGTGTTGCAGGAAAAGCAATCCCATCGCATCACAAGCTGGACTTACATTCCAATAAAACCAGATTCAGATCCAGTTCCAGATCCAAAAGCAGACCCGATTCCAACGTCTACTCAACAGGCGTTCCGGGAAAAGGGATAAGCCTGGAACTGAACCGAAAACTCAACCTCAGCGGAAGTTCTGAAGTTCTGAAAGTGCTGTCGAAAGAAAACCTAGTGAGGATAGTCAATTCCCAAATGCAGAACCTTCCCAGTTTGAACTTTCCCAGTAAGGGCAGCCGCAGTCGAAAGAGAGACCTGATTGACGTCAATCAAGGACACTCGGAGGCTCTGAAAATGTCAAGACAAGACATGTCTGTCACTCAGTCACATGCCGGATCTGATAATCAGACAGCTTTTCCATATAAAAACCCGCTTGCAGCTCCTGATCTTAACCAGGACCACAGCACTGACACAATTCACCCAAAAGCCGAAGACCCAGGGCAGGACAGTCTAGGACGGCAAGCGTCAGACGGCGGTGACAACAAGAGAAAACGGGCTCTATTAAAGCCACCCCCTCTTGACACCGTCAGTCTCAGCTCGGAGAAACAAGTCACAAGCAAGCCAACAGAATCACCGCTCCAACTGACAAAACATTTCCCGCCGTATGTCCCCGCTGAAACGAATGGCTCCGCTCCATCTGTGCTGACACCGCAGCCCCGAGGAATCAGACCTGGGAACAGAACAGCAGATTCCCGTGGAGACCCATTAACAGAGTCAGTTGACACAGAGCTCAGCACCGCAGATGAAGAGAAAACACTTGTCAACAGCAGCCATGTCCTCAGGCTCCATCCCGCTCCCGAATGGAGCCACGATGCGAAAGGTGCTGGGATGCGAGTGGATGATCCGGAAAATGGGAAGGGACTTGTGTTTGAGGAAGCGGACGACGAGGTGCTTGACTTAGTGGAGGAGCAGAGGTCACGCTCACGCAGCAGGAGAAGTTGGATCTGGAACCAGTTCTTTGTCATCGAAGAATACGCCGGACCTGAACCTGTTCTCATTGGCCGGGTAAGCAAAACGTACCTTTCATTCATCGTCTTTTTCATGAATAAAGTATTAAAGGGTCCCTGACATGAGTCATCAACTTTGCTTAAGTATGTCATTTATTGTTTCTAATGATCTCCTACATTCTTCCATTTTTGAACGGCCACGCTAAATTCCCCCAAAATGATGTGATGGTGCGATGCCACCCAACTGAACCGGAGTAAACAAACCCTTGGGGGACTTGGTTCAGCATATTTTTCATCGCAATAGCAGTCATGCCAAAAAGCGTCCCCGCTGGATGTTCACAGTACCCGAGTTATACTGTAAGTTTGTTTTCTTTTCAAAGACAAAAATGGACCGCCAACTTGAGTTCTGTTTTTTGCTGTGCTTACAAATAATGTATTTTTTCCCCAAGTATTGCAATCTTGCAACAAAATGATACATAAAATTATTATATAAACAACTTTTTTCTAACTTTATTCTTGTAAACCTACTGCTGATTTTTCAGTTTTCAGTTTTTTTGTTCGTTTTTATTGGTTTTCTTGCTAAATTATATTTTTAGAACCCTACAAATGGCCCCCGGGCTGCACTTGGACATTTCTGCTGTGAAGCATTATACATGTTATATAAACATCTGTTCACAGCAATACTGTATGTATGTTTATTATGGGGGGCAAAATATAAAAAATCAGGCTACAAAGACACTTTATGCTGAATAAAAACCTGATTTTAAAAATAATTGAAAGATAATCAACTCCAGGGTAATTTACATTTATCATTCTTTGTTTTGAAGGCCACCAATCTTGTCTTAAGGCTTAATTCCATGTTCTGCAAGTTCTATTTTTCATCTCCAAATGTTTTTTATCTCCTCCAAAAAGATTGACACATGGCTAAAATTATGGCTATAATCACTGTAAACATGGAGCTAGCTCGTCATGGCTCGCACTATCAACTATAAATGTCATTTTTGCCAATTTACCATTCGCTTTCAAAAACATATAACATAATTCCGAACAATATTTCAGCAAAGTTGATCTATCATGTCAGGGACCCTTTCATGTATAAGACAGCATTTCATTACAAACACCTTACATGGAACATTTAACCCCAGGTCCTCTTTGGTTATCATCGTATACAAGTAGAAGTCATGTTTTGCATAATCTGACCCTGCAGTTATTTGAATGTAGTGAAACAAGCTGCAATGGGAACTGATTACCAGCGTCGTGTGGTGTGGTGCCTTCCAGGTAGCTTTAAAAACCTCAATGAATCAAAGGTTTACTGAGGTGCAACCAAAGGCCGGCATTCCATCTGATCAAGGGGCTGGTCCTGATCACTACCAATCTGCGCCCACCTTTTGGGATTGAGATATCCAGAGGAATTAAGAGCCTTGGTCGTACACCCCACCCCCCACACCCATCCCGTTCCAACATTGATCGTCACCCCAAGGCAGAGTGTTCCTTCATTTTCGTGTATGTCCGACTTGTCCCTTGCAGTCCCTCATGGTCGCATGTGCAGGTAACGTTATTTCAGTGGGGCTGGTTTACACTTGATTTGACAGGATTGACCGCCGCCTTTTCCCCCCGCCATAGTCATATCCCTCGCTTGTGTAATTTCTCTTGAGCGTGTTTGGGAGACAATCGTCTCAGAGAATCTGAAAGTTCTATGCAAGGAAATCTTGATCCACGCTTTTTTTCAGTATCGTCCAGCCCTAAAGTAGCGTCTATACGCAGTATTTTCCTACCTGATTTGCTATAACTGTCTCAGTGCCCAGCTTAGCTCATTTGGGAATATTTTGCTAAGCAAATGAATATAAATGACGCCTGCGTTGCCGCCGCGGGCCGATGAAGTCTTGCAGTAATCTTCTTTGTGTCCCGGGAGTGAGCTGACGATTAGACTTGACGGCCGAAACTCCTTAGATTGTGTCCAGATTTTAGTTCTTGGGTTGATGAAATGGTCGAGGCCCTGCCGCCTTCACGGACAGCTAAGCTATGGTGCTTATCACATCTTGCCGCTGCAGACATTTGCAATAATCATCATAATGCGCGTTATCACTTTGCTTGATGTTACGAAATCAGAGGTTCTGCTCAGGGGTCAACAGTTTAAAAGTTCCATTCCATTTTCTTCCGCTTATCCGGGTCCGGGTCGCGGGGGCAGCAGTTTCAGTAGGGAAGTCCAGACTTCCCGGTCAACGGCGACCTCTTCCAGCTCCAAAAGGAGGACACCAAGGCGTTCCCAGGCCAGCTGTGAGACATAGTCCCTCCAGCGTGTCCTAGGTCTTCCCCGGGGCCTTCTCCCAGCTGGGCATGCCCGAAACACCTCACCAGGGAGGCCCCCGGGAGGCATTTTTAGCCGCCGAGGACCAGGTCGCCTGGACACCCGCCCTCGACCACTGCCCAAATCGCAATGCACTGGACCCTTATGCTTGCCCCTGAAGGTGGTGGGTCTGCGGGGGGGAGTTACTTCTTCGGGCTAGGCCCGGCCAGGCCCCACGGGTGAAGTCCTGGCCACCTGGCGCTCGCCTGCGAGCCCCTCCCCCAAGCCTGGCTCCAGGGTGAGGCCCCGGTGTCCTACGTCCGGGCGAGGTGTTCCTCTTGTTCTTCTTCATTAGGGTCTTCTGAATCACTCTTAGTCTGGCCCGTCACCTAAAACCTGTTTGCCTTGGGATACCCTACCAGGGGCATAAAGCCCCCGACAACATAGCTCCTAGGATCACTCGGGCACTCAAACCCCTCCACCACAGTGGTGATTCACGGGGGGGAGTTTAAAAGTTGATGAAGGTTATTCATCAACTTCTTGTCAAATTCCCACGGCAGGGTTACGGGGCACCGTCTCTTGAATTGCAGGGGTTTTTGGAGGATCACGCTGGTTGATTTGTCCAATGTCAGATTTGTTTTCCTTTTTTCCAATGCCCCCTATTCTTCATCTTAGTATTTTTGGTTAGTATTAGTTGGTATGGTCTCCAGGCTGTGATAGTGTGACGTGTTTTTCAGGCTTGGCTTGCGTTACACCACACTGGTATGCTGCCATTGCATGACGGAGGGTGAGCTTTTTGAAATGAAAAATAAAAACATGTTGGATTTATATAGCTGGCATTAACACAATTATCAACGTTGCTTAAATGTGTTTGTAACATATTGTTTGCAATTATGTTCTAGATTGTTCCATTTTTGAAAAAAACAGTACATTCACAAAAATGACATTTAGAATGGCACGCAAATCAGCTTAAGGGCCTTCTTTATCTTATGAAGCCACCCCCACCTCACTGTAAACAGTAAACATACATATCGCTGTGAAAAGATGTCTATATAACATGTGTAATGCTTTACAGATACTGTGAACATCCAGCAGCAACGCAACATATATAGTTATAGTCACCACACAGCAGTAGCACAGCAGCACACAGCTTTTTAATTTTTAAAAGACTCTTTTGCCAGAATGCCCCCTCTTTTTGCCTCCAGTTCATGTCATGAAGAGAACCACCGTCTTTCACAATAAAAATCAATCCAACCGTTATAAATAACGACCTCGCACAAGATAAATAAATAAAACCACTCAAAATTCAGTAAGAATCTACAAAGTCGGGAAAAGTTTGTAATGCCAACAGGCTGAATCAGCGTGGGCACAGGGCTGGGGGGAGAATCGTGTCCACGTCCTGCGTGGTTCAGACAGCCGAGAGCAGAGGCGCTCAGTTACATTTGTCCAAGGGTCAGGATTGTTCTCAGCAGAAACTGATGGAACGTGGCCTTTTTCCAGCATTCCCAGCCTCGCATGACTTGCCCTGCAGCACGACACACCAAGTCCAGAGTCATGCAAGGCAAAGGCAAAAATCCAGAACCACGGCAATCAATCAGTAATCGAGGGGTCGTTGTGGGAGCTGCGGGCTTGCTATGAAACAGTGTTCAATTTGTTACCAACATTTTTGGTAAATGCATATTTTGGAGTCCAATCCCTGCTTAAAGGCCACATTTTTGAAATTTGTGGTTCTCGGTTATTTTTGCATTGACTCCCCCAAGGGATTTGAGATGTGATGCATATGACTCGCTGTTGCCCCCTGCAGAGTGGAGGACGCACTGCATGAACGAGCACTTTTCTAGTTAGCCCGACTGCTTTACGTGGGTGAAAAGGATGTGGGGGCCCACTTTGGTAAATATATATTTTATTTGACAAAAAAGTCTCCAAAATGTTTACTTATAATTAAGGCCAGTGTTTTGTATTTTTAAATATTAGCTTTTTTTTTTTTTTACATTATTCTGTTTTGCTCAGTTTTTTCCTTTTTTGCTGTTTTTTAGTGTTTAATTTTACTTCTACAATGTGCCACCGGCCAATAATAAACAAGTAATGTACTGTATAAACAGGTTATCCCTTGCCACATCACGGTATGAACAATACTCTATCGTTTTCTTTTTCCCAAAATGATTAGTTTGGTAAGTAATTGCGGTTTTGTGGTTGACTTTGGCCCATTAGTTGTGAAAAAGTCCCATGTAATCATATGTCATAAGTACATATACATATACGGCATGAAGTCAGCCATGGTCACAAAAATAATATTCCCCTCCCATTCCTTGCGGAAGTGGTACGGTTTTGGCTTCTTACTCTCCCTCCTTTTCCCCCCACTGCATTTCAAAGCACCTTCTTATGTTACTAGTTAGCTCTGTAGCTTCCCATATGTCTTAAGCCTTTGCAGTGGTCTTGTGGCATGGGCATCAGTGTTGCGCAATATGGTGTAAACAAAGAATGGTAATTCTTAATGAATCCGGTCTTCCTTATTAAATCACATTTTGTGGTCGCGTCTGGAACCAATTAACTGTAATAAAGGAGAGGATGTCAGCAGGCTAAGGTGCAAACACCGAGGAGGCACCGTAGTTGAGATGAAAAGCATACTTTTGGGGCCAAAACCTGCCCTGACTGATGATGCCTTCAAGTGCAGCGCGCTTACTGTGCTGTGGTGTCGACCAAGGAGAAGAGGTATTTCTGCCAACATGAAGGAGGGAAGAAAGCCAGAGCTCACACGAAGACGCCAACATTGGGAGCACGTCCAGATTACGGCTGTGTGTTATTCCAGGCCGGAGATGCGTACGGTAAAGACGGTGACGCCACACGAGAGAGAGAATAATGCTCTTAGAGATCTTAATACGCTTATGAATTTTTAATCTGGCGTTCTGCTGTTGCCGAGGCCGGCGCTATAGGTGGGGATACCGATGTTTCCACCATTAGGGGCTTGATTGGGATTTAACGGAGCGATGATGAGCTTGAAAACATTGACTTTGCAGGGCAGGCCGGCTCTCGTTGGCGTAGTGCAATAGTTGGGCGGCGCGTGCGGACAACGATACGTTTGCGATTCTGCGCTCGGATCCATGCTGCTGAAAATTTGCTTCGGATAAACCTCTAAAGCTGGAAACGGGACGCCAAGGCTATAATCTGTGGCGTCAATGGAGGACAAGCGCTCCACGCTCGACTGGAAATGATCTAAGGGGCTACCCCTGTGGCAGCGGCGAGTATAAATTTTCAAATGGTGCGTCCTCCGCTTTCACAGTGTTTTAAAGTGCTATAAAATGTTGATGTTCAAACTAAAAGAGGCAGCCCATGCGCCATAAACTGTTGGGCAAAAAAATGGCCCTTTTCACGTCCTCGTTTACTGTCGCTTGTTGCTTCGGGACAGTGGCTCAGGTTCACGGGAATCGCGCAAAGAAGCAATTACGGACAACGTCTGACTCGGTTCTCTCGACGCGTGTCGTACACAACCCCCCCCACACAGAACAGAACCCAGGACATAAATGCATTTATTGGCGCCGACTCGTGCGTATTCACCGGTGCTCTGTTTTTGCTCGCACACCCTAGCGCCTCTGCCGCGTAATTGTGAATTTAATTGATGCTGCCACGCGGTCTGCCACGCGGTTTCAAGTGGTTGCAGCAGCAGTTTGCAGAAAAAACAGAAAAAGAGTTTCTCAAGGGCAAAAATGATCACATCTGATCAGCATGTATTTCTTCCCCTTTCTTGTTCCCGAACTATCCACGGCAACGTACCCCCTTTCAGACATTTGACTAGGAACCACGCACCCCCTGCAGGCTTAAAATGGGAAACCCTTTGTAATCGTCATTACCTTGAAATATTGAACAGGATTCATTCATGTTATACTAATGAAGTAGTTTGTACTTTGCATGGTCAAAGTTTTACATGAGCAGATGTTGGCATCAGTCTCTTTGCATTGCACTCAATTGTGCATTGGCCAATGAAAAGGTGAAGAATGGTGTGAAAAACTATTTGCCCCCTCCCTGACTTCTTGTCACACTTAAATGTTTCTGCTCATAAAAAAAGAGTTAACTATTAGTCAAAGATAACATGATTGCACCCAAAATGATGACGTTCCATCTGGCGTAAAAGTAAGACAGCGTTTCCTAAAAAGAACAGTCAAATATGGGGGTGGTAGTGTGATGGTCTGGGCTTGTTCTGCTGCTTCAGGACCTGGAAGGCTTGCTGGGATAGATGGAAGCATGAATTCTACCGTCTAGCAAAAAATCCTGAAGGAGAATGTCCGGCCATCTGTTGGTCAACTCAAGCTAAAGCCATCTTGGGTGCTGCAGCAGGACAATGACCCAAAACACACCAGCAAATCCACCTCTGAATGGCTGAAGAAAAACCAAATGAAGACGTCGGAGCGGCCTAGTCAAAGTCCTGACCTGAATCCCATGGAGATGCTGTGGCATGACCTTAAGAAGGCGCTTCATGCTAGAAAAGCCTCAAATAAAGCTGAATGACAACAATTCTGCAAAGATGAGTGGGCCAAAATTCCTCCAGAGCGTGTAAAAGACTTGTTGCAAGTTATGGCAAACGTTTGATTGCAGTTATTGCTGCTAAGGGTGCCCGACCCGTTATTAGGTGCAGGGGCAATTACTTTTTCACACAGGGCTATGTGGCTTTGGATTTTTTTTCTCCCTAAATAATAAAAACATTCATTTAAAAACTGCATTTTGTGTTTACTTGTGTTATCTTTGGCTAATATTAAAATGTGTTTGATGATCAGAAACATTTTGTGTGACAAACATGCAAAAAAATCAAAAGTCAGGAAGGGGGGCAAATAGTTTTTCACACCCTTGTATAAGATGTACAGTGTAATGCTTAAGACATTACAACGTAAAACATTAGAAGGCATTATGTAAACAAGACATGACCTACGCTGTTCGGTGGCAACTTTGACGTCATTCTTTTTGTCTTTAAATAGCACCCTTTTTCAAAATCCATTAATAGTGTTCTTTCAAGCCAAATGCTTCTTGCAAAGGTGTTCTTTAAAAGCAGCCGTCAGTGACACCAAACACTGCAAAGAACATAACTCAAGGTGGGCGTCCATCTGTCTCTTGTGCTTGCTTTGTCCATTTTGGTCTTTAACCAAACTTACAGTGTCACTCTGATATTGTCAACATCCAGCAGCAACACAATGTTTTTTTATATAATGTATTTATGCAAAGGTGATGAATCAGTCAAATCAATTAGTGTTGAGTGACATTAGTACTTGATTCTCACTGGATCGTCTTGGTGAGAAAGAGACCGTTGTGGGTGCCATCATGCAACGTTGGCACAGACACAACAAAACAAACATTGCTCAGGAGCTTCGTGCAAAAGCTCACCTTGAGGTACGGACGATTCAGGGAACGATGAGGCGATCAGCCCGCGTTTACACAGGAGGAACTCAGGGGAGCATTGCTGTGATGGATGGAGATCCTGCACTGCTTGGAAGGTCCCCCTGATCAAGAAGACAAATTTACAGACCTGTCTGAAGATTGTCAATGCTCGTTTGAATGATTCAGAGAAGGCTTGGGATGTGGTCATAGGAGGAGTCAGGATGGAAACTCTTTTGACTGCAAGAACAGCAACCCCATCGTTGAACATGGAGGTGGAAACATTCTGCTTCCTTTTCTCCTTCTCGTGTTAGTCCTTCACCTGTTGTCTGTCGTCTCGGGCTTCACGATTCACCTGTCGGGACGAACTCTCTTCAGGCCTACACACTCATGCATCCGAGGACACTCGCATGCACATTGCCACACACATCCCTTCCCTTACCCAACGCCTTAGCCGCCGTATCCCCCCGGTGTAGGAGAGACGGGGCCAAGTATGGCTGCAGTAGCTGTGGATGGATGCTGGCCATGCTGGGAATATCTCTAGTCTTCCCGTTTTTTCCACCCCCCCGGTGCAAGTCTTGCGTTTATGTTGAAAAAGTGTGTTTTTGTTGTGCCGATGTACGTTGAGGATTTCATTCTTTTTCTATACCGCTTATCCTCATTAGGGTCGCGGGGATGCTGGAGCCTATCCCAGCAGACTTTGGGCGGAAGGCCAGGTACACCCTGGACTGGTCGCCGGCCAATCGCAGGGCACATATAAACAAACAAACATTCACACTCACATTCATACCGATGGACAATTTAGAGCGGCCAATGAAGCTAACATGCATGTTTTGGGAATGTGGGAGGAAAGCGGAGTACCCGGAAAAAACCCGCGCACGCACGGGGAGAACATGCAAACTCCACACAGAGATGCCCAACGGAGATTCGAACCCAGAACCTCCTGACTGTGAGGCCAACATGCTACCCATTCAGCCACCGTGCGGCCCACGTTGAGGATTTTTAGGAGTTTAGTTCGAAATTGTCTTTTTTTTTTCTCCCCTCTCCTCTTGTTGTACCCTTTCCTTTCCCTCCTTCCATTGCCCAGCCATCATGTCCTGTCTACCCCCGTTTTGCTGTATAGTATGTGGTATACGTACAGACAATTTCCCTTCTACCTCCGTGTAAGGGATGAGTGATGGTTCTGGTTTCTCTGCTAAAGGTACAGTCAGACTTTACTGCATTGAGGGGCCGACGAACGGGACCACTTACTGAGTCTTGGATAAGAACTTGCTAATACCCTAGTCACTCTAGAGGTGGGATGAGCCAGAAAGAATGAAAATGAGGGTTTTGAAGTGCATTCAAAAAATTCTGACTTCATTCTGTGTGCATTCCAAATGTCAGGGCCCATTCTTGTGGCTGGCCTGAGTGTTTTGAGCATGCTAAAAAACTTTTGAGGTGGATCTGAAGTGGAAAAATATCAAACGCATCCAAACAAACAGCACTCCGACAGCATTCAAAACATTCTGATCGCATTAAAAAATAAAAACCCCAAATTAATGTAGCCGGCTGCGGCCGAAACATCACTACGAGGCATCGTCATGTCACTTCGACCATCCATCCATCCATTTTCTTCCGCTTATCCGAGGTCGGGTCGCGGGGACAGCAACCTAAGCAGGGAAGCCCAGAGGTCCCTCTCCCCGGCCACTTCTTCCAGCTCTTCCCATCGGATGCCGAGGCGTTCCCAGGCCAGCTGAGAGACATAGTCTCTCCAACGTGTACTGGGTCTTCCCCGAGGCGTCCTACCGGTTGGACGTGCCCTGAACACCTCCCCAGGAAGGCGTTCCAGAGGCATCCTAACCAGATGCCCAGATGTCACTTCGTATGCCAAGGAAAAAAGGAGCCATGTTAACTCCACCAACGGTCACCGTGTGGACAGTGAAGAGGTACTGAAACCACAAAAACCTGCCTAAATGTAACTCACCGTCAAAGCCTCGCCAATTCACAGCACGCCATACCACCAATGAAAAAAAAGTCAAGCTCCACCACCATAAGCCGGGCTTACGGATTCTAAATCCTTTACTGAATGTGGCACAAATTTTGAAACATTTTCATTCTGCCTGGTTCTGCTTGATTTGTTCCAAGTGATGGGGGCTTAAGTAGAAACCTAAAGGTTGAATCGAGGCAACTGTTGAACATGATTCCCCTTTAATACCAAACTATTCTTAAATTTTACATTTGTACAAATGGCATCTTCCGGTTTGTGCCCATCGGGGGTGGTCAGAATTGGGTAGTTGTGGTTGTTGCCAGGCCAGGCTAGTGAACAACCATCCTGCATAACAATTCCTAATAACACATAACTCTCCAAATTCTTGAAGGTTTGGCAACTCAAAGTTTTAGCTCCCATAACAGACTCAACACGGGGTTAAGGTTTTGGAGACGGGCTAGACCGCTCCAGGTTCTTCATGAGCTTTTTCCTTAGCAGTAGAATCTAGTCATCCAGGTCATGGTAATCCACAAACGTTGAATCCGGACAACTGGACTCTTGTTTGTTGTAGATGTTTCACCTTTAATTCAAAAGTGTGGACTCTCCCTATTTGTGTCTCTGGTGGGTTTCCCCCCCGGGGCACAATCGGTTGTTTACCTTCCTGGTGGCTAAACAGCTCGTTAGTAGACACTCTTCCTGTAGAATGAAACAATCTTTGGGGGACAGGAGATAGTTGGTGGTGCAAACTTCCTTCTATGTTTTGAGAGGACAAAACAGCGGTTTTGAGATGGAAATAAACTGTTACTGTAGGCCCAAGGAAATTGTCCTCCTACGCTGTGCCATGCGTTTGTGTAAGGGTTCCTTCTTTAAAGGATGATGATGTCCAAATTCTGGATAGGTCCGAAAGAGAGCCGTCCACCTAGAGAGGCCCTCTCTGAACAGAGGAGGAGGTTAGCGCCACCACCTTTGGTTAGGGTTAGGTTAGGGTTAGGTTAGGGTTAGGATTGGGGTTAAGGTTAAGGTTAGGGTTAGGTTAGGGTTAGGTTAGGGTTAGGATTGGGGTTAAGGTTAGGGTTAGGGTTAGGTTAGGGTTAGGATTGGGGTTAAGGTTAAGGTTATGGTTAGGGTTAGGGTTAGGGTTAGGGTTAAGGTTAGGGTTAGGTTAGGTTAGGGTTAGGGTTAGGGTTAGGGTTAGGGTTAGGGTTAGCAATGTCATCTGCGTGTAGCCATGTCGTAACACCTCTACCCAAATATTGTCTCATTCCTTCGAACGAGTGCTCACTAACGACCAGAGACACAAACAGGGAGACGCCCCGCCTCAAACGAAGAAGCCGTTTTGGGTTAAAGGGGAAATATTCTCAACAAACAAGAGCCCAGTTGCCTCGATTCAACCTTTGCCGGTTACCATGACCTGGATGACTGAGAATGAAGAACCTGCGGCGGTCTTCCAAATGCTAATCCCATGGAGAATCTGTGGAGGCATCCTAAGCCTCAAGTTGGCGAACTTTCAGAATTTGGACAGAAGCTGTAAAGTGAAGTGGGCCAGGAGTCCCTTCTGGGTCTGACCTTTGTGGGTTTTTCCACCCAGGACTGAGCCACATTGCGCTTGGGCATCAAATACTTATTCACATCACATTTCAAAGTAAAACTCGTTAGTCAGTGTGTATGGTGGGTGGACCCTGGACAGTTCCAGTCTTGGTTTCTGATGTCGGTGAACTGATTTCGGACCGAGACAGTAACGGTGCAATTGTTTCGTCACAGGTGTGACAAGTGGTGTTCTACCATCGGGGCATTTAGCGCTGCCGTCTGTGTTTGGGAGTTTGACATTTGTATTTATGAGCAAAGGTCAGGCTAGTAGTTGCACGCACCTTTGCCAGGGCTTGGCAGGATGAGCTTTTTCAAGCTCAGGGATAATGCGGGGATTATTGTTCCATGTCAAGGTAAAACATCCTTCATTTTGAATGATGGGATTCGAGGTTGAGGTAGCGGAAGTCAAAAGGTCGAATCAGCGCAAGATTCCTTTTGCCAGTAGCAGTTTTCAGGCAATCCGGTTTTTTCCCCGTCTGTGTCAAACGGTACTTTTGCCTTGTCACCTCTGTAGCCGTTATCGCACTTTCCCGAACGTGGCACCTCCGGGTGCCATGCGCACATGCATAATATTATGAAAGCACTCAGGAGGTTGAGGGTGTGATGCAATAAACTGAAAGAGGCTGTCACATAAAGTTAAGTGCTGGTTTGTACGCTTTCCTCTGATGCGCATTCTTACTGGAGGCGTAGGCGTAAAGTATTACCCACAGTTCCTAGACATCATTCCAAACGGGGATAATTGCACGTGGGAAGAGTCCGGCTGGCATATTGACACTTTATTGTTGTGTAACGCGGAACACACGCTGCGATACACGTCGGAAGTACTCATGTTGTTCATGTGCAGCGGCCATGTTTGCTGGGTATGCCTCCACAGCCCGCTGCTGTTTGTCGTAGTAAAGCACTGCAATTACCCCGGCAGCACGAGCAAGCGTTGTGGCCACCCCGTGCCTGGGGGTTACATGTTTACCCGTTACCACGTCCACGCTAATCACAGCAACTCCTGACGCGAGCCCAATTTACCACGAGCTTTAGCAAAAAGTGCAATTCGTTGCTGAGCAAATTCTGCGCTGAAAGCATTTGCCAGCTAATGAGTAATGAGTGTAAACTTGAGAGTTGTGAGTGTGTATGAAATATTGACGAAATACTGTTTGTAGTGATATCAAGAGTTAAAAAAAATTAATCTCTAATTAATTAATCTCTTTTTTCATTTCACCTAAAAATGGCCCGAGAAAAGCCCCGACTTTTTTATTCACATTTATTATTTTCGTTTATTACGCTATATTTTAAAACCTGAACAGATGCCATTTAAATTCCATATCACTCTACTTTTATTAACTGTGCCGTTGCAGTGATTTGGAATAAATTTGCCGTTCTTTGCTGAAACTGCTGCGCCCGCGAACCGGACCCGGACAAGCGGAGGGAAATGGAGTGGACTGACAACTCTCACACGCTCCTCCATTTTTACGTCTCCTCTCGCCGCTCCTCACCTTGCCCTCAGCTGATGCTAAACACAATGACAGCCAATCACTGATTGACAGACCATTGTTCCCCACCCCCAGCCATTTAAGAGGCAGCCCGGCACATAAAAATGGAGTTTATAAAACGGCAACCGGCGTACAGAAAAAGTATAGTTAGAGATTAAAAGTTAGAATGACGTGATTAAAAAAAAAAAATCTACGCCACCCAATACTCAAAGCACTGGACCCTTACGTTTGCCCCCGCAGTTGCTGGGTCCCCAAACACAAAATAAACACAAACCTAAATAAATACAAATGAAATCGGCCCCGCCGAATAAAAGGGCAGGGTTTTGGACAGCTGATGAATAAATACCGAGGGCTGCGGTGTCATTCAGCCTTGAACTGAAGAAGAAATCTAAAGTGTGTGGTAGGGGTAGGTTCTTCAACAATAACAAGAAAAGTCTGCTTGCACACAGCTGTGTCGCAATTCAAGAATTCATTTAGCCTCCAGGGCTGAGCGCAGCGGGGGCGTGACGGCAATTAGTGAGTGGCTATACAGTGCTTGGGGGTGGCAGGGTCGAGGAGGAGGAAAGGGCAGAGGATACCATAGAGGACGGAGAAGGGTTCCTATAGAAGAAATTGGGGATGATTTGAGAGAGACCACAAATGGGGCACACAGAGAGTTCATAGGAAGGCAAAGGGCACCGTGGGAGGTCACAAGCGGCCAATGGCTTGCAACTTGGGATAGGAGAAGGTCTTTTAGAAAAATGAGGAGGGGAAACTGACACATCACTCATGTTGTCCACAGAAAGTCAGGAAAGAGGACTGACCCAATTGGGCGGGAAAGGAAGCATTTGTCGAGAGAATGAGGAAAGCGGCTAAATATTTCCTTACAAGCACGTGCAGGTTCTGACAGTGCGAGCGTTTTGTGCCAATTGCAAAAGAGTCCGGTGCTGGGAAGCATTCACAGTTGGGCAAGACCGTGCCGTCCATTTTCTGATCTTGTTGCATTCCAAGTTTCTCGATTCCCGACCCTAAGTATGGAACCATTTTGGCCATACTTCTTCCGATGGACGATGGAAGTTTGAAATCTTTTTTGAGAAAGGAGCCCCAGAGAGTTATAGGCTGAAGGGGATGTCTTTTAGAATGACCACGCCCACAGTTAGGGTTGGCCGTTGTTTGAATTTAAGCGATTCCGATGCTTTTGGGAATAAGGGTCGTAAAAGTTTGCATGGTTTAAATGAGGGCGCTAACCAGAATCCTTCTTGCATGAACTGCCAGAACTTCTTCCTGATTCGACCTCCCTTCAATTGTTATGACGTTTCTTTCTACAGGAGTACAAAAGACTTTTTAAAAGCAAAACAAACATCTTCGTCTGGCAGTAGTATACTCTGTTTGCAGGATGCATCCAACTGGACTCTTATTTTGAAGACTTGCTGTGCATATGACAAAACGTACCTCCAAGATCCATAGCTCCTGTCCTTTATTTACATCAAACTTCCACACCAGCTAGCATCGTGAAACCCTGGGTTACATTGGCACGAGAGAGTTGGACTTTCCGGATCGCGACTGCTTCCAGGAAGTCTGACGAAGCGCATCCAAGATGAGGCAGTCCGTTATTTTCACACCGCGAATCCGGAGGTGTTGTCCTTTGCGTGATATCATCATCGAGCCGACCGCTCGTTTTCATGATGGTAAGCCAAACTTTTTAGCCGCATGTAGCCGCTTGCGGGCTTCATCTTCGTTACTGTGGATAGCTACAGCGTGAGACCAACCCCTGAAGGCATGCACAGTTCAAAGGACCCTTACAAGAGACAAAAAGTGACATCGACCTTTAGCTGTATCCCTGCAGGGCCAATGTGATCTTCACTCTGCTGGATTCATTAAGCATACCGTACTCATGGGTCAGCGATACTTACATATCATAAATACATTTCAGAACCCTTGGACATGAGATGGCAGAGTGGCTGGGCTGTACCATTGGTTTGAGGTGTGATGCCTTGACAAGGGAATCCAACCTCCTTACATCCATCTTCTTCTGCTTATCTGGGAAAGTCTGGTGGCCCAGACTTCCCAATCCTCCGACCCCTATGGGTGATGTGTTCCCAAGCCAGCTGTGAGACATAATCCTACCAGAGGGTCCCAGGTATACACGGGGTCGCTTTGCAGCACCTCACCAGGGTAGGCGTCCAGGAGGCATCCAAACAAGCCACCACTACTGGCTTCTCTAGATGGGTAGGAACGGCGGCTCTACTCTGACTAAACTTATTTTGGCTGCTTGTATCTGCAATCTCTGCCAAAATCGTAACCGTATCGCGAGCCCACCACGACCACATTACCGCATAAGCTGCGCAGATCCGCCTGTCGAGCTCCCGCTGAAGCCTTCCCTCACTCGTGAACATGATTCTGAGATACCAGAACTACTCCACCTGGGGTAAGACCTCGCTCCCAACCCAAAAGTTGGGATTCACCGGTTTCTAGCAGAGAATCATGGCTTCAGATTTGGTGGTGCTCAGTCAAATCCCAGAAGTTTCATACTCAACTGCCCCACTCAACACTGAAGGTCACAGCCTAATGACAGCCTCATCCTACAAAACCTGTGGTCCAAACTGGACACCCTCAATTCTGTCTATGGAAATAATGAACGGAACCGATGACAAAGGCCAATCTTCACTGTGAGCAGGCTGGACTTACTGCTGAAAATGTGACCCGGCTCCTTCTCCTTTTGTACAAGGACCAATGGCACCAGCAGTCCCATTGGACACGGCGAGGACCGAGTGCCTTTTCCAGGGACGCGAAGCAGCCAACCATCCTCAACTACCCGAGGGTAGAGTGGTAGGGTGTAGAGCTGACCCAGCGTTCCACAACCAGCCCCCTAACATTACACGGAAACATTGTACGGAAAGTAACTCATTTTGTTTTGTATTTTGTATTTTTCTACACAAAAACAATGATATCATTTAGAGGGTTAAAAAAAGAAAAAAATATTTACATGTTTGGTATTTTTGTTACAACTCAAGCTGATTCAGAGATTCAAGCAGTTTTTGGGAGTATACTTTTTTTGTCCTCTAGACACCCGGAAGGTGGGAGATTTGGAATCTGATCCTGCAAAAAAACAGCATCAAAATCACTTGTACTTCTAATCTTATGTATAGTTAAGCCTGATCGTTGCCTTAAAGCCCCACACATTTATTATATGGAAAATAACTCATTTTCTCTTCTAAGCTAAATCAGTGACGTCCTGGAACCAAACGGGGTGTCCAAACCTTTTCCACCAAGGGCCACATACTGGAAGTTGAATGGGCCTTTTGGATATTTCGTAAAATTGATATTTTGTAAAAATATTTCAGGAAAAAAATGCATCTCAGCTTTGTGATGTAGTAGCGTATTATTGGTATGAACTTTGGTATTTGCTCTTTTTTCCAATTATTGCTCTTGTTCTTTTGGCTGACTTTTCCAAAATATTTAATCTTTTGACTTTATTCCCATAATATTGTAACTTTTTCCCCAACCTAATTTCTGGAAATTACAACTATTTTGTTTTGTCTCATAATATTACAAATTAAAAAAAGCACAGTAAAAAAAATATATTTCAACCCTATGCTACTAAAATGACATTATTTTTGCTCCTAATATTAGAAGTTTATTTATGTAAAATTGCAACTTTTTTTCTCGTTGGAATACGACTTCTTTAATATTCGGACTTTATTCTTGCAAAATAATAGCAGTTTTGTCCTTTTTTGTAATTTTTTTTTTTTTTTTTTTTAATTTTTTTTTTTTTTTTTTTACAATTTCTACTTTCTTCTTGGCAATTTTTCCCACATAATTGGTTATGACTTAATATTTGACCTTATTTTGGTAACGTTATAACTTTTTTTTCCTCTTTATATCATGACATTGCAAATGATGTATTTTCTTCCTTAATATTGAAACTAAATGCTACTAAAATTACATATGTTAGCTTACAACTTTTTTCCCCTTGTAAACCTTCTGGTGGTTTTGCATTGTTTGCTGTTTTTTGGGGTTAAAAGGGTTAAAATCATAAAAAATATGTATATGTTTGTTTTTTTTAGTGTTAAATTCGATATAGTCAAAAACAGTAAAAACAAATAATTTAAAAGAGTTTTTAGGGTTATGTGGGCTCGTTTGTCCTTTTGGGACCCTTAAGGGTGGGTTATTAAGGTGTGTGTGTATGTGTCCCAGTTCTATTCCATTTATTGTGATTTCCAGCGGATTAGTCCTGAAAAGACAGTTCCTGCTAGCAGGTTGTTTCCCAAACTCATGTGTGAAGACCTGTCCTACTCCGGGACTTAATCGGCAAAGTCTGCTAGAAAAATGTATCTTTTGATGATCATGGGATGGTTTCATCATCTCGTAGCGCACGTTGCTCACGCACGCGGTGATAATCGGTTTTGTTCCACGTTGAAGGAAAGGAAGAAGCGTAGCAAAGCGATTGCTCAGGCACAGCTGACTTCATTCATGCTTCACAATCATTGGCTCCTTCTCAGCTGTCTGGCTCGTAACTTCCAATCACGTTTAAGGAGACGTGCGGAGCAGTCACTGTGAGCGGAAGCTCATCGCCAACTCTGCCTGCACTTTTGCAACAATTAGCTGTGGCAGTTTTACACCGGGACGTATTGTACGGACATTATGTTCCCCATCGGGTGGCTTGTCATCCTGCCACAACACTACCTGCTTGTCACCGCATCCTAGTCCTTGTGCAAAATACAGAGCTGGACTGCCAGTCAAGTGACACATGGTGCTGAATAGGAATGTCTCCTTATGGGTGGTGTTGTCTTCTCCGCAGCGATACTCAGGATTGCAGCCGGCCTTTCGGCGTAGTCGCACACGCACCTTTAGCTTTGGATTACTGCAGGCTGTGGATATGCAGTATGCTGTTTTGGACCAGCGTGATAGACCGCTGACCCACCACCTCGCTGACTGTTGCCTATCCCGCTTTCATGCCAGATTTGTGTGTTTTAATCGAGGCCCAAAGGCGTAAATAAAGGCGCTTTTAACATCCTTCAATGTATGAGCCTTTTCAAACATCAGCTTTTTGGTTTTGTGGTGCCCTTGAAATCACAGGAGTGCCACAACGAAAAGAAAAAACACGTGGAAGTATAAAAGAATCTTTTTTTTTTACATTTTGTCTTTTCTTCTTCCGTATTGTCTTTGTTTTTTCCATGTTGTCTTTTTTTCGTCTGTATTGTCTTTGTTTTTTCCATTTTGTCTTTTCTTTTTCCGTATTGTCTTTGGTTTTTCCATTTTGTCGTCTGTGTGCGTCTTTGTTTTTTCCATTTTGTCTTTTCTTCTTCCGTATTGTCTTTGGTTTTTCCATTTTGTCTTTTCTCCCTTTGTATTATCTTTGTTTTTTTCCATTTTGTCATCTGTATTGTCATTGATTTTTCCATTTTGTCTTTTCCTCTTCTGTATTGTCTTTGTTTTTTTCCATTTCGTCTTTTCTTCTTCTGCATTGTCTTTGTTTTTTTTTCCATTTTGTCTTTTCTCCTTCTGCATTGTCTTTGTTTTTTTTCCATTTGTCCACACGTGCCATCCAGCCTGGTAGCTGCTTCTCTACAGTATATGGACTCCATTGTGTAAAACATTTGTACATGGTGGCGTGATAGTCACGTTACTTCTCGTCTGCGTATGTTTTCCCGTCACCCGTGCCAAGAGCTACATGTAAACATAGCACTGTCACTACAAGCAGGGATTGTGTGATCAGGTATGGACTAGTCTAGAACCTTCCATTGCCTTTGCTTTTTGTTTTCAGCTTGAGCCATCCGGTAAATGCAATTAGAATAAGCACAAGGAAAAGACAAAGACAAAACAGAAAAAGCAAAATTGAAAAAGAATATGACAACATTTGTATAATTTTTGTATCATCGATTGTCTTTATATTTCCACATGTATTTTCATTTTGCCAGACTTTTGCTGGAGGGAAACACCGGAAATGACGCAGCAAGTTAGCTACAGTAGCTTTTTCAGGCTTCGGATGGGCCAAAATCCCAACGACAACCAGTGTTTTTTATGTGGAGAGACATTTGTCTCAATCTCCACTCACGTGGATGCTGATTGTTTACACCAGAGCGGGGGTATCGTGTGTTTGTCATATCTTGCTTGTCAGGGCAGGCCAAGAGGTTTATGGGTCTGCAACTGTGGGAAAGAGTAAGCGGAACTTCAGCCTCTCCTTCTGCTGCCGAAGGTGTCGGCGAGTGAACACGCGGTTGCTAAAGAAACGTTTGCCTGTTTGGAAACAAAGTGGTTTGTGCAGAATTAGGAGAGGAGATACTCGGCGGGGCGAGAGTTCGGAGAGAAGGAGGAGGTCAGGAGCTGAGAAGTAAACAGAATGAAGGAGCGACGGATGGGAGGCTGCAAGAGGAGCGAAGGAGAGGAGGAGGAGTGGAAACAATCTTCTTTTCGACCTGGTGACTTGCTGAGAAGAGCAACCCCAAAACAGTGTGTTATATCTCAATGCAGGCATTATCCACGTGCACACATTCTTCAGATTCATGTAAATATCGAAACGGAGTTCTAATGCAAAAAAGTAATACAAGAAATTAATATAAAAAATAATTAATAATAACAGGAATATAATGTGTATAACATGATAACATATGTAATATAGCAAATAAAAGAAAAAACAATAACATGTATGTCATGTATATGTTTTCTTTACAGTATTAAATAATAGAGAATTTAAATAATTCTCTCCAAAAGGTAAAAAAAAAAAAGAACACCATTCTTTCCATCGGAAATCATGTCAATCCAATTATTTCATTCCAGACATTTTTAAAGAACAATTCCATTTTTCATGCAGAAATGTCAATGCCCTCGTTTATCGCTGTTACCTGGTTCCAAACCCAACCGTGGTACAGTATTAATAAGCGGACTCTTTTTTCTGTTTATGACCTTCTAAATCCAGTTTTTAACATTTTTAGAGTCTCATAGACAAGAAACAACACCCTTTAGTCACCCTTTGCACTCACATTACCCAATATAGTACACATGATAAGCAATAATAAGGATTTCATATATGAATAATAATAATGATTGTAAAGGTGACCATAGGGGTGTTATTTGGTGTTTGGAAGGCTCTAATAATGTTGAAACATTATTAGAAGGTAGTAATCCGGTTTTCTGTGTCTTCACTATGTTATTTTCTCTTATTATGTATTCTATAATGGTAATGGGAGTTTAAAGGTGGCTGTAGGGGTGCTATTTCATGCCTGGAGGGCTCTGATAAGGTTCAACAATGTTCTTTTCTAAGCTCTAAATACAAAAATATTGCTTTCATATACAAAAGGAATTCTACCTCGCTTGTCACAGTCGGGTTTGGAACCGTACGAAAACCGATTTTCCAACCGATAAATTTTCCCCATACATGTAAATCCAATTAATCTGTTCCGGACATCCAAAAATATTTGAAAAAATACATTTAATGGGGCATGTTTTTGATGCAATTAAACGGACGAATCACTTTAAACTCGTGTTGGTGACGATGGCGAAGGGCGTAGGGGGAGGAGGGCAGGGGACGCCGATATTGTTAAAAAAACATCTTTAGAAGGTCAGAAGTGGGCTTTCTATGCTCTATGAACAGATTCCATTTATAAATAAAGAAATTCCCTAAACAAGGTCGGGTCCGGAACCGGTTGTTCAGGGCGCTTTTGTATGAGAATTGAGGCAAGACAAAAAAAAATCCCACAAAACTGGGGCGTTTGAAAAGCGAGTTTGACTGTAACGGTGAAGGGCAGGATTAAGTGCCTGACGGTACCTTCCGTACCAACCCCCCCCACCCACAAAAACACATGAGTAAAATCATGCTCCCCGGCTTCCCCACACGACTTTCCTCCTTTGTTAGTGTCATAAATGCGGCAATTTGCCCTTTAAATGCACAACAGACAGTTCAACCCACCGTGGCCTTTTCCAAGCCTGATTCCCTCGGCTAAAAATACGATGTGAAGAAGTGCTTCTTCACCATAGCCGAGCAAAAACGCACAACAATCAACCATCATGCACCCACACCCTCTCTGCTAATCATAAGTAGCATTTATTTGCATACTCTTTGTTTTGTTCTGAGTAATGTACTGCAGGGCAGGGGGCGATGTTGAGCGGCATCAAAAGTCTAATAAAGCTTCAAAAGCCCCGGAGAATATTTAGCAACCTCGCCTAAACATGTTATACATTCTTTTGAATTATGTTTCACATTGATCCATTTTTGGAAGTGGACAATAAATATGCAAAAATAACATTTATAGTTGATGTTGTTCATTGCTCATTTCCGGACGTGACATCATCGGGGTGACGCCTCTCAGCTAAAGCGGAGTAAACAAACGCTTCTCGAGGTGGATGGACGACTTGCTTCAGTATATTTCTCATCAAAAGCCAAAATCCCGAAATGATGTGTTGCTGCTGGATGTTCACAGGATCCCAGTGATACTCCAAGTTTGTTTGTTTGCGACGCCATGGGAGTGTTACCACTCAGGTAAACAAACATGGCGGAGGATGTTTACAGTGATGCTAGCCAAGATTTGAGACATGCGTCAATAGTTTTGGAGGATAAAAGAAGGAGATGAGATGGAGAACTTGCAGATTGGTTGTCTTCAAAACACAGAATGTTAAGTGTAATTGACTCCGAAGTTGCAAATCGGCTTCTTAATGCGCATAAAGGACTCTTTTTAACTGGTTTGTTTTCCATTTTGTTGCTGTCGCAGCCTCCGCCTGCAGCAAACAAACATATTGCTGTGAAAAGATGTTTATATAACATGTATGATGCTTTAAAGCCTTGTCGCTGTTATGGAATAGTGTTTAGAAGACATCATGTAAACAAGAGATTACTCGCGCCCTGTGATTGACTGGCCAGGGTGTACCCTGGGTGTACCCAGCTTTCGCCTGAAGTCAGCTGGGATAGGCTCCAGCATACCCCGCGACCCTAATGAGGATAAGCAACATAGAAAATGGACGGAGGGATGGACATGACTTACTTTGTTGTGTAGAAACTTTTTTTTCCCGTGTACCGACGGGACAGCATCCTTTTTCCAAAATGCGTTTATAGCTTGTGAAGGTGTTCCTTCATGGCAGTCATCAGTGGAATGATCACTGCAAAGATTGGAACGGGAGGCGGGCGTCCATCTGTCTCTGCACTTGAGTAGTACATTTTTATCTTACACCTTCCTCTTTTGGAGAGGAAAACAAACTTACAGTATCACTCGGATCTTATAAACATCCAGCAGCAACACAACATTTTGGCATTTTGGCTTTTGATGAGAAATATACCGAACCAAGTCCGCCATCTACCTCGAGAAGCGTTTGTTTACCCTGCTTTAGCCAAGAGGCGTCATGGCCGTCGCCATCAACCATACATGACGTTTTTGAGGAGTAACCGTTCAAAAATGGAACAAAGAGGAACACAATTAGACGCAAAACATAACATATTTAAGCAAAGTTGATGAATGAAACCCAAAGAGGGCAACACAAAACGGAGATGGACAATCCCACGTCAGTTACAGTATTTGTCAGTCGGGATGCTGCACTATTAATCCAATCTCCTTCTTGTGTCTCAGGCGCCTTCCGCGTCATGGTAGACCACAGGCAATGAGCGACTGTTTCCCAAAATCTCTGGGACCTTCTTTGTTGATGGTTTGTAGTGTGCAGGCCATGTGCATTATATTAAGGCGATTGTGGGAACTTCATTTTTCCTTTTATTACTGTACTTCACAAAAGCGCTTCGAATTTCTAAATAATAAACGTGGCTGGATATAGGCTATTATTATTTTATACGGCACATTTTATGCATTTTTTTTGCATCAATTAAGAATTTTCAAGCACAAAAAATGCTAAATGAGCTAAAACACTAGTATAAGAGATTCAGGAGACGACAGGTAGTGTTCTACACCGGCCACTAGGTGTCAGTAATGTTGCTGTAAGGTTTGGTGAGACACACAAGCACCAGACTTGACTGCCGGAACAACAGATTTCTATTGCAGGTCACAACAACACCTAAGACAAGTCCCTGATGAAAACGCAAAACTACTCTTGATGGCATCACTTCCTGCCCCTCTCTTATTCGACTCTCCTTGAACACCAGCACACGTATTATTTGTTATTTTTTGTTATTATGTTTACTATATCGGGTGAAACAGGCATAACGACGACCATAGGGGTGTTACTTCGTGTCTAGAGGGCTCTAATGCCATAGGTTTATTATTGGTATTATTTATTGGTTTTAAAAAATACAACAACAAGAGAAAGGACGCTTTGATGGAACGTTTTCAGTCTACCGCTTGAATAACCAAGCAAATTTAGTCCCAACGCACAGCCTTTTAAGCGGGGGCGGGCGGGCTCGGAATGTTAGTATTGCGTAATAGTGTGTAAGCGTTTTTTTGATCGGCGTTTGGGTCGGTTCATGTGTGACGCGAGTAAGGCGTGTGAATACTCAGCTGATTCACTGCGAATAAAGAACACCTCCTGGGGCAGGCTGAAGTTTGCCCCTAACAATGTTCTGCGCTGTACGTACGATGCTGACATTATGTAAGTCGTTATTAAAATATCAGCAGTGAATGTCCATCCATTTTTCCATTTTCTATACCGCTTATCCTCACGCTTCTGCTAAAAAATGGGGCCAGTATGAAGATTAAAACCGTCTCACAAATAATGTGGAAATAATGTTTTCATCAAAAATCTGAGAATGCTGAATCTGTGGGGGCCCACTGTAAACCCCTGAGGTGAAAATGTACAAATTGGGTCCAATTGGGTCCATTTTCCCTCTCCAGTGACTCTTTAGTGTCACAAGGCCTCAGGGGTGAATGTTAAATTTGGTGTTATTGCTCTCACTCGCTCATATGCTGGTCACTGGAAGTTCAACATGGCACTTCATGGTGAAGAAGTCACAGAGGAGCTGGAAAAAAAAGGATCTGATGCTGATAACCGAGGGCCATGTAGTGAAAAATGAAAGGATGCAACTTTGCCGCTTTGTTATTTTGTAATAAAACCCATGCAGCTATACTAATTTATTTGTACTCCGTCTCAGCTTTGCGATATCGGTGAAAACGACTAGGAACTTCAATTGTCGAGCTGTCGAGTGGTCGACCCCGGGGACGCAGAGACAGAAGAGTAGTGTGCAAAATAAAAAGTCTTTTCATAACAAAGAGCAGGTGCAGAGGTACTCACAGCGTGCAGGAACAAATAACAAAAAGCGACAGAGGAAAAAAATACTGTGTGGAAATCACACGGTGCTCTAACAACAAGGAAGGATCTAGGTGACAGCCTGGGCGAGGAAATGGAGGTGACTAACGTGATGAACCAGCGTTGTCCCTGCGACGACGCCAGGCCTAAAACCCAACTAATGGCAACAAGGGCCAGATGCACCTAATTCCACTCAAGCAATGCCTCTGCTGCACACCACAGCAGGAAATGTGGCATTCCAAAATAAGAGTGTGGAGCATGACGCAGTCCTTGTATTTTTTTTAACTATCCAAATATTTCAACATTCTTCCTAATAATAAAAATTTCTTCTCCTCCATTTGAAGATTATTCCCATGATATGATACGTTTTTCCCTAACAAATGTTCCAAATTTACAACTTAAAAAAAAAAATTCATTTTGCAACACTATTCTACTAAAATGACATTATTTTGTAATAAAATTAAAAGTTGATTCTTGTAAATTGTGACTTTTTTCTTGTTATAATGTGACTCTTTACTCTTGATATTTTGACTTTATTCTCTTTTTCATTTCTGCTGTTTTTATTTTTCATTTTCCAACCGCTTCAGCCTTTGTCTAGTACATTTTCTTTTTGTAATGACGTCTTTATTTTCATCATTTTTGCATTATAACGTTTGCCCCAATCTTCACTTGTGGTTTGGTTCATTTTTCATACATTTCTGACTTTTCAAAAATATTGTCTTTTAATATGTCAAATGTATGAAATTATATTTTCTCACACTATGACGTTATTCTCGCGCACTTTTTTTTTCTTAGTATTTTGACTTTATTCTTGTAAAATGACTGCAAATTTTTTTCATGTATTTTTTCTTAAACTTTTTTTTGGTAAAATTATATATTTCAGAATGGGCTATGGGCCAATTAAAAAAAACAAACTCTAATGGCCCCCAGGCAAAAAATGACTGGTTGTATTGCTCTTCATGCATGAGTATCGTTTTTTTTGTCACAAAGGTGCAATGATGAAAGCAGCCCTGGAGGTTGACGTGTGACGGTGGAAAGCAAGGGAATGGCCCTTGAATCAGAGAGCTAACGAATGTAAACATCACATGAACCCAAACATTCATGTCGGTATACATCCAGCTCTCCATAGAGGCCAGACGGGGAGCCTCGGCCCTCCAGGTTGCGGACGACACGAGGACATCTGATGATGGTAGAAAGGATCACAGCAAGCCCAAAGACTTGTTGACTTGAATTCTTAGGCGCTGTTTAGATTGTGGCTCAAGATTTGTGCTGCTCCGGTAAGTGTCCAAGTCTTCCTGGCCTGCTGTCCAGCGTTTCTTGCTCGCACCGGGTCCGCTTCAGCAGAGGTGCTCGGCAACACAGATGCTTACATTCTTAGTCACGCTCCTTGTCGGGTCCGCTGATGCTGCCAAGTCCATGACTCAGAGTCCTTACTTTTTCTCTCTCTGCTCTTACAGAAGCCACATTTTCACCCCAAGAGTGCATCATTCGCAATTTTACGTGTCGTGCATTGTGAGAGGGATGCGAATCAGCACCTCCTTGTCCGAGTCCATGGTTCTCGCTCGGGAAAGGGTGGAGTGCCATCTCCAGGTCGGGGATGAGGCCCTGCCTCAAGTGGAGGAGTTTAAGTACCTCGGGGTCCTGATCACGAGCGATGGAAGATTGGCGGATTGGTGCGGCGTCTGAAGTGATGCGGACTCTGCACCGGTCTGTCGTGGTGAAAAGAGAGCTGAGAGAGCCGAAAGGCAAAGCTCTCAATTTACCGGTGGATCTACATTCCTACCCTCACCTATGGTCATGAGCTTTGGGTGGTAGTGACCGAAAGGACAAGAGTTTTCTCCGCAGGGTGGCTGGGCTCTCCCTTAGAGATAGGGTGAGAAGCACTGTCATCCGGGAGAGACTCGGAGTAGAACCGCTGCTCCTCCGCATCGAGAGGAGTCAGATGAGGTGGCTCGGGCATCTGGTTAGGACGCCTCCCGAGTAGGGGAGGTGTTCAGGGCACGTCCAACAGGTAGGAGGCCTCGGGGAAGACCCAGGCTATGTCTCTCAGCGGGTCTGGGGACGCCTCGGCATCCGCTAGGAAGAGCTGGACGAAGTGGCCGGGGAGAGGGAAGTTTAGGCTTCTCTTCTTACGTTGCTGCCCCCGCGACCCGACCTCGGATAAGCGGAAGAAAATGGATGGATGGCATTGCAAGAGTGCATCAATCGCACTAAAACTCTCTACGGTGGCGCCTCGGTTAACATCCAAGCATTAACCCAAGTAAAATTCAAGTTAGAGCATAGAGAATCTGTTTACAAGTTTCTTAATCCGTTTTGTAACATTATTAGAGCTCTCTTGACAGGAAATAACAGCCCTATGGTCACCGTTACACTCCTAGTACCCACTACAGTAGACATAGTAACAGAAAATAAGACATAAACAACATGTAATGTGGACTCACCCACATACACATACCCCTAGGCTTATATAGTAATACAGCAATCCCTCATTTATCACGGTTGATTGGTTCCAGACCCGACTGTTATACGTGAATTTCTAGGTAAGAGGAGCATAGAAAACCTGTTTACCACCTTCTAAATACGGCCATTCGTGAGACCATTCGTGTTTCATTCGGAGCTTGTTGACAAGTGAGTGACCTCGGTTGACCTTTAATAAATGTGTAATAACTCCAAAACAAAAGCAGCACAAATGATGGTTTCAACTGAACCTAGTAGCACAAACAGGGACGGTCAAAATGAGACTTTTTTGGTTGTATTCAGAGCTTGTTGATGGGCCGAATGTGTAATAGCTCAAAACCTTAATTGTTAATATCTCAAAAACAAAAGTAGCACAAACGTTCATTCTAATTGCACAAATCAGCACAAACGCAGCACAAACAAATGAGACTATTTGAGCAGAGTTTTGCGCAGGCTGGAATAAGACGCATATGACATGTTACAGACTCATACATTAGCAGCGGGAGAATTACTTGTTTTTGTCTGGACCGGGTTCTTCCTGCAGTGGCTGTTGTCTGATCAACGTAACATCGCTGACACCTAGTGACCCGTGTAGAATACTACATGTCACGTCATTCCATTTTAGCTTATTCATCCCTCCTGTTGGCACGAACGTGCATCAAAATAAAAAAGTGCAAATAAAAAGTGTATTGTTTAATATCAAGCAGTGTTGCTTTGCATATTGCTTTATAACAACAGCCGACACCAATCGTTTATTAATTGTGAATAACTGAAGAGAGTGAAAAAAGAGTAAAATTCAGGGATTACGGGTGACGTGCTTGAAAGCACTCCACTCCCCCCCCCCCTCCAAGGTCTTTCTCTTGGATTTTTGTCCTGGTTCCATCGGGCCACATCACACCAGGTCACCGAATTGTCACAAAAAGTAGGATTTTGCCTGCACCAATGGTTACCCCCTGACTGTTTAATTGATTTACGGGCGGGCGTCCCCGTCGTGTCCTTATGATTCCTTTAAAACAATCTCTGCAGCCGACCGCAAGCTTTAATTTAACCGGGCGCCGTGGACTCACCGGGGCCCGTTTCCAAATTAATTTTGCTGCTGCATTGCTGCTCTTTCTTTGGACACCTGTCGGAATTGGCAGGCCTGTCGGAAATCGATCGGCTCTCCACGGCTGATATTAAAGCCTTGGCTCACTCCCAGCTCTTTGTGACGCCTCCGGGAGCCATGTTGGATTTGGATTAGCACGAGGGGCTTGTGGCTTGTGTTTTTTAGGGCAGGCACCCAAAACCCGGGAAGTTTCATCCGCACTACAGGCTTACGGCGGCGGCCTGGGAATATTTCTTACTGAATGCTTTCCAAGCGTTGCAGTCCTCACCTGCTGCCATTTGGTGCGGGAGGAATAAACTCAAAGGCTCCCTGAAAAAAGGACGTTTATAGTTGACGGCGCCATCAGAGTACTATCACTCAGGTAAACAAACATGGCGGTGTACCGCACAGTTCAGCAAAGTGTCAAAAACACTGATTTTTTTGTCAAAACACGCAATGGTATGCAAATGTCTCTGGAGTTGCTTACCCTTGGAATTGGTGTCTTAATGAAGGTAATGTAGCAGAAAATGCTTGTATATCCTTCTTTCAAGCCATGTGTCCCTTCATAGCAGTCATCAGTGAAAGGAACACTGCAAAGAACCCAACTCGAGGTTGGCGTCCATCGATCTGTTTCTGCACCGGCTACATCCATTTTTGTCTTAAACCCTGCCCTTTGGGATGAGAAAACAAACTCAGAGTAGCACTTGGACACGGTGAACATCCAGCAGCAACGCAAAGTGTCGCCAACACAAGTCCACCATCTACCTCGAGAAGAGTAGAACCAGAGTAGAATGCTACATATCACGTCTTGAATGTGTCCTCTCTATTCCTTCATTTATTTCCATTTATTACAACAAACTCTCAATATCACCTGGAGAGTGTAAACATCCAGCAGCAACACAACATTTTGGCATGACTAGCATTTTGATTTTGGAAAATATACTAAGCCAAACCCACCATCTCCCTCGAGGCGTGTTTGTTTACTTGGCTTTCGCTGAGAGGCGTCATCCCCAAGGCTGAACAGCGAGCGCCTCATGGGTGCCATCAACTAGAAATGTCATTTTCACTCATTCACTGTCAAAAATGCAACAATGGAGAAGATCATTAGAAGGAATAAATACTACGCTTAAGCAGCGTTGATAGATCATGTCAGGGACCTGAACCTGAAGATATGCCCTTCTTCGTGGCTGTCTATTCGTCCTCGGGGGCCGCAATCAGGTCGAGAGGTCAGACTTAAATATGTTTGAGTTAGAGGCTTCTGCCAGCGCAGAATGAATGGTAGGAAATCTTTCCATCATTGCTGCCACCTCTCACTCTGCTAATGGTGCCGGGCTTCATTAAGTCCCCTCGTTAAGCAGCAGGGCTGTTAAGGCTTTGATTGTTAATGGCTCTTCATTCAGACTGGAGAGAAACCAGGCTCCCCAGGAGGTCTTGACCGGTCTATTGCCCCGGTGGGGTTTTTATTTTCGTTTTTACGGCATAAGCTGGAAAGAAAGATTCGTGGTAGAAGATGTGTTTGCCGGCCGCACGGTGGCTGAATAGGAAGCATGTTGGCCTCACAGTCGGGAGGTTCTGGGTTGGAATCTCCGTCGGGCATCTCTGTGTGGAGTTTGCATGTTCTCCCAGTGCGTGTGTGGGTTTTTTCCGGGTACTCCGCTTTCCTCCCACATTCCAAAAACATGCAGGTTAAGTTAATTGGCGACACTAAATTGTCCATCGGTATGGTTGTTTGTCTATATGTGCCCTGCGATTGACTGGCGACCAGTCCAGGGTGTACCCCGCCTCTCGCCCAAAGCCAGCTGGGATAGGCTCCAGCATCCCCGTGACCCTAATGAGGACAAGCGGTATAGACAATGAATGAATGAAATGAAAACAAAATGATTATCATTTTCTATTATCTTCCAACATAGTTCGAGGCCAAGTAAAGCGCTAAAGTTGTGATACACAAACAATGCAATATTTCCTTCAACATGTCATCTTTCACTCTGCAAAGTTGCGGAATTGGCGCTCCTTTTCTCACGGGCAATTTGTAAAGTCTGTCAAACGTGTGCAGCCTTTCTTGAAATGCTGCTTTTAAACGCACGAAGGAGCAGCATTTCTTTTGCGATGGCGCCTTGTACACCCACGCCGTTCTGCATTGTCACGTTTGTGTTTACTTTGCCAACCAAACGTGTCAGTGAGTGTAGTTTTTGCGTCGGGTGGATATGTTTGAGTCGTCGCTACCACTTTTGACAAAAATTCAGCACACCGGCTCGTTTGCGTTGATGCTCACGCTCACCTTGCTCATTATTAATATTCCCACACAGGAGCTGTGGCAGTTGCCTTTGCAAGCGTCTTTTTCCCTCCTAACCCCTACCCTGCTACCTTGCATCGCTCCTGGCGAAGCTCCAGCTATGCCGGCAGCCCCTCCTGCCCCTTTAGAAACAAAGCCACTGTATGACTGACCGGTCTCACTCTGTTCACCGTTGTTCTATGAGGCATCTTGGTGCTGAAAGCAATGCACAGAGTGAACTCTCGCCCTGCCTCTGTCTGTCGAAGAACAGACATGCATGCACGTGGCGTCATTTTCTTCTATCAGGTAATTACTTTATTTGCTAGCGCAAGTTTTCTGAGCGAGAAATCTCGTCACCTCGTGACACCCATAGTTGTTACGAAACCCCGTTATTTCCCGCTTTCATGAAGCAGGCAATGAAACAAGACAACACCTTCCTGCCGGGGGAAGAACGCTGGTCAGTCAAAGAATGGACAGCCGTTTGGTTGCAGAGCAAAAGGGAAATAAGGGGGGCAGCAAGCAAATCATTTACTACTCGCTAAATTTGCACAAGAGCTTTTGACTTATATACATTATTTGCTTTAGACATTCTTATGCTAAACAAAAGTTCCGCAGGATAAATGCTATTTTAGCCTGTACCAATGTGACTCTGCAGCGCTGGTCTCGGTGGTCGAGTATGGTGGTCTTTAGGGGTCCAAAAAAAAGCGGAGGTATGCCGAAGCGCTCCATTATGAAAGTTGAATGTGCATCGAGTCTCTTCTCTCTCAAGAAGAACAGAACTTTCCTGTCTGAAAGCCTCAAGGGAAAACTTGAACTTGAACTGCAGTTAAAGTGTTGCATTCACGAGCCTTCCTCTTGTTATTCCCACTATCACTATTTCAGTCAAGATCATAGCAGTTTTCATAACCTTGCTAGAATCCCTCCTTAATTGAGGTTAATTGGTTCCAGACCCGACCGTGTTAAGTGAATTTCCGCAAAGTAGGATTTTTAAAAATTTATGAATAGAATATTTTGGTATTAGTAGCATTAAAAACTTGTTTAGGTCCTTTAAATACAGTTTTAAACATGATTAGAGCTTCTAAACATTAAATAACACCCCTATAGTTACCTATAGTTAAGAGAAGAGAAAATAAGACATATTAGACATAAATAAGCCACAATATAGATTTTTTTTTTACTTCAGATTTCTGTATAGTACTATAGTATTGTCATCAATATAACATAAATGACATGACTGGCATTCTATTTGTATTTTAGTCATTGAACCATTTTTATGCTCGATTTAGGCAAAAATACATAAACTTGGCTTAAATATGCATTTTTACTTTCTAATAATAGCCTGAATTCATCCACAAAACAGTGATGGTATATTAATATAATTTTGCAAAATTGCCAATTTCGAAGCGCGACGCGGCGATGGATTACCGTAACATTATTTTTACGAAAACAATCCACTGGCCAATTCATGATAGACCTTATCTGTAGATTGTAATCCCAGTTAGTCTGCAACCCGAGCATTTAGGGGAGAGTTCAGCGTGAGAGATTGATTCTGCACCCACAACTTCTGTGGGCGTCCACTGATGGGGAACTAGCCGAGAAAAAGAGAGATTGGGCGATAGCTTTTACTGACAAGGTGCTGTCACGGGCCATTGGCTGGTGTCGAGGTGAAATATTCATTGTAGTCCCAGTAGGAGACTGGGCCAGGCTGCTAATGGATGATTATGAGAGACTGAGGCC
>QODF01000254.1:423473-568939 GCA_024372805.1 Oostethus manadensis | reverse complement strand
AAAAAAAAAAACAGGCTTCGCTGCGCATCTTAAAATAAAACCTGGATCCCTTCCTGTCATGATGATGTCATGTAAGCACTGAAATTAACATAGTTATACTAGTCTTTAAAGTAAGGTGCATTGGTACATTGGTAAACTGAACTGTACAGCTTGGTGGAAACATGGCTAAAAAGTGAAAGCACGTCAGTGTGAAGAAGAAGCTTGGCCTCCGTTTGACTGTTTATGGAGGCCAACCGGCAAGCCTTGCTGTTCTTCCTGATTGAACTCATGGCTATGGTTAAAAAAAGCACGGCTTGTGTGTTAGTTGTTAAGGTGATAAGGGTACACCAATCGACTGGAAGAAGATTTATAGTCAAGTTGTGAAGGTGGTGGTGCGAGGGGTGGGGGGGGTGTCACGGTCTATCCTTTCCGATTATCCTGGTGGCCTAAGGTAAACTTTCTCCCTGGGTTTCCTCCCACTGAACTGCCTTTTTTCATTATCTGTACCAGAGTAAACCTGTCATTCTTGGAAAAAATATAAAAATTCCCAAAGCTTTGATTCATTTGACCCCTTCGACCAGCAGAACCATTATGCTCCCATGTTCTAAAGCCATCCCTCGCCATCTTTTAAAAGTGGAAAGGACAGTCGTTTGGACACAGCCCAGTAGAGATGCAGTTGGACAGCACATGGAAATCATTTAAGGCCCGGTGTTGCAGCACCGAACAATACTTCAGAGTTCAGAACCCAATCGACTTACTTGCAGCGCTTCCAATCGAAGTCTCTTCTGAACTTGGGGTGAGGTTACCATGTTCCTAATCTTTTTATTTTTTGTTTAAAGTGGACCTAAAGCTGAGCCAGGGGGAATGCCTGAGAGAAGGTGGAATGATGGGTGCGCCTGATGGTTCCCATTAATTGAGAATTATTCGTGTGATGTGGCGAGTTCTGGAAGCAGCAGCCTTGTCTGTCGTGGGGGCCTGCAAGACAGATGTGGGAGCCCGCTGCGCTCCCCCCACTGCCCACCTCAGGCTGGATAGAGAGCAACGAGGCGGCTAAAGAATGGTCTGTGGTTGTTGACAACCTGCTTCCCCCACCCTTCTCCTTCTTGTATCGTATCTTCTTTGCCCTTTGCAGGAGACAGAAAAGCTTTTTTAACGTTGTATGTTAATTTCAAAATATTCATTCTGCAAAACTCTTACAACAAGCATTTTAAAGTACCGTTCCTAACCAGTCCCAAACACTACTTCCATGTGACAATGGGGGGAATAGATTTGGACACACCCCTGCATGGACAGCACGCAAGAGGAATAAGAGAATAAGCTAATGGACTCTTTACTTAATGTGATCAGAGCCGTTATTGACATGCTGCCAGGGAGGTGCAGGACCATTAACTAGAGTCTCTACTCTCACTAGTATGTACTCCACAACACGACCGGCACACTAGGGGCTGGGGATGCCCCCAAAGGAGCCTGTGTCTGTCATGTTAATGATACAGAATGTTGGGGCAAATTGCCTATAGAGTTAAAGGTATCACCAAATGCTTAGAGACTCATTGTTCTGAATTCATTCACTTTATTAATGCATTTGATTTGACTTAGGTGTCTTTTAACCAGACTATACACATAAATACATGATGTCACACACCTCATGGTAAGTTTGTAGCCAATCAGCAAAGAAAATAAATACAATAATAATAAAAAACATAAAGTGTAATTTAAAAAATGTGTATATTGAAGTAGTACATTGTTTATATTAGTACGATATTTTATGTTTTATTATGTCATTATTTTCTCCTCTAATTTAACATGTACAGTAATTTGTGTAAATGTGTCATTATTGGCAGTGGGCATATACTGTAGTTTGTACACATACAGAACGTAGGTATACTCAATAGTTATAGCTTTTAAATTAAACAAAAATAAATTTGTAATTTTGTAATGTATTGACATACATTAATATACTATTCCACAAAATATGCAAGGTTAAATGTTTTTATATTTATGTCATTAAAAACTACTTTATGAAAAGGCAAACTCCTAAAAATGTCATCTTGTAAAAACATTTGACATATTTTTCTAGTACATTGCGGTACAATGCACATTTGCATAATTCGTTTTTTTTTAGAAGGTGCCCATGGTTCCAGTTATTAATATTATATAAGAATGTATTTATTACATTTTTTGATAACTGACAAACCACTTTTGCCACATGTATAAAATAAAAGCAAATTTGCATTTTTTTTCCACCATTATTGTCACGTAGAGATGTTGTTAATGGCATAAAAAGGTCCCAAATTATCAACTTTGCCAGCTACCTATTTCTAAATAGCCACGCTGGGATTGCAGTCTGGCATGCAGCTTGGCTCATCCATTAGGGGAAGGCAAAGGGAGGGAGGGTTCTTACCACTGAGACTGTGCCGTAATTTACACCGTGCTCCAGAACACATCTTCCCCTGTGGCCTGCAGGCTCGTACGGGCGAGAGGATGTTCTTGTTTATGTGCGCACGCGAGCATGCGGCTACGACAGGAAGTGGCGCCCAAGTCCTGCACGTTGGAAGGCCTGTCCCGTGTCATGTGTTCCGACATGGAGATTACTCGCTGAGAAAATAAACAGCGTTGCCATTGTGTAGTAACGTATACAGCGAGAAATGCTCTAGACCATCAAAATGTACAGAATGAAGATTTGGACACATGACAGCAGCAGGAGTCGGTAATGTAACCCGTGAGTTAATTGTTATCAAAGCAGAGGATGTTGGTGAGAATGGTTGGACAACGGGGGTCATCCGAGACCACAGAGCGCCTTCAGCAGATGTTTGATCCATCTGCGGCACATCTGGACCTCAGCACACTCAATCTATTTCACTCCACTTCTCCTTTTTAGATTTTCATTGTTCCTCACGGTCCACTAAACTCAGCATCCCCCCCTCCTCAAATATTCATCCATCATCATTCATTTGAAGAAGAATTTGGACATATAGTGTACGTTTGCTTTGCACATGATTTGAACCACCAAATGTCTGTTTTATCTTCTCAGCAGGTTTTTCAAGTTCCGTATCGCCGTGGCACGTCTGGTGGGGGCAGGGGTTTACTCGTATGTTTGGAATAGTCAATTAGAATGGTTTGCTCTGCTGGTATGGTTCGTTTGGTCAGTTGTGAACACATTATCTGAACCCTCGTGTGCACCGAACAAGTGGACACAGACCACTTCAGGGTTGGGTCTCGGTTGGTGCTGTCCGAGTCACTTGAGCTGAAATGTGAACGCGACACGAAGCAAAGACACGTTGAAATGGCAGTAAAAAGCATACAGAAATGACTATGTAAGCAATAATGCCTTGGAAGTGCTGCCTCTCTGCTCTGTTCTCCCCTTCTGTGTGTGACATCATCACGCTTTAAAACTAAATTTTAGAAGCTTTAGGTAAATATAGCAGAATATACTGTAAAACTAACCTACATATTGAATGGAGCAGGGGGCATTTTGGCCTGGAACGAGTTGGGTTCCGTCACATATGATGTCTGCATACACCAAAGTGTGCACTAAATCTTTCGGCAACAAGAGCGGCCTAAAAAGTCAACGCTATCATTCTCATTACAGTGAGCCTTCAGAGAATCACTTGGTGGTTAACAGCTTCATTGTTTCCCTTTTTAATAGTTGCAAACAGTGACGGGCGTGTGCGAACGTGACGAGAGGACTGTCCACTCCCTTCGCGCAATTTCCTTCAATAAACGTCAACTTCTTGACCTGGTGGCGGCTTGCCAGCAGGCTCGGGGTGGCTTCTGTCACCTCACACAATGTCTGGGCCCGGCCTCTGTGACACAGGGCTGGTGGTGGGAAGTTGCGCAAATGGCCGCTGTTGTTTGTTCAGAGAGGGGCCTCAGAGCCACCTGGAGGCTCGCTTCCAAGATCAGCACAGCAGAACACGACCTACTATGTGTGTTTGACGGTCTCTAACAATGGAGTTTGTGTTCAAGTTGTCTTAAAAGGGCTGCTCTGGCTTGCCTTTTTCCGCCATCTTTCAGTCATTGTTGTTGTAGTCGTTGGGCAAGCTACCTGTCAAGTCATTATGAGTAGCACATTTTGGGGGGCTTGTGACTTTTTGAACAAGAGAGTGTGAAAATGCTTTATCTTGGGTTCTTAAACTACTATGCAGTCATTGGTCAGTCTACCTGTCAGTCAGGCTTCACTACACATCTTAAGCATAGGCTAGATTCTAGGCAACACCATCTCAGTAGCCTATTGTAATACATATGGTTTAAAAATAACATCAAAGGAGTCCTTTAAGTCATATGCAATGTGTTGTTTTGACATTATTGTTAAAGGCCATCAATGTAAAACAGACAAACCCTCCCAAGCCAAAAAACAACACATGTGAATCATATTGAGGATGCACTTGTGCTCGAAGGCGACTCTCTAGACACGTCCTGCGTCTTTCAGCCGGGGTGTGTGTAACACTATCTCTCAGTGTTTGTATCTGGCTGGCAGCGCTGTGCAGTGTATTGCTATTGATCCTGGTAGCCTTGTGGTCTTCAGGGTTCCTGTCAGCCATCGAAACGAAAAAGGGATGGAGGGAGGGAGTAAGAAGCGGCATCCATACCCCTGCATTCCCTTTTGTGTAGCAATACAAGCTAAACAGCCATCACAGAAACTCAATACAAGGTCGGGTGCAGACCAGTACCACTATAGCCTGACTACAACGTCCCGTGAGGCTTTGGAGTCAATTTAGCGTCGGTGTAGCATCTCACCTTGAGGACCTGTTGCCAGCCTAATATGTCACGCTAATATGTCTCCTCCGTATCATCTACAAGACTGGGAGAGCATCCTGGATGCAATAAGTATGGATTTGCTAATGTCTGCATCTTGTTAGAATGGAGGGCCCGTGATGGTAATCGCCTCTAACAGGGTGTCTGGCTGTGGCTTAGAGGTGCGATGGGGTGAGGCTGGGGGCTTCTGGGAATTCTAAGCAGCTCTGGGAAATTGTGCTAAGGGAAAAAGTGAAGAGATAACATTGAGTGGTTAGAAGAGTTAGTCTGCTTTTTGTCTATCGATCAAGCTGTAGGCATGCTGAGAGGTGTGCTGGTAAATGGTCTTACAAGGCCTCATACCTGGTCTGTTATACATTTTACGCACTGACTAATTCATTTGTGTTCTGACACCATAGCTTGTGCTCCGTGTCAAACTCAACGCCTGACACCTGGTTGAGGAGGAACAACTCAAGGGGAAGCAACAACTCTCAGGAAACAAAGACTTGTGCAGGTAAAATTGGGGGGCGTAATAACAATACAGTGGAAGCTATGCATTCCAACACACCTGAGGTTGTACGCTGTGGAACATTTTCTGGAAAATATAGAATATTATAGGCTTCTACTGTCGTTGCATTGTTTTAGGCAACAAACTAGTGGTGGTGCTTCTCCACAGCAGTGGATATTTATAACATACAAAAAACCAGCCCATGGTTCAGGCAAATAAAAGTACTTGCAAAAATAAACAATACTTTTAAAAACATAACAAAAAACGGCATTAAAAGTTGCACAAAAAATGTGCTTAGCCTATCACTGGCACGTTTTGCTTTGACTATGACTTTTTTACGACACTTTTTCCAACTTCAGCAAGAAACAAACTCTGAAAACTTATATGACTCAAAGGTCACATTATGAACACAAAGTTAGTGTACATATTTTTGACTTATATTATTAGTGGTGGTTAATGACTTGCGTGTCAGTTCAAAATCCTAAAAATTCTAATCAACTTGACATTTATTATTAAAGTATATATAAAAAAGTACTATAATGTTTGCGTTGTTGTTTTCTATAATATTGAATGAATAAATATTAACAGTGGTTAACTTATTGTTACACTTGTATGGCTGGCGTTGTTCAAAACTTTAATCACCACCATATTTGTCACTAAAGTAGACTATATTTTTGGTGTTTTTTGGATATGCGTAAAAAAATGGTTAACAATGGTTAACTTGTATAACAATCATTAGACTGTTTAATTATACGTTGTTGTTTTTTAAAATTAGTTAATGAATGTATATTGACAGTGGATAACTTATTTTTACACTTGCAATCCTAAAACCTAATATCAACAATGCATTCTTCATTGGACTTATATATATTTTTATTATTAATCAAATAAATATTGACAGTGACTATGTGTTTGAAATATTGGAAGCATTTGAATCACTTTCACATTTGCTATTAAAATTAAAACAGTTTCATATTTTTCCATTTTTATTATTGATTGTATAATTAATAACTGCTGTTAACTTGTTAACGGGTTGACAATTTGAATCACCAATGCATTTGTCATGTAATATAAAGACTGACAACACTTTTATGACAGTTACGACGCTATAATGGTACTTCAAATTTCACAATGATAGTTTATTAATGTCAAAAGTTGACATTGGAACTGACTGTTGCTATTTTATATACTAATAACAACAATACTAACTATAACACGAGTATCACCTATTTCACTACGTGTGGAGGTTCCTGTATCACAAGTTTGTAGTGTAGCCAACAAAGACCGTGGTGTCTTATGAACATGCAAAGGCCATGCTTGCCACTGGCCATCCCTGCAGGCAGACGTGTGGAGTATGTGTGTGTTTCAGAAAGAAGGCCAGCATGCACCTTTTTCAGTGTTGCTTTGATGGCTGTGCGTATGTGTGTGTGCGCGTGTGTGTGTGTGTGTGTGTGTGTGTGAGAGAGAGGTGAGTGAAACAGCAGAGGGACTGTGTAATCCTCTGACATGCCTGTGGAAAAACACAAGGATTCCTCTGACAGTGGCTCAACTACAGGCCCCAGCGGCCAGTTTGTGCGTCCACAGGTCCACGCGGCGCACGCACACACACACACACACACACACACACACACACAGACAGACACGCACAGTCTGCACTATTGCGACCTGGCTTAAGTTTACATTCATGTATTTGCAGCAGGTACAAAGCCTAGCAAATATGCAGTGCTGTGTTTTGAACAGTTGTGATTTACACTTGGCACACAAGCGCAGGGACCTATGAAATCATTATTTCCCAAATTCCGTTTTTCATTTTTTTTTTAGAATTCAGGTTTTGTTTTTGTTTTTTACATTTTACACTTTTACACACTTTTTTTTTTTTAACCAACATAGAGTGCTTGTGAATAAGGAAGACGTAGTCATCGATGCAATTTCAACATCATGTGTAAGATATTTTTTTATGACACACTTATTTTGCTTACACAGTTAGACGACATGGTGCAAACAGAGCTCTTATTTTGAAGGTGTGTCCTGTGTGTCTGTTGACAAATGTCTGTGGAATGTCTATGACCAGCTGGCTGCAAGAATAAACGTGTTTATTGTCTTCTTTCACTCAGAACCTGCACGTTGTCATCGGGCATGGTAAAGCGCTCTTTACATTGAAGCAGTAAAACACAACGCGGTGAAAATATACTCATCCGGCCCGAGTCGCATGCTAAACTCCACCAATTTTCTCTGTTGTTTATTGCCATTTCAACATTTCATGATTGATCCGTGCAGTGGGGAAATAATTCCTCACACAAACTTTTCTTCTCCTCACAGTGACAGAATTTCATTCAGGTTGTGTCAGTTTCTGCAAACATTCCATTCCCTTTTTATTGGCCAATTCTGCGATCTGTGCGCAATTCTGGTAATGCAAAAATCATAGGGCCCTACAAGTGTAAAAAGAAGCTAACCTAGTTTGTATATGTAAATTCAAACACTCAGTCTTAACTTTAGTCACAAAGGCAAAATGTAAAGACCATTGTAATTGTGGATGAGGTGCCTCAATGATTAGCATTCTTAATTGGCATACAAGTGTAAAAAGAAGTTAACCTTTTATTAACATGTAAAAACAATAAACATGATCTTAACTTCAGTGACAAGGACATATTTCAATGGTGATTCACGTGCGTCTCAATTATTCTTAACATTCATAACTGTCGCATGGGTGTGGAAAGAAGTTAAGCAGTGTAAAGCCTCAGGGCTGATTTACTACGGAGGTTGCGCTGTACATGAGGCAATGTGATGCTGTTTGCAGCGTGATGACAGGCAGACTCCTGGTTCGGTCCTTTTCTGTATTTTGCATAATTGCACCTTATATTTCATTTTCATGGCAAGGCATGTCTGCTGATCATTACCTTCTTGGCAGCATTAGCCACTCGCCGCCACATGTTTTGCGAGGTAGCAACACAATTGCGTATACAATATGCATGTGGAAACTTCTAGATGGATAATGAAAGTGACATTAGGCCTATGAACTAGCCGCCCGAGCTAATGTTGACTCTCACACAATAGTAGACATTTCACCTTCTTATTGTCTAATCACCCATTTGACTGCCTCTATAGTCGGCCCCTCTTAACCTTGAGATACTCGCTAATGGCCCTCACAATGGAATTATTTACTAGACATGGCAGGGGGGGCAAATGGGTCAAATTGTGTGTGTGTGTGTGTGTGAGGGGAGTGATGGACTCATTGAAGCACGTAGAGAGTGACTAGAAGAGGAGTGAGTGGCGCTTGCTAAAGTGAAAAATCATGCCACAGTGCAGAAGGGCCCCCGACTTGTGTCCGCCGGGACAAGTGACTACATCCACGCTGGCACTCAAGTGCTCTTAAATACTCCCGCTTATGTTCACCATCAACCAACACCCCCCAACCCCCCAACCCACCCCCGCAACTGCCTGCCTGCTTGCCTGCACCCATCTGCAGCCACCCGCTTCCCAGAGTGCTTGCTCATTCCCTGTCCAGGTATAAATGGCAGTTTGTTGTACACCTCCCACAACATGTTTGCATCTGCAAGGCCTTGTTCCTGACAGCATGTAAAATATCTATATATAAAAGATATCGGCATAAAAATGTAATAACAGTAGCTATTGAGACTGCAGTACATCCAGAACACCGCCGCCAGGATCCTGATGACGATCCGCAAGTATGATCACATTGCTCCCGTTCTGAAATCTCTTCACTGGCTTCCCATCCTACCTAGAATAGGTCTCACTCCTCACCCATCCATGAATTTACGGACATGTCCCCCATTACCTTTAACAGCTCCTTACCCCCCAGACTTCCTTACGCACCCTCCGGTCCACAACTAAACACACCCTTCAAACCCCCAGAAGCAAGCTCCGCACCACGTGTGATCGGGCCTTCTTCTCTCCGGCTCCAAGGCTGTGGAACGCCCTACCTGACCACCTAAGAACTCTACAGACTGAAGAGGTTTTTAAATGAGACCTAAAAACCCAACCTCTAAAAAAATGTTTTAAATAATGTGTCTAGTGTCTAGTTTTAAAAATATTTGTAATTATTCTCATGCTTTGTTTTTAAACCTCATTCTGTCACTTTGTAACACGTAGAGATTGCTAAAATGAGAAGTGCAATATTCATAAAATTATATTACAAAATATTATTAATATAAAAAGTTATACAATATAGTAATATCGATATCTGGTCTTTTTTTAAACCTAATGAATCAAGAAAACTGATTTAAAAAAATTCTGTATATATGCCTATGGGCTCCTGTATTTTCCGGCTTGCAACCGATGACCTCATCAAACCGGGTCTGTAGGAGTATAATGTCACAGCATTCACGGCAAAGGCACAGCCACAGCCAACAACAGTACCTGGTAGTACCTACTTCATCACTAATAAAGGCATTATATTTTATAATAATAACCTATTAGTCACTTCTGCTCTGTTGCTGGGTAGCAATGGAAACAGCAGTTCAGAACATTTTCAGTTAAAATATGAAGGAATCTGACTTCAAAACTTGAAATGCTCGTCTCATCTAAACCTTAATTGTGTTGTTTTGACACAAACATGCATGCAAAATCCAAGATGATGTCTGCTTTTACGCCAAAAGGAATCAACAGCAAGGTGTCACCTGCTGGGTCTTTTAACTCTGCACTTGCCAACACGCTTGTTGCAAAGATGAAACACAATAGCAGATTATTCATTCTCTCACCTCGGGCTATTCAGCAGCCTTTCTGTGCGTGCGTGTGTTTATATAGAGGTCTTGCATTGTAGACATACCCCCCTTTCCTCCACTCCCCCTTCTAATTAGCACCAGGGAGTCTTGGGGGCAATCAAGAGGTGAGGTTAATGAGAGGGGGAGTGAACACTACCCTACGTCCTTTCCTTATCACACTGCTGTCACCCTGAAGGGCCCTCGGTCTCAGTGCACTGATGTTTGTGACACATCACACACCTGCTTTTCTTCTATGATATCATCAATGCCCCCCGAACACACACACACACCAGCACACAAACACACGCACGCACAATGCAAGACCCTCACAAGCATCATTCTTCAACGGTGAGGCCTTTAAATGATTATTATATGATTAGAATAGTATGTGTACGTGTGCTCCTGCAACACATGCTTCGCACATGGCTTGACGGCAAGATGAGGCAGACGGCTCGTGTTTGTCATGTTCCCATGATGTTATGTCTTCATCCAGTCCTATTTTGCATCTGTGCGCCACAAAGCTGTACATACACAGGAAATGTTTTTTTCTTCCTTTTAGAGTAATTGATAAATTAGAGTCACACTCATCCAACTGCAGGTCCTTCGTGCGCCAACACATTTGAGAGGGTCTTATTATTAGAAGCAGATTGTTTTGCACACTTTTATGGTGCATGTGCAGTGTTGGGAGGAACAGCGTTACAAATAATTGTTTTCCAGTAATGGATAATCTAATTTATCTACCATTTCAAAATGTTGCAGTAAGATGTACTAATTACATTTATGAAGGCGTGATTTTGTTACTAATTGAATGACTTTTTTGGGAGAGTAACTAGTATGTGAGGCTACAGATGTATAACCGAATATCCAGCGTCCACAAGGAGAAACTAACTTCACCACGGTACCCGACGGACCTGTCTGTAAGGGGGTGGTGCGTTTTATCCTTCATCCAGGTGGTCGGAGTCGAGTAGCAACCAGCTTTCAGGCGCATTTACCACACCTATCGTGTTGGAGTGTGAACCAGAGTTACGACGACCGAAACGGCCCGATCTTGTGGCAGAAACTGATAATATAGCGAATCAGCAGTCGATCCCGATCATGTCAAGATTGGATCAGGACATCCCTAATTTTGATTGATGGTTGTCATAATTTTTTGTTAATTACTGTATGATTCAGTTTTGTTCTGTAAGATTCTTTAAATTAGTAGTTCGGGACTCAAAAGTGTGTCGTGCATTTTTGTAATATGAGGCAAGAGTTACCATATGAATGGTGTAAGTTGTTCCAGCCCCCTTGTGTGTAATGTAAGTGTAAATATTGTACCCGCCTGAAATAAATTTGTTCAGTAATGACAACATAATCATTTACATGTGCATGAATGTTAAAAAAACAATGAGAAAATAATAAAACCGATGAAAAATAATAACCAATGTTGTTATGAATAATGACACTTTACTTTTTGGGTCAAGCGAGGGGAACCTCATGGCGGAGGAGGGGCGGCGAAAGATGGCAGAAATCATGCAAAAGTTTACATACTGTGACTTAATTTAAATAAATGCAGTACTTTACATACTAAACTTAATACTATAATTTTTTTCATTTGCTACGCTGAGCCAAAGGACGCCGTGATTGGCCATTGTTAGGAGGACGCGAATGATGGGACATAACGGAGATAACCAATTGGAGGGCAGCTTCTTTTTCTCCGGTTTTAGAGCGGTTGGCATTCATTACTTTGGTGCATTACCGCCCCAGGGGAGGGCAGCTTGTATGGCGATGCAGTACATTGAAAATTGTGGGCAGAACTTTTGATTTCCATTATCATATTTTTTCGCTAAATGGGACGAACATATCTTTGAAGCTGAATTGGTATTATGAACTTTTCTTATAATAAGGTTTTTCTAAGTCAAGATTCCACTGCATATACTGTGGGTGTATACATTTGATAAATTTTTATATAAATGTTTTTTTACATTTATTTTAATTTACGCAGCTTTAATGTCCATCCTCATTTTCTTGACAAAATGACTTATAAATTCTTTTAAAATGCACTTTGGACATGTAAATATTGCATTCACGTTTGAAAAAAATGTAATAATAAATGCGCTTTGTTTAAGTTCAATAAAAGTACAAACAATTCTTTAAAATACAAGTGAAATAAATAATAATAAAGGAATTAATTCAATAATAAAAATGACTTAAATAAAAGTGGGTTGTGACTTACTGGTGACTGAAAAATGTGGGTCCCAGGTTGACAGCATTTGTAAATGCCTGCTTTAAAAAGTCCTTTTATATCTGATTGTTTTATATTAGCACTTGGCATATTCTATATTATATATAACTATTTGATTTGTGACTTATACCTAAAAAATGTATCCCAACTTAGCATACTGACCAACATTGGATTCGTTTTAGGATCTTGAATGTCCAAAATGTATCAAAGTGTGGCCAGATCTGGAAAATGTTTAGCCAATATTTGATAAAAATAAAGAATAAAAATATTGCCTCTTTAGCGTAAAAATGTTAGTCCCTCAACCCCTGACTTTTTGGACGTGTTCTTGTTTCTTCATGTCCAGGTGTCCTCTCAAACTGTCAAGTTTTGCTCTCTAATTTTTTGTGATACACAGCAACGTTCTCCCGCCCCCTGTCTTCGCGCACTCACTCTTGCACGTATCACACCCGTGATTTACCGTCGCAAGTGTGCGCACGACGCGGACGGCGGCCACATGAAACGTGCTCCTGTGAGACATTACCACACCCCTTCGCCTATGGCGATTGAAGAATAACTGTGAAAGTCAGAGCAGATACATCTGGCCTTGACGTCAGGTTTCCAAGTACATGTCTGGGGAGGAGAGGTGCCGGGGACGGGAGGGCCGGCGTTGGCTTGGAAGCAGTAGAAACGGATGTCACGTTGGGGATTTATACTGGGGCGTTCAGGGAGCAGTGGCCGTAAATTGACAAGCGATGCTTGTGAGCAGCATTAGCCGTCTGTTTCCCTTTCTCTAATCTTCAGTCCTCACTCATCTTTTCTTCTTCTTTGTTATGTCTTATTACATCTGCGCTCGCCCCAAGCGCTATTGTTAACGGCTGAGAGATACAAAAACAAGCCAGAGGTGGAAGGAAGAGGCGGCAGCACGGCACAGGGAGAAAATCATTTGGGTGGTTTTGCTGTGACACATTTGCAGTAACTAGTGTTCATCTTGCAATAAAAGTGCACTGTTATGTTTGGATGATTGGAGCTTAAAGCCTGGAAAAATAATATGTCAGCACGGAGCATTTGATCGAATCAGCCTACTGTCTAAATGTCGCTAATGGCAGCACTCCTCTCAATAATGCACGACCAGCTTCGTTCCCGTCACATCATGTTTGGAGTGACAGCCACAAGAGCCACTTGTGTCCATTATACAGTAGGTGGCTGCGACACACACACACACACACACACGCACACACACACACAGAGGAAGGAGTATAAGTGTCTTGAGCCCATGGGAGTGTGATATAACGCTGAGAGTCCATTTGCAATAATTCAAGCATGACAGTGTGTTAGCCACAACCATAACCTGGTTTGATTTGAAAAATATTAGATCATTTTTGAAATTGTTACCTTCTTTTCTTTGTTTCTTAAGTAGCTTGACTACACAAAACATTCTTAATAGAAGCCCACAAACCTTTGTGGAAACTGATGGGTCATGGATATGGAAGAACATTTGAAATTTCCGGGCAGATCCAACGCCAAGATTCTTTTTCTAGATTTTTGTTACCACTGCATTTTTTTTAACATTTTATTTAGCCTTTTTTGGGCCAGAAGTCATATACCTTCATTGTAAATGACAGTAAGGCATGTGTAATGAGTTGTGAGTAGCCCCACCCAACATTTTAAAGCACATACGGATAAAGCTGCTACCCATCTACTTTTGTATAGTTTATAAATCTAAATCAGGAGGTTGCCTACAACCGCAGCTGTTGATGGCAATCTTTCTTGACCCGACACTGATTAGAGACTGTGGCGGTTATTTGCTTTTTTACCTTGAGTATGTTTCTGACTAGAGGCGTTAATTGTTGCACGTTGTGCATTAGTTTATGCAAAAACTACAACGCTGATCTCCATGAATCTTGGTGGAGAGGTAGCATGTGTGCATGTACCTAGAACCCAGTCCATTTGGACAAATTGGAATGTAATTGGAAGGATGTGTATACGTAGAGGGCTTTTTCTTGAGCAAGAGTTTATTTTAAAATCTTTTTCCCACAGAATGTAGTCAATTGAGCAATTTTCCCACATATCAGAATCGTAATAGAGTGTTACTCAATGCAAGTCTTATGAAATCTGTTTGATTTTTTCCAAAGTTCTTGCGTTTTTTCTGTTTTAATTTTTTAGAATCCCATTTAAAACATTTTACCAGCATAGTTTGTGTGATTTTTGAGTTAATCAATAAACGGTCAGTTAATTAAATGCAAAGACACTTACATTTACTGATGCAAGACATAAATGGACAATTCTGCCCAGTAATTGAAAAATGGATATATGGGATGTCAGCCTCTGCACACATTGCTACAAAATCTTCAACAATCTGTTGTTTACAGTTAGACATGTGGGAAACGGCGCTCTTACTTTGAAAGCTGGAAGTGTGTTCTCTGTGAGAACGTCTCTTCACAGCTAAGATGAGCTGGGTGCAAAAATAAACGTGTCTTGTCTTTTTTTCCACTCATAATTGGCACATCATCATCAGGCATTGTAAAACACTCGTTAAACACATTATACTCATCCAGCTCTAAGCTATCCAAACTAAGCTAACCCCGCTAGCTTCCATTCACGCCGTGAATTTAGTTAAGACAAGGTTGTGCTAACTTTCACTGGTGTTTATCGTCATTTCAACCTGCTTAGTTTAGCAGGGGGCAGTTTTGTGTTTGTAATGAGATTCTGCCAGATTTGAGATGTGCTCAGAGGAAATAATTCCCCACATGGCTGTTCCTTCTCCTCACAATCGACATCATGGTATGGTAATGGTTTCCTTTCATTTGAACATGCATATAAATTACATTAGAATACATCACTTAATACAATTGACAGTTACACATGTCCAAAACTAGCAGGAAGAAGCAAAGCTTATTTAAACCTACCCCCGTCGGTTTTACTCTATTTCAATACATTTGCACACTTCCTGCATTAAAAATGTGCTCTTAGTAAGTTGAACATGCATAAGTACGGTAAGTGACGATGTGGCAAAATAGTACTCAAGGTCCTTGTCACGGTAAAAAATTCACATCATACTTATTATTATAATAAATAATAGTGAATAGAACAGAACATAGTTGGAGAGTGGGTGAGCATTTCACTCACATAATATGTATTTGATTCCGTCTGCGATTCCATTAATGTGGAAATCGTAGGTCCCTGCGCTGACGCCATAATTCTGATCATCTGATTGCATATGTCGATTGCTGTGTGAAATATTCTATTTGTTGTACCTTAACTGTCGTTAATCATCATCATTCTACAACAACACAACTAAAATCTTTTGCATTGATATGCAGATAACCTTTTTGCCACCTTGGTGGAGGCCTGCTGAGTCCTTTTCTAGTGGCTGACAGTCCACTTCAGGTCTTACACAGAAGTGACATGTTTTACAATCTCGTTGCAGGTCAATTCATTGTTGCCTGCAAGTATGTGCGGCCCCTTCCTCTCTCCATAGCAAGTGCATCAAAGCAGCTCCGGTGACTCTAACTCATACGACGCCGCCGCGAAAGAATCTGCAAAGAAAACAGTGTTGGCGCACAATCCCGAGACACTCGCACACCACCGCAAGTGAAACACCTGTTTCGACTTAAGAGAGTCGGCGCCCGGTAGTAGCGAGATTAGAGAAACATGCCCATAAAGGGAGAAAAAGGTGACTGCGCCTTCGCTCTGATAACAAGACAAAAAAAATCCCTGCATGACTCAATCCTGCAATTCAAAAGAAGTGGCGGTAGCACCGTGGTCCACGCCAGAGAACAAGCACAGACTATTTTTAGGTGACAGATCATGTTTTAAAAAAAAGGACTAAATATGCAGAATCTAGTCATCCAAGTGTTAATCCTGGCATTTACTTAAAGACACTCCCAAGCCTTTTCTTGATCAGACGCTTCAATAATGCTGCTTCTCCGCTGCTCACATCAACTCTACTCGGCCCAGTTCTGGAAGTGATTGCCACTTAAAAGTCATATGACTATGCTGTTATAATATGAGATGTGCTTGGCCATGCCTTTTTCATCCCTCGTTTATCGCAGTTAATTGGTTCCAGATCCAACAGCGTTGAGTGAGTTTCTGCCAAGTGGGGTTCCATTTTAGTAAATGGAATAGTTATATAGTTTAAACTCCTATTATTCTTTGTTTACCTCTTTAGGATCAAGTTCTCAGGTCTGCAGCTGACTGACTGATAATTGGCATGGTTTATTTGGAGGTGTGTAGACAACCCTGTTTATTTTTCACAAAGTTGTTCTCCGTGAAGTGATGTCATATACAAGGTCCACAAGCGGCAGGTTCTTCTCGCTAGGGGTGGGTCAGCGGGGGTATCAAGTCCATGAGGAAGGTTTTTCCATTAAAAGCCACAAACTCAGAAGCCACCGTGTGAGCGCCTCGTCTCTCATCAGGAAAGCAAACAAGGGAGGGAGATGACAGATTTCCCCCACGTCTGGTGCTCGTAAACAGGCTCTAGGAACACATATTGCTGTTCCAACACCAAATTTTGGAGTAGAGACTGTGGAAGAAGTACAATAGTGTCCGTCGCTACGGGGTTCACTGACTTCATTCTTAACTTTGTATCTTTAAATGGTACAATAACACAGCAAATCTGTGGTTTTTCTGTACGTCACCCATTTGCTAGAAGTAGAGGAAATGGAAATGCAAAGCCACTTATAGTGGAAAAAGCAGGTTTTCCATTCCGCTCACTTAGCAGACAAAACTTGTCATTTTGATCTTTTTAATTGTGTCAAAAGTGCACCTAACACCACTGGAATCAGGTGGCAAAGCCTTGAGACGCGCTCACACTTGGGAATCTGTCAGTGGAAGCCGGAGAAAGCTCTCTCCTTAAAGAGGAACCGTGCTGCGGAGACTTGATCTGAGGCGTAATTAGCATTGTAAGCTTGGCACAGTGGGGGGGGGTGGAATGCTTAGCATCGCGTCACCTCCGCGGGCTAGATTTGTGTCAGGGCTCAGCCTGCAGGCAAGGCCCATCACTCCCTGTGCTGCCTGACAAAAACCTTCTGGCAAAGTCATTGTCAACTTGTCAGCGGCGTTAGCACATTGTTTTCCTGGTGACTTGCTGTGATTACATTGTCAGATGGTTGCACGGGCTGGTAGCAAACTTGTTGTCAGGAAGTCGGAGAGGATTTTAACACCTCGGTAACAGAGTCGGCGACCCGCAAATCGCCAAGCTGCCGATCCAAGAACTCTGCCCTACAACTGGCATTACATAAACACAACACACAAACACACACAGATGTTGCCACGCGACTGCGGTCTCTGTGTAATAGCCGGTTGCCTCTTGGGGCCTTGGTGCTGAGCGCTTCTCATGCTCTTATCTTTGTTTACGTGCACGCCAGATCTTCAACATGAACTCTGTGTGTGTGTGTGTGTGTGTGTGTGTGTGTTTGAGTGCATGCTCAGGATGTGATGAGGCTGTGCCTACCACCAAATCACTGGTTGGCTCCTTGGACCTTAGATCCTGGAGATAAGCTTGCAATGTGTCCATCAGAAAGCGCACACACAGAATAGACTAGAATGGTGCAGAGTAGTGTGTAGGCCTCTGTCAAGGCCAGCCATGCCTACTAAATATGTCACTACCAAAGTGTGCATCTCCAACCTTTATTATTCCAGTTTTACAATAAACAAACTAGAAGTTATAGTCACAAATAAAAAAGAAAACACTTTTGTTTTTATTGTACTGTTTTCATTTGTATAAAATTGCACAAATTTAAATTTGTTTTAAAGATTTTAATATCTCTTTAATATTTCTTGAGTTATTATGCATGGACAATTTTAAAAAAATAATAAAATAATTTTAATTAATTTTCCCCTAAAGCCCTATAATCCCCTCCCTTAAATAATAAAAATTAATGCAATCATTATTTTTCTTCAACAATTGGAAAATGTCTTTAAAAAGATTCATTGCACATTATTAATAAAAGTTAATTTAAAGTTAAAGTTAATTAACTAAATTTAAAAAAAAAAACTGAGTTTTTAATGTCTATATTTTGACACAGTGTATTTTTTTCTGTTAATGTTGTCAATATTTTCACATACAATGACTCTTAAGCAATTTGTGTAATTGAATTTAAAATACATGCTAAAAATTTTGAAAAAAGTGGAAAAATACTGCATCGGCTTTTTTAATTATATTCACATTATTTCTTTACTTATTTATTTTATTAATTTTATTTGCATTATTTAATTATTAATTTTAATGATTGACATGCTGTATTTTCATCATAAGGCATGCATGTTTCCTTGCCAAATAACCCCAAAATATATAATACAGAAATATAGAATACAATTGTACTTAGATAATAAATAACAAATTTATAAAAATATAAGAAAAAGTAAAAAATCCCGTCCAATTTTTACACAATGGTGAAAGGCCCTGGCAGACTGAGACGGGATGTGTTAAATTTTTGGTGATCCAGCATCACATCCTGCGTGTGTGTGTCGGTGGCGCTCTGCCCACAGGCGGCAGTGTGCCAGTGACAGTTCGACTTGCCTGGTGGTCCGGGCATTTAGCCATTTAATAAGACACTCATTAAGAGAACCCAGGCTAGCGCATTGCATAAAGATGGTCCGGACATTTCTCCCCGCATTTTTTTTTTACAAGTTTTTTTTTGTAGCTGCTGGCATCTACTAACACTGCATGTGTGGACTCAGGTACCCATTTATTCATTTATTACCACTATTAGCATGCATTTCTTCCCCTCTCCCCCAACTCTACCTCTGTGAAATAACACTAATAAACAATCAGGGTAGCGCCACGCTGAGATGCCTGTAATGGGCTCCTAATTAGCCACTCCAAACACAGAGAGCGGCTGCTTCACGCCTGCTTTTTTCTGCACTCATCTGCACAAAGCAGGATGAATTGATTCTATTTGCACGCCACTTAATGCACTGATTGTTTATTGGCACGGCTGCAGATGAAAACCAAACAAATAAAAAAGAAACTGTCTTTAACCTTTAAGTTAAGAATGGTGATATTAATCAATGCTAAGAAAGGACTTTGGTGCTCAATGGAGATTTTGGATATCTTTTTAAGGACGTACCCACTAGGCCATTTGTTCTGTGCTGGATCTGGTCTGCACTTCCACTTAACAGCTACCCCACTGCCCATTTGTACGTCCCATCGCTTCTATTACTGCTGTTTTACTGCAATTTGTCTGACTTTGTGCATTATTTCTATCGATTGTGATTATTTTGTGCAACGTGGTGACTATCATTAGGAGAGAAGGGACTGTATTCATTCTATGAATGTGTGTATATAATAATTGTGTACATGATATGCGCCATGCTCCAGTCCAGCTCTTCCAGTCGCACCAAAGTAAAGGAAGTGTGCCATGCTTGGATGCAGATCATTGCGCTCACACTAGCCAGACGTGCTGTCAGCTGAAATTGGCTTCTTCCTTCTTGCATCCCTACTACACTACAGCACCAATGTCCCTTTTTGGACATTAAAATACACACAGCGGACAGTAAGCAGGTGTCTGATCCCACAGGGGTCATTCTCACTACTTAACACAAGCGCCTGCTGACCTTCTGCTGGTGACGCCCCAGAAACAAGGGGCGCCAAATGTATAATGGGTCTGAGGTCCTATATACGTGTGTGTGTCACTCTTTTCTGCCTGGCTCACTTCCTCTGCTCAATGGCTTTTACGAGCAAGAGCTTCTCCAGGCTCTCACCTCGGAACACGCTGGAGTGTCTAAATGTTTCCACTTGTGGAGGAGGCAGGTGACACATGTTCGCTCACACCACGAGACGCCTACCTGCCAGAATCTAATTGTGGCTCAAATGAGGAGGAGCAGTGCATCAGCGATACAGCGTATGCATGGGCGAGCAAGTTTGTTGCAGAGACTGGTGAATCCCATGCCCAAGTAGGCAGCGCTAGATAACAATGGTGCTCACTCCACACAGGAATGTTCCTGAGATTCTTTATGTCACATCCATACTGTGCCGGATTAGTGAATAGTTGCATCAAGATTGGAACAGATCGACGAGTGAAAACGATGTAATACATGTGGCACACCTACGTGTGGCGCTGTGAGCAAACACGCGTGAGGAACCATATGACACACCAAACCATAGAATTACATGGAATTACTTCTGCGAGACATTATGGAGTATGAAACGACACAATACGAGGAAAATGCGGACTGGGGTGAGGTATGTGTCTCAAAATATTCAGATATTATCACATGCAGAACATGTGTGAATCCTGAATCCAAACCCACATCGGTAATTTCCACTACACTCCCAAACTATTCGCTGTGACAATCAATGCGATGCCAGAACCCCTCTCAATCGATGTCGCCCTCCATCGTCATTAGTGTCACTGACCTTGAAGTAAAATTCAATTTCCGCCACCCTAAAAGAGACACGTTAGAATTCCTCCTGGCAGCACAGGATATAATACGCGGAGAGACAAGTGCAAGGAATTCTGTTTGAGGAAGTAATTATATCCGGTGCTCTTTGAAAGTAACGCAGCGAGGTAAATAAAAGTTCCTGGAAGGTTCCCAGTTTCAATTAGGTCGTCTGTGAGGGACTGTCGTGGGACCCTCTGTACCTGTTCACCGGAATTCTCTCAGGGCCTGGACACCCGGCTAGAAAGACAATGTGCAGCGAGTGAACCACCAGAGTTCTCATTACACTGATCAATGCGAGGAACAGGGGGATGAGTACACCTCTACTCCCCCCATTAATACAACCGGAATATTCTTTTTAGCGCCATCATAAGTGGCGGGACATCATGAGGTGTACTGTCAGATTCAAAGGGAATGTCAGAGTGGGGGTGGTGCTTGGGTGGGGCTTGGGAAGCAAGGAAACCAGCTTGCCGGATAAAGCTGTAGGATTGGCGACTATACTTTGATGTCAGACATGGGGGGGATTTGAGTAAGGCGGTGTGGCGCACATACACTGACTGTGCAGGGAGAGGTGGGGGTGTCCCCCAGGAGAGCCCACCCGCCCCAGAAGACCCTGAGCATGCATGTTAAGCATATCACTGTCACATGTCAACTCCCGCCTCAGATTACATGAAACTATACACACACACACACACACACACACACGTTGCTTATACGTTTTCAAATCAAATATTCACCATCTTAAAATTTGACCAAGTGGGGGAAGAGAGTGAAATATGCATGTAAGCATGCGATGCACACAATAAACGGAGCCCTCTAATTGCTGAAGTGTCTCCAGAGGAGTAATTGTGATGCTTATTGTGTGTCTTAATAGTGTCTGATAACAACAAGGGGAAAAGATAGTATAGTCCGTAGTATCTTACCTGATGAGAGACACTGTTACATTATTTAGGACAATGGACTCTGATGTCTTTGTCTGTGAAGTAGCCAGACACTGAATGACGGTCCAAATGTCCAAACTATACTTGGACTGTTTCAGTATTAACGTGAACATGAATAAATACGACAAGCATAGTCAGATAGATGATAACAGGTTTTCTGTTTTCTCTGCGCATTCCTGCACGGTTTTGGCAGCAGCAAAGACACAAAATCCAGCTCAAACAGGATTCCTCAGATCTGATCCAAGGCCGGTAAATGCTGCCTGATATTGTCCTAAAATCTTAGCTCTTTTTTTGGAGATTCTGAATTCATTGCAAGAGGTGCAGGGATGTTCTGCTGGCAGCCCGCGGGCCAAATTCTAACCCATGAATGACATAAAACCGGTGAAGTTCGAAACATTTTTGCAAGCAACATTTTTGCATTAGGCCCTTATAAACTGCTGAGCAATCTTGTCATATGGAGGATCTTTCATTAGCGTAACATATTACTTGGATTTTAATTTGTCACTATTAGGGTTTTCTTTAAATCAACTTCCAGTGTACCAATGTTGTCCAACAATACCAATGTAGGCAGCAGCTCTTCGCTCAAACTAATGTCATGTAGTAAACACTTTATGCCTCTTCAACTGTATGTTTTTCACATATAAACACAATACAAGACAAATACTGCAATATGCAATGTACATAATAATCAACTGCCATATTTAATGTAAACATTTGGTCTCAACAAAGTAGTCATTAGAAATATCCCTCTATTATTTTTACATCTCAGCCCAACCGGTCCAGACAGACAGGAGTTTTTCCTTGTCTCTGTTGCCAGGTGCTCGCACATGTGGGCTTTCCGTTTGCTCTCGGTGACCTCCATGTCTAAAGTGCCATGAAGTGACGGCTCTTGTGATTTGGTCCTCCGACTATCAACAAGTAACACAGGTTTGTCTTAATAGAGTTACAAATAAGAAGCCAGTTGAATAATACTGGTAACGCCCACATTTTGGAAAGCGGCACATTTCTATGTGGCACAAACATCCATATAGTAACAAAGTGCAAAGTATGAATCGCTGGATTCATACAATGAATAGTGAAACTATAAACTGCAGTACGCCATCACTCGCTCGCCGATATCATCGGTAGAACAAATTATATTGATTTATCTACATTTTTATGCCAATATCGGCTGATATGTAGGATTTATATTGTTATTTTTGTTGCTTTTGTTTATATTTTAAGTACGTCGTCAGCAGTTCCCCTCATTTCTCAGAGAATTTGAAGGTGCAGAAGCTCTTTTCTGGCATGTTAATCTAAATTAGGATTGTTCAAGCCTTGGCCTTCTGGTTTTGAACCTTGCTAAATCTATGCTTCAATTCCTCCAAATCCAATATAAGGGGAATTATTCCTCTAAATTCCTGCATACCATGTAACCTGCTCGTAACCTTGCTGCTCCAGCTTGAATTCATTTGGGGCTCAGATTCGGGATCGCAAGGCGAGGCAGCAAGGATTTGGCGTGCGGCAGCGCTTTTGTATATGGAGCCGAGTGGCGGCTTTGCGAGCTGTGAGAAAAAGTGACCAGGAGGAGCCTCGCCGCCTCACATGGCTGTGCCGGTGCATCGACAGTGGAGCGACGGCGGCTTCTCGATCAAAGAAGTCGACAATGACAATTTAATAGCACCAGGGTAATGATGTGCTGCTTATCTCTAATCTGGAACAATCTTGTCAGAGGCTTACATGTACTGTAAGTGAAGGACTGACAATCGAGAGCACTCAGGAGGATGCGTGGGAAGAATCACCTTGATTCAGTGAGCCGGGACTCTTTGATGTGCTGATGGACCAACAGAGCAGCCAGCACAGCTTACAACGTCTTCCAGCCAAAACTGGAGCCTGACCTTCCCGGCCAAATCATAACCATATGAACGTAAGAATTTCCACCTTAACAGAATGCTCCCTCTCTCTCATCCATCTCTCGGGGTGAGGCATTAAGCAGTGATAACAGAAAACAGGTTCTGAAAGGAAGGGGAGGACTAGAGCGACTGGAGAAGGTGTCCTATTAGGATGACCTAAAATGGAAGTTTTGCCCGGTGAGGAGGCACCAGATATGACACAGTTCATTACAAGGGAAAAAATACATTTTTAAATGATATCTTTAGCCTGGATTTACACAGCAGGCCCAATTTTGCCCTTCGAGCAAGTAAGCAGTTTTCTTGACTACCTTATTTCCGTGAAAAGCAATCACCCCTTTTCGTGTGTGCTCACATTTGTCATGTTTAGTTTGGTTCAAATTAAGTCCTTACTTTATGCATACTTTCCCCCATGGGAATAAAGATACTACTGTAATTCCCTCATTTCGTCTACACTTTATTTCCCACACATATAAAGAGTTAACTGCTTGACCCATGGGATCTATGTTGCCAAACAAAAAAGTAGTGCCTACCTCTAAGATTACTTGAACAAGCTCCCTAAAGGATGATCTTCATTGATCTTACATTATGTGACTCTTTTGAACAGCAGTACGCAAACAGTCGCATCCCAACTGGTCGTTCCATGTTGTTGTGTGCAGCCAGTCTGCCTGGGTTCTCCATAATAGACTTTGTGGGCAAGTATTTCATTGAATTTAATTGAACTGAATTTCACACTCAGTATAAAATAAAAGTTAGTAGTACAAATAAATGAACAAATACATCTTTTTGAAATTAAAATAGAAAAACACCATTAAAAGACAATGTCAAATACTTTTACACATTAAAAAATGTTTTAATTTTCGTGCATGATGAGAATCCGTTAAAATTGTTGTTTTTTATTCTAAACTGGTACTTTACTTTTTATTTCTTACGTGCCTTCCAAGTGTTAAGTTACTGTGTGATGAATTTTGTGTTCTGTTTAAGATGACACCATGACTGATGACTGTCAGACTGTTATATTGAATATTAACTTTGTGCAATTTCCAATGGGTTGGTGGGTTGATCGTTGTGAGTTTTCTCATTGCTCATGATTGGCTCCTGTCAAATAAAGAGCTGCCTGGTCCTCATGCACTCATGCACGTCACAATATTTCATTTTATGACATGGACATGTGCGGTTTATAGTTTTGTGAAGCACATGTATCTACAAATCTGTTTTACAACATTGGGTAACTAAAGTGTAAAGGTGACTATAAAGCTGTTTCAAGTCTAGACAGACCTAATCATGTTAAACAAAAAACTGTACTTAGAAGGTTGTAAACAGGTTTTCCGTATCATAACTACAAGAATATTCCATTTATGAATAAGGAATCCTATTCACTTAACATGGTGGGGTGTGGAACAAATGAACCATGATGAAAAAGGGATTACTGCATACTCACTTTCATCAATTAGAACATGAATCCACTGGGATTTCAGTGTAAGAATTTGGTATATATTAATACTGAACACAATGCAGCAAAATTGTTATTTTGTAATTGAATTAGAAATTATGTTTTAATTAATGAAATATGAAGAAATAACATGATGACCCCATAGCCACAGTTAACCCAGTTGTCAAAATTGTGACATTTTCATGTAGCGTAGTCTGTTCTTTTTTCACGTCTGGCTGCTGGTTTCGCATGCGTTCAAAAACAGTTCATTTTTCAGCATAATATAGCGCCTCCTTTTCATGTTAATATTATGATTCTGCCGTGCATATACAGTAATGTTATGTTTATGTGTTTTACACATTGAGCTCAACTGAGGACAACGTGCGGGAAAGCGCCTCTCTGCTGCCCTTCACTTATGGGGCCTCTTCTCGACCTCCATCCTTGTCATCTCACTTGTCATTTCGAAGCTGACCCACGGCCAAGAATCACCAGACAGCCCCTACTCTGCATCTCAACGCAGGCTGCAGTCTGTCGCTGCTCACTCACAGATGGGATTGTCATCAGCGTTCCCTCTCACTATGTCTCCCACACTGTCTATTATGTCTTCCTCATCTTCATCCCTCAACTTGAGAGGGAGACGAGTGGAGCCAACATGTGGGCTCGAGCCCACCCTGTTTTTTTTCTCTCTTTCCTGAGCGACATTCCCAGTAATGTTCTGTCCTTGTAGAACATTGGACTGCCTCCGCTTTTTATGAGATGCGGTTTTCCTGACTCCACACAGCTTCCAGGAGACCCAGATGGAACCGCTAACAACTCCCAGCACCGCACACACACACACACACGCACACACACAAACAGTCTTAACCCTAATTGCACACACACCCGGAGGAATGCTCATTCAAACTATCCGCAGAATCACTCTAGTCTACCCCCGAACGGCATCCAACACAGGATATGTTTCACTGCCGCATGCCTCCACACGAGGGGGTCTAAGGGCGTACTCACACTAGGCCGATGGTACCGTGCCTGAACCCACTTCACACCTGAAGTACTGCATTTTTGGCTCACTTCCCCTACAGAGACTCAAAAAGATCCAAAGGTCTGAACCAGGGGTGTCCAAAATACGGCCCGGGGGCCATTTGCGACCCTTGACTTGTTCATTATTGGCCCGCAGCATGTTTTAAGAATAAAATTAAACAACAACAAAAAAAAAGTAACAATTGTAAAAAATACAGCAAAAAGGCAATGTAAAGAAAAAAGCTGACATGTTTTGGCATAAAATATATGTATGTAGGGTTTATGTAGGCTTTTTATAAAATAAAACATATATACACAAAAATATCAAAGCGGCCCCGTGCATCCTTTGATTATTCTACATGCGGCCATTGGTGGAAAAAGTTTGGACACCCTTGGTCTAAACCCACAAAACTACATTTGTGTACATAATAAAGACGTGCCTTGTAATGAAAAACAGTGGGCCATATTGCACAATAGACATCATCAGAACAATCCTCAAAGTCAGGGAAATTGCACTAATAATTGCGCGCAACACCCGGTGGACTGCTTATTCAAACTATCCCCAGAGTCTCCCCCCGTGGCACAAAGTTATGAGCGCAAATGTGTTTGTTTTTTTACGTATTAGCAACATTTATGTAGTTCTCGACATGTTTCAATTGATGCAAATAGACAGACAGACAGATAGACAGATGATAGATAAATAGATAGATAGATAGATAGATAGATAGATAGATAGATAGATAGATAGATAGATAGATAGATAGATAGATAGATAGATAGATAGATAGATAGATAGATACTTTAGTAATCTCCAAGAGAAATAGGCCAAGTTCATATAAGCGTCAACAAAAAAAACATACCCAAACAAGATATGATCAGGGTATCTGAGATTTCCCATCAGCCCAGACTGTGATGACGGCAGAGTTCATGTAATACCTTAAAGTAAATAACTAAAGTAGAACATGCAGTATACGCAGGTACTGTCCTCTAAGAGTGTTTGTTCCACACTCAATAAAGTGCATAGATACCCTTGCAAAGATGTGTGAGTGTGACTGTAAGCAGCAGGGACACAAAAGCCAATCATTTATTTTAATGGTTATTGACGCCCAGTGTAATTCCTCTCCTTCTCAAATCAAACTTGTTAAGCCGGCAAGTCGTTAATGATATCGATCAATTTCTTCACTTTGAGGCAGCCCATTACAAAAGTGTACGCATATTTAGTCACGCTCTGTTGAGTTTTTGTCATGCTGCAACGAGGCGCATTGGGCTTCTTTTTTTTTTTAGTCCTTTACTAAATTGGAAGCTAAAAGACCTCGGTGGCATGTTGGCACTATTAGTTAGCAGCAAAGAAAAAGAGTTCATTGCAGCCCTGGTAGTAATAACCATTATGTTTTGTTGTCAGTGTGACACCTCCCGCCTCGTGTGTGTATTCATTCACTATGCGTGGGTGCCACTTTACAATAACAGTTAAATAAATTGGTTTGTACGACTATATTAAGATGTAATAAACTATATAAACATATAGATTATATGAATATCAGCACAGCTTTGTATAAGAGTAAAGCGATGCACAGCAGCTCTGTGAAGCTGACCAAAAGGTCTAGCTGAAACAGGGGTCATCGCTATGACGACATCCCTCACATTACTTTAACCAATTTTTAAACAAATTGAACTAACATTCATTGATTTTAAAAAGGTTGAATTTTAATACAAATGTAATTATTGTTTTAAATAATTGTCATTATTATTATAAGGATCCAGCCATCCATTATGCTGCTTATCCTCATTTGGGTCGCGGGGGTATGCTGGAGCCTATCCCGGCTGACTTCAGACGAGTAGTACTGTAGTCAATTGTAGTATTATATAATGATAATATTGACCCTAATGAGGATAAGTGGCAGAGAAAATGAATGAATAATTTTCATTCATTCATTCATTTATTTTCTGTACCGCTTATCCTCATTAGGGTCGCGGGGATGCTGGAGCCTATCCCAGCAGACTTCAGGCGAGAGGCGGGGTACACCCTGGACTGGTCGCCAGTCAATCGCCGGGCACATATAGACAAACAACCGGTCACACTCACATTCATACCTATGGACAATTTTAGAGTCGCCAATTAACCTAACATGCATGTTTTTGGAATGTGGGAGGAAACCGGAGTACCCGGAGAAAACCCACACACGCACGGGGAGAACATGCAAACTCCACACAGAGATGCCCAACGGAAATTTGAACCCAGGTTTTCCAGATCTCCTGACTGTGTGGCCAATGTGCTAACCACTCAGCCACCGTGCGGCCATGAATAATTTTGTATAATATTATAAAACACTACATACATTTCAGTACAAAAAAATTAAAATTATGTATTGTTTAAAAGTAAAATATTTATTGAAATTATTTTGTTTTCATATTTTGTGCAATGTTTGGAATGGCAAAATATGCCAATTAAATTAAAACTTAAAATTAAAAAATTAAGACTTTTTTTGTTTTATTGTTTTATTTTATTATTTATTGTTTAGTGTTTATTGTTTAAAAAAAATGGGGATTATAAAAATACAGTATAAATAACAAAAATTAAAAAAATTACATCGTTCAATAAAGCTGCTATTAAAATATTTATATTAATTTGGAAATTATTTTAAAAACACTAGATACATTACAATACAGAAACTTAAACATGTTTAGTTTGTTTTTTTGTTTTATGCAAGCATGTTTATTAAATGTCAAAATATGTACATACATTTAAAAAAAACACTATTGTAGTGAGTTGTTGGTCTGTTTGTGCATAACACAGTTTTCGGAGTATATATTTTTTGCACGTCCATTGGCTATTTTATTACTTACTACTGTGCTCCAATATATGGGAGTCAAAATACATTATTAAAGACAGCTCTCAGTGTGACAGAAGACAATATAATAAACCTTAATTCTTGAATTAATATGCCTCAAATTTAAGCAAAGTGAACTTTTGTGTGTGTTGATGGTCAGTAGATGACTGGTTCTCAGTGATTTTCTATCATGGCCCCACTTGGGGACAGACATGTTTTTGTTACCACATTTACAGTATTTCTACTGTCCATATTGAAGTCAAAACTGAAACCAGCGAAATGCAACAAAATGGAGAGCAAGTATATCCAAGAGTCGAATTGCATGCTGGGTACGACAAATTACGACAAGGTCTGTACCAATATTGAAAGTCCTACACTATATACTGTACTCTTGGACATTACACTGTGAATTCCCCAGTTCCCCACTATTTACAGTTATTATTTTTATTGAAACAGAGAGTGATATTGACCGGAGTCAAAATCCTAGTGTGGCAACATAAATGGCGAATAAAGCTGATTCTGATTCTCCTTGCCTCCGACGCCCCCCCCGAAGCACTTCATTAGATTATACCACTGTACCTAAAACTGTGGCTGGCTGGTGCAGTGTACTTTTAAATGTGTATTCTTAAGTGGGCTGCAAATGTTTTTATTCACAGAAGCCGTTTCCGTGCACACATATAGCAGCCCCCACCCCCCTTTCATCCTATAATGCCCCCCACCCCAACTAGCCATGCTGTTCCACTTACTCTTGGAATACTGCACCATACTTGCATACAGATAAGCACATGTGAACACAACACACACATACACACACACAGCTAGGAAACCATATGTTCACTCTCTCCTCACTAATTCATTCAGGAACACTTTGGGTTTCAGCACCAGAACCTTCAGCGCAATTATAGAGGAAGAAGGTTTGCTGGCGGGACTATCCTTTCTCTATTTTTCTTTCTTTTTTGATGCTTTCTCGAGCAGGGAGGCAGGAGTTTTTGTCTGTGATGGGAACAAAGTGGCCCTTGATTGTCGCCTAAAATAAGTACAGGGCTTGCAATACATAGTTTGTACGTGAAAGCAATCACTTTCCAAAACGTTGGAAAATTGCTTTAGCTATCCACTGACCTGCAGTATGTAGCCCCTGACGTAGTCTCGCAGGGTCCAGCCGAGGCCGTGCAGGATGTGCAGCACCTCCTCCTGCTTGAGCACCGAGAAGAGGCGGTCCAGTAGGATCTTGAGCCGCACCGGCACCGCTTGGGTTCCGTACAGCATCAGGCTGCTGATGTCGAACACCACGTTGGACTGCACGATCTCCACCTGGGTCGGGTGGTATAGGTGCTGGGTGCTCAGCTTGTCCAGAGCTGCATACAAACAAAAACATTTCACTGAATGATACCACAATCATGTGTTGCCTTAACATACACGATATACAACCAGCATATGACCCCATACAAAACTGACCCACAATCCATTTCACATGTTTTCACAATTTTGTGCCTTTGCTGTATTTCCATATCATCATACTTAATACTTTAAATATTGAGTGAAGCAATGCATTCAGTTCAGTTATAATAAATTAACTAATGATGCATTCAAGACAAACTAGGAAATCGGAACCTTTCAGGACCGTGTGTGTGTGTGTGTTACACTTTTTTCTGGCTTTGTGAAGACTGGCTCTTACGCTTTGTTATCTTTTACGTTGTCATATTTATCAGCAGTGTACAGTATATATTTCAAAAAACATGCATCTCAGCTTTGTAATATAGATTACATAGATGGAAAAGCATATTGATCGTATGAATTTTGCTTTTTACATTTTTTCAGATTTTGCTGTTTTTTTCCTGATTCTAACTTTCTTTAATCTTTGGAAATTTTCTTTTCATAATATTATAATTTTATTCCCAGAATATTTTTACTTTAATCTCAAACTATTTTAACTTTTTCCCCAACCTTTCTGATGTCTCTATAAATGACAACTTTAGTTTGTTTTGTTTGTCGTAATAACATATTTTTTCTTTAATATTTAAACACTATGCTACTAAAATGACATTATTCTTCCTCATATCCTTGCAAGTTTATTCTTGTAAAATTGTGCCTTTCTTCCTCATTCAGAATATGACTATTTTCAATTAATATTTTGACTTCATTCTTGTAAAATAATGCTGTTTTTTTTTGTTAAATCATATTTCTAAAATGTGCCATGGCCCAGTAAAAAAAATATTCAAATTAAGGTAGATTGGTTGGATTTGTTTTTTTTTTCTATTTTATGGAGGGCAAATTATTTTACACATTTGCACTCGAAATGGGTGAAAAATAAGACAACAGTAGTTCAGATGTTGTTAGCTATTTGCCATACTCCTTCAGGTGGTTAACTTATTTTAATAATTGTATGACATGTTAAAACTTCTCTTGTTGTTTGTTTGCAGTAATGTAGACAACATAAAATGAGAAGGTAGGGAAAGACGCATGAATTCTAACAAGTACGGCGTGCCTGATAGGCGTGAGTCAGGGCAAAACAAAGCCTTGCTGTAAGAATGATATGCTCCTGCTCCAACCTCAGTGAAATGTCCCTCATTCTTGTCTGCCCATGGGATAACCTTGTCCACTCTCTTCTGTACTTCTCTATCGTCTCTCACCGCTCTGCCATTGCCCTCTCTCCCCTGTCCCATGCCCGTGTGGGTGACACCTGGACGGGTACGTCTCTCATCTCGCTTCACAGCCCCTTCCTTCCTGCTGCTGCCCGCGGCTTTTGGCCTGACAAATGCAGCGTCGGCACGCAGACACAAAGGCAATAAAAAAATGAAGAAGTGCTTGTCACAGAGGCTGCCAATGCTGACATGAAATGAAAAGTCAGGAGATAGGCGCCTGACACTTCACAGAGAGAAATATTCACCGGAGTCCTGTGTTGACTCTCCCAAGGGTCCATGGTACGCTCTGCTGAGCCAAACAGGTGTTTTCTTTTATCCTTCCTTTTTTTCAAGCCCTCCTATTCTCTTTGTACTTTCTGGACTTGTATTTTTATTACACCTGTGTGAAGAACTCCTAAGGTGTGGTCTCTGGCATCCTACTGTGTGCTGTAGTCATCTTTGCTGGATTTAGTGCTATCAACGCCCAACACCCCCCGAGTCGTACTATTTGCGTCTCTAAGATCACAAACTGTCGCCATAGTGCACAAAACTTCACCCAAAAGCTCAGTTCAGCAGGCATCAAAGGATTACCTCAGCGTGCGTGTTTTGCTTTATCTTTGGCTTTTTTGTGGCACACAACATAACGTGAAGAGAAGTATACAACTAAAATTAGGTTCAACATAGTAAAGACTACCGTGCCATCATGTCAAAGTGAGACTTTTTTTTGTTTTGGTTTGCTTTTACGTGAAAGCTTAACTTCTTTTTACACTTTTTTGTGTAAAACTCTGTTAAACATTTGCCATTAAAGAACGGGCAACGTCAGCAAATCCCGCCATCCTGTGTAAAAGTCTACAATACAAACTCCACAAGTACGTTTGACTTTTTTTGGGACATACAAGGTGCTAAGGCGGTTGTTCGCAAATAGGGGGGAGGGGCACGGTGAACTGTCGGGGGGCAGAAGGAGGGAGTACTTCCAATATTTGTGTAAACCTGCCAATATGTCCAAATTTATTATAATCACATACACTTCACAGCTTTTTATTTTGTTGCATTTTCATGGTTTCAGTTTCAAGATTTTTTTTGTTACACCAGCGGTTAGCTACTCATCAGCTAATCTCGTAAAAGTTGTGACCAAATACGGTATTGATTGATTGAATTTTATTTCAAACATACATAAGGTTTACTTGGAGTGCTTTGCATCACAATTCCACATGTCCGAAATGGAGCAGGAAGAAGCAAAGAGCTTATTCAGTCCCATCCCCTCTACATCTCATATCAATTGCTAGTACACATATTCACTTCTTGTATTCAACATGCATCAGTTCAATGGTAACTTATTCTTTTCAGTCAAACCAATTAATTATAAATTATTATTATTAACATTGGGGAATTTTTTTTAACCAGAAACAGAAAACTAAGTACTATATTATAGCACCCATCCATAAACATGAGCATAATTAAGCCTGCAAGTCTCTGTATTGTAACAAGACGTTCTGTTTATATAAACGATTAAAACAACGAATGTTCTGAGATTGCTTTTGTTCGGGTCCCAGGCTATTCCACAGCTTAACCCCACAGACAGACAAAGAAAAACATCTCCTAGTAGTATTTGCCAGTGGGGTATCAAAGTTCCCTAGACCTATCAAATCATACGGCTGATCTCTGTGGGAAACAATGTTCTGAATATTAATCGGTGTTATGCTGTGAAATTATTTAAACATAAACACTGCTGTAAACAGTTTTACTAGATCGTGTAATTTTAGAATTTTTGATTTGAAAAATAGCGGATTACTGTAATCAAGATACCCCACCTTATGAATTCTTCGAAGTATGAAGTGCACTCTAATCAAGGACATGTTTAACTGATAATTGGAAGTCTTTGGGAGATTTCATTTAATATATGCATAATATGTGTTTTCCAATTCAATTTACGGTCAATTATTAATCCCCCCAAAAATTACCACCATTGATTATGGCCGTTGAAGTGGCTCCATTACTTCTAAGGCCATGTTGACCTTCATTGAGTAAATTCTGCTTATCTATAAATTGATTTAATTTCCTATCAAAACTTTTTCAAAGATTTTTGAAATTTGAGGAAGATATTAAGTTTGGCTTTTTTTAAAGACTAGATTTACCGTGTTTTTGTTCGATTTTTTGAGCGTACTTTAATGCTTTTGTGAGCATTACAAATGGAAAAATGTTTCTCAAAAGCCATGCAAAACAAACCATCAAAGCATCACAATTAAGCTCAGTAACGGGATAAAGCAAATGACTTTAGTTTTTCTTTTTTTTGGGAATGGAATGTTTATAATTGCATTATTTCCTATGGGAACACTTATTTCAAAATTGTAACAAATCAGAAAGGAGTAAGTAAATTCCCATATAGAGAGGCAAAGCACAAAACAAAAATGTACCTCAAAAACAGCATTTCCACATTTGGTATTTTCACAATAAAAAAAGTACCTTACCGTGAGCTACCCAGCCGTGTTTGCAGTGGTCGCATGTGCGCAGGTGAATCTTGCCTGGCTGGAAGCACTCACACGTGCAGTTGACCAGCGTGCAGCGAATGGCCTACAGGAACACAAAAAGTTTTTATTTTTATTTTTAGCAATGCACTTTATTCACAGATTTCCAAAGAGAACATTTGGTCATGCATCCAAGTCGGTGTCTTGCAAAGCAGCAAATCCGCCAATTAAAGGTTCATGTCCTGAATATAGCTGTCAAATGGAAACAAATGTCTATTACAAATCATGTGAGCAAACATCGCTCTCCTCTGTGCAGCCTTCCAGTTGTACCTCTCTGTGCAGTAAATGTCTCAAAGCTCATGTGAAGTGACTGGGAGCAAAAACATCCAAATGTTTTGACGGCGGTGCACTTGTGCTGAAAGCTCTTAGTCATGAGGGGTTACTTGTGTGCAGCACAAAGCCTCGCACTCGCCCCTGTTGCTGCTCTAACTGCTAGTCAAGGTCATGCTACAAGTTGTGGAGTGGCGAAAACAAACAAAAAAGAGCGGGAGAAAACGTTTGATGATACACACGCAAATGAAAACATCTGTATCCTTAGAAGCAGCTGCAGGCTGTAAATTTGCCTCACAACTAGACAGTGAAGTGAATCGAGGAGTAATGCGAGAGAAGACAAATGACAAACATTTGTCGTAATAAGGCGCAACCACCCTTTTGTTTATATGACTGTTTTGCACGGGTACCCTAAAGTACACTCAATGTGCATCTGCAGCAAAAATATTACAATTTCCTTACCACAAGCACACATGAATATTATTATTTTTTCCATTATAATATACTGTATATATACGGTATATATAAACATGGTCTCTGTGAAGACAAATGTAAGTAATTTAAAAATATTTTGACACGGACTTGGATGAGGATTTTCGAGACTAACAAACCTTCATCCCCGAGGTCGGCTTAAATAAACTCTTCCTCTTCCGACTTCATGTCGGGCATGATGAAGTGTAAACATGTTCCTTAATGTACCTTGTTAAGCATATACTAAACAAATGAACCATTAGCATTGTAGCCCTTTATTGGTCAACGAACCACCTCACTTCAAACCCAAGCATCATTATAAGGCACGATAATGACAATATTATTATTATTATTAAATGTAATGAAAGGACGTTGTAATATTATTTGTGAGTAACATATTTATTAAGGGAAACTGAGTAAAAGTTTTTCTAATATTTTGTCTATTATTAAAATTTAAAGTTAAAGTTAATGGCTAACACAAACTAGGGCTACTAGTTAATATCCATCTATCCATTTTCTATGCCACTTATGCTTATTAGGGCCATGGGGGTTGCTGTCTTCGGGCAAGAGGCGGGGTACACCCTGGACTGGTCACCAGTCGATCGCAGGGCAGACATACAACCATTCACACTCACATTCATACCGATGGACAATTTAGAGTCGCCAATTAACCTAACATGCATGTTTTTGGAATGTGGGCAGAAACATACGCACATGCAAACATGGGAGAACATGCAAACTCAGGGATGCCCAACGAAGATTCAAACCCAGGTCTTCGAAAATCTCTGACTGTGGGGCCAACATGCTAAACACTCGACCACCGTGAGGCCTAAAGTATTGACATTTACAACATTAACACAAATACATAGTTAATCCCAAGGGTACTAATGCCCTTGTTTTTTTTGCCTTTTTGTTATTTAAAAAAGTATATTCAATATTCTGCTACTTTCAAATATATATTTGCTATTTTTCTTTATTTTTAAATGTTGACAAAACATTATTATTATTATTATTATTACTGTTTGCATGATGGATTAAACTGGTATTTTCTAAACTGGTACATACAGGTATTTTTATTCATTATACAACATTTGTTATTATTGTTGTTATTATTGTTGTGGATAAAATGTTAAATAAATAACATAACATATGGGAGGAAATGTAATAACATAAATTGTCCACCCCTACATAGATTATGCTAATCAGGAAATTCTAGAAGTTTCCAGGGAAAATGTCCAAAATTAAAATTAAAAATCTTTCAGTCATCTGTTGATACAACTTTATAGAGTTTTTTCTTTTTTGCTGTGTTCTTTTATTATTTCAGGATAACCATCTCAAACCTTTGTACATTATGCTAAAAGTTACCAGGAAATGCAAGAAATGACCAGGAAAATGTAAAAATCAAAAGACATATTTCAGTTATCCGTTCACACAACTTCCTTTTTCCACATTCTTCTTACACCAGATTTGAATTTTACAGAATCCTGATATGGAGAAGGCTTAATAGATGTGCGACATCTCAACCAATCTTATCAGCAGTTTAATGACTTTACAGTCTCTTGTCTCGGTGGTGTGACAATCCTGGCGACTTGAAAGGTCAGAGTCCATGTCTGCACAATCTGGATTTCACAAAGTCCAAAACGGTCAATGAGCAGTAGCAGATCAATCAGCAGGCAAAGATCGACCTTCAAATCACACATGTGTAATTCTTCACGCTACTGTTTGGCTGTTTGCTTTAGGTCACGCTGAAGCAGGAATTATTCCCCAGCTTGCAATGTAAAATGCGGCTCAGTCATAATCTACTAAAGTACCACGGAATCTACCTCCTGCCATCAGGTGGTAAACCAGATTACTGGAGGGAAGGTGTCAAAATGAACAGCGGCTAATCCCAGATTAAACACGTATTTACTCGACTTCCAACAGAGTGGCCTCTATGTTGACACGCAGTCAGACAGCAGATTATTTGACCGAGCTTCCAGGTAGGATTACGACGTTTGGAAGTGAGTCTGACTGGTTGAGATCTTTGGGAAACGAAATGCACAATTGTCAATGTAGCAGATGCTTCTATCCATGTAGTATGCAAAACAACATTGAGCCTTTCTATTAGTATTGCAGGATTCTGTGTGCAATTTTTTGGCTATGGTCTTACACCGTTATGATTCCTTGCTTTTTTTCTGTGTCCTCACAAATTGCTCCAACTAAATTTGACAAACCGTGCCATTGATCTTGCCCGATTCTCTGTACTTTTTAGCAGAATGAATTTGCCTTGTGCAGCCATGATTGCTTGTGTTTCAATAACGTTAAATGGCTATTCTGCATTCTCCAAGCTTTAAATTCAGACAATTTTTAAAATGTAAAGTCACTAAATAAATATTGTCCACTGTGTCGTGAATTCATCTCAAATTGCATTTAATTCCATGCTGGTTTCTGAAGATAGTTCTTCCCAAGAGTTCAGCAGACAAACTTAAAAGCCCTGCCTATTTGGACGGAGATTTATCTTGCAAGATTTTGAATCAACTTTACTATCTATTCCAGATTGCATTGCCTTATGTCATGATTGTCATTTTGGCTGGGACTCAACTAGTCACGTTTTGCGTACATGTTGGTTAGTGAGCTACCCCAGGATTCCGTACAGTTTGCATCTGTTCTTGTGTTTGGAAGTTGCCAAGACAATACTTTCAGTTCAGTGGAAAAGCCTTAATAGTAAATCAACTTGAGACATCACTGCAATAACGTCTTGTAGTGCAGTCCCCCCCCAAAAAAGTGTGCACGCTGCAATCCGCAGTAAGCAGATTGATGCCTCTTGCTAATTAGCTGCATGTGCGGCGGGCCTAACAGCAGCAGCAGCCTACAAACAAATGGAAATATCAAGCGCACCTCCGCTGTTTACGGGCAGGCGTGCTGACAGCTGACAAGATAGTTAAGGGGCGTCTAATATGGCAATTAGAGCGTGGCACTATCTGCGGGGCTGCTGCTGTGACAAGGCGCCCCTCTAATCACGGACTTATTACGTCGAGCAAGCAGCACCTCTCATATCTGGGCCATTAAGCAGACTGCAGCATTAAGGATCATTAAAGCCGCAAGAAGCACTAAGGGCAGACAGAATAAGGCAAGAGGGGGAGAAGAAGGGTGTGCTGTTGTTTTCCACATCTATTCCTGCATCCTTCCCCTGTAAGCCGGGAAGAGATGTTAAAGTCTACGCAAGTAATGAAAGACCACAAATTGATTACAAGTTTTTTAATAAGGAAGTGAGCGTGCACGTATCCAACACAGCCATCAGAAACATCTGTGTTTGCTTTAACAGACAAAACAAGAGAGACAAACGAGTAAACACAGCTCCTCACGCTTTCCGACGAGTCCCTGCGCGACCGCATGGGTCTGCTCTGCGCTTGGCTCGCCTCCTAAACCTGGCCCGGCTTGGGTTCAGGGACGAGCACCGGGCCCGCATCCCACCACTCCCTCTCACACATATTTGTCACAGCAGGCTAGGAGAGGAAGGAGGGGAGGTTGTGTTATCTGAGGCCAGGCCAAAAACGCAGCGTTAGTCACCGTCTTTCTAGGGTTTCCTCTCTGGCTCGCAACGGGGAGACTGAGAGGACAGGTTTTTTTAAAGACTCTTTCTGTAGGGTACAGGTCACAGTAGCATGGGATTTGTTGAGTTTCCTTTAAAAAATGTAGGCCTTCTCAGCACCCGTTTGTTTGCTCTAGTCCGTTCCGTTCTGTTGGGTATGCAAATTGTGGGGTTTCCTGTGTCAGGGATCCGCATACAGTATATCCAACCCTTATGTTTGGGTACAAGTGGTTGGGTTCTGTTCGCATTTTTCAGCATTTCCAATGTAAGAGGTCCAGTTCGTATCACCACTGCGTTTCCTCTGTGAAGTGTTTAAAAATAGCCAACGAGCGCCCTACTTGCCATATGGGTCCCAGTGGGTTCCCAAGTGACATATCCCAAAATAACGGACCCAATACTGTTTCTTTGTAAAAACACCTACAATATTGGACCTTTACCATAGGACGCTCTTTGTTTTACGTACTTTGGGTTGATTCATTTTTTGTCATTTTCTGGGAAAGAATCCTGAGGTAGCTGACTCGTACCGTACAACTTTCAGCACCCCTTTGGTCACATGTTTGATCATTTTGCTTTGGTATTGATTGGTCTGGGTTTCCATTTTGTTTGGTCGGTTGACCAGTCCCAGCAGTACAATACGTCTTGCCTGTGTCGAGTGCAGTTGTTGCACGTGTTGATGTGCATTGTTCGCACTCATGGATACCGTCAGCAGGCATAGTTGTCCCTTGCCATTTTATGTGATTCGCTTCAGTGGAAAGACTGGCGGAAATGTTAGCGTGTACATTAAGGAGTTGGGTCCAGGGCTCAGTCAGCCGTCACACAGCTGCCGATTATCCATCTGGGCCAATAACTTGACTCAGTACGCATCATTCTCAGGCCCTGTCTGACTCAAGTGTGCGTTTCATTGCGGGCTTGTGTTTAGCTGGAGGCTAGATGTTTCATGGCTGTTTTGCTTGGCCAGCAGCCTTACTGTCCCAGCCCACTTGTAAACACTTATGACCGGTGACTGCCTTTATCGAACTCTGCGTGACGAGATGGGTGGAAGCGGCGTAGGACAGCCGAGCATTAGGACAAGATGGTTCCAGGCTGGACCCTTGGCTTGGGATCGCACTGTAAACAGGCTCCCTGGGCCCAGAACCAACGACGACACATGCAAACCAAGCCCGGGCAGGATATTATAGACGTCAGCAAACACAATGAAAGCACACCAAGCAATGCTGATCTTTGACTAATAGCATCCTGCTCAGCTGCGTTACTTCACTGTCATTTTTAATGTCATAGCTGCGCGTCATTAGGCTTTTTTCACCCTTTCTCTCTGCACAATGCAAAGCCACACAGCTGCCTGCTATTGTTCCTACTATTTTAATCCAATACTTTACCCGTCCGTGTTCAACACGTCGCCACAGACCGCATCTCATATCAGGGAGTTAAGCAAAAGCTGGGAACATAAATGAAAACCCCGTGTGCATGCATGTGTGCGCCTCATGTTTGGGAATGTTAGATGCGTCTGCACTCAGGATTTTGTCGTACAACAACCGGGAGCATCTTGTCCTCTCTTTCCCGGCCGCAAGATATTATCTCATCTGTGAGTTTAGCTGCGGAAAACTCTGCCAATTTCCTGACACAAATGTGCGGCCAACGTGTTCGGAGAGAGGGGAAAAAGAGAGAGAGGCGCGGTGGCGGCTTTTGCGTGTCATGAAGAAAAGGGTCCTGGCTTGGATTGAGACATCAGGACCGCACAGTGCCCATATTGGAACCAGGTGACAAATAACAGTGCATAAAGACAGGCTTTGTAGTCCACTGCAGCCATAACACACAATAAGCTAAACCTAATACTTGTTTGTTAACAGGTTTACTCCAAAACTACTCTTCTGATTGTCATGAAATTTTGAGAGTGGTGCAGCACAAGTCTAGGAAGAAACCGTAAAATGTTAGTGTGAATCGAAAATATAGAATATAAATAAGAATATGGATAAGAATAAGAAATATGCCTTTTAAGTAAGCAAAACAAAACCTCGGTGGTCTAATCATTGTCATGCCATGTTTTGATTTTTACTGTAGATTGCAGAGATGTCAACAAAGCTGAATAACCACATAACTAGACTGAAGTAGTTTTCATTGGAATTTGGAATTTGGAAAAGATTCTGGCTGCTCAATAAGATAATTTGTTCATCAACTGATGCTAACTTAAGTAGCATGTAGCTAAGGAAGTGTCCAAACTTAATAGTGCCCGCTATAATTGCATTTCTGTGAAGTTGCATTCAGTATTTATAAATAAAATGCTACTGTAGCATACTGAATATGTTCTGAATATGTTCTTCTGTAGATATGAAATAACACCCTCATAGTCATCTTCATACTCCTTCTATTTTTTGTTTACACCACAGTGTCGCTATCTAGGTGTATTTATTACAAACTAAAAAGTGGGAAAGAATGGACAGAGTAAGAAGCCAAACATTTACCACTTCCACACAAAATAGGAGGTTAACTTTTTTCTCCACTGCATCTTGTCAAATATGCCATGGCCTTGGTCATTACTGACACATAGTGACCAGAATACTACTTGACTAGTATTAAATATTTTTTTGACTAATAATGGGCCAGTCAACCATAACTATTACCACAACTTATTCAATCATTTTTGAAAATCTGCAAAAGAGTGTGGGAGCAATGTTTGAACCACAATTTTGCGAGTACTAAAAAAATTGATCAATCAATAAGAGACAGATCTTATTATTATTAGCGTTATTAGCATCAACATTTTTTTTACTTTAACGTTTTGCCCCTTTTTTCCTTCATTTCTTCTTGTTTTTTTTAGTTTTCTTATCTAAATGTAGTTTTTTCCCAATTCAAAATGAGCCCCTGGGACGCACTTTGGACTCCTCTGAAGTAGCTAAAAGAATAACGGTATTGGTATTTAGCATGAAAATTACCAAAAAAGCTTGAAACACACTGTTGGTTATGGTATTTCTCCATAACCAACAGTGTCCGTCTGTCGGGCATCTTCCAAATTGAGTAATTTTACGTCATTGTAGTTTTATTGTACAGATGATAACTTCTCCTCTTTACTTGTAAAGCTATTGTAAAGCTATTTCCTGTATGGCTATTTCCTTTTGCCTGTATGGTTAATAGAGGTTTTATGATAAGAATTCGACTTTAAATAACAATACACAGCAGTGTATTATGTGATAGATGACTGGAGCAAAACAGGGAAATGGACAAACACAAAAAAGACTTGTGCATGTACATTAAATCCCCACAGACCAAAAAAAGAAAATGTGGGGCCTGTCGTGCCTGTCAGTTCTGCTTTGGAGCCCAGAGGCTGGCAGTCTTGGAGGCAGAGGTCCCTGTCCTCTGTGCAGCTGTGCATCTGGGTTCTGACATGGGCCACAGCGGCCAGAGCTATGCTAATGGGAACCAAATGGGCCGTGAGTCCCAGGTGGATTAGCTGAGATGCATGTGTTTTTCATGTAGTCATGCGCAGATTCTTTCTGCTTGCTTGCTTCCTTCACTTTACAGCCCATACATGGAAGCAACTTTTCCAATATACGGTATACACTCGTTACAAATCATCCCTGTGAAACAGTCACGTGGCATCATGTATTACATAATATAGTGCAAGTTGCTGTCATTTGAAAAGAATTACCTGTTTTGCTGCTGAATGAATGCATAATATTGACTGTAAAGTCAACCAGTCAGGCCGCGCAGGAAAGGTGGATATAAGGAGAAGCACAAGTTAAGCAAAACCGAGTCAAAGAATGCATGTTGACTAAAGTCACGGAACACTGGACACTTTTAGTAAGTTTAATAGCCATTGTCCAGCCTTGAGTCAAAAATGAAGGATTTGGTTGGGCTTACAGCCAATCATTATTCGTGTTTTTGTTGACATTTAACTCTTTCGGGATTCCATCCAGTAAATGTTATAAAATGGGACATTTCCAACTTTCAGCAGCCCTGAATGCAGCATAAGGAAGGAAGAACATGTGAAAGTCTAAGTGAAAGAGAAATAGTGGTACTAGTGAGCGAGACAGGGGCAGGGTGAAGTATTAGTCGGAAGGCTGCAATGGGACATGCATCTCCATGCCGATTAGTAGGCAGTGTGAGCCATACACATGCACATTAACGGTGAAACCCTTCCTCATTCTTTTCTGGCATAAGACAGCAAAAATATTCTCGTAAAAGACAAATGTCCCCTTGGAAAAGGTTGGTTGTAAACTCACAGATTCACAGTGTGGCTGTCATTGGTGAGACTCCCCCAGTTGGACATTTAGTTAACACACTTGTCTGCAGACACACACACGCGCTCCCTACTGCAAACATGCACACCCACGCACACACACTATCACAGAATTCGCCTTTTAACAATCACCTTGCAGCCAGCTGCTCCTTCCATGCTGCCTTACCTCAATAGTAATAAACAATACATCATTGTTTGCTGTAATCTCCCACATATAAGCCACTACTTTTTCTTAAACTTGAACCCTGTGGATAATAGAGGGTGCGGCTAATTTATGACCATGGTCTAATCTCCTGATATCTCCTTAACTTCAGAAATACTACTAACCGTTTAAATACTGTACCACTCGCGAGTCATTGTGAGAAAACAGTAGCTCTTTCTTTGGCAGGAGCCAATCACAAGCTATATAAGTGAACTCACGACCTGCTTGTCGACCCATTGGAAATCGTAGGAGGTCATTACTCGCCGTATCATCTTACAAAGAATGCTGAAATCATCATACAGCAACTTAACACTCAAAAGGTAGCTAAGACATATGCAAGGCAAGTACCAATACAAGTTTAAAAAAAACAAAACAAAAACAACTATTTGAACTTCTTCCCATAATGTTCATTGGGAGCTATTGAACTTAGCTGAGGGAGCTCACGAGCCACCTCAGGGGGACACCAGCAGCTGAATGAATGACATGACAACGAATAGCCAATGAACTGCTCTGCCGGGAAGAAATGCCTTATGGGAATTGGTACTTGAATTGTGCATTTCTCAGCGACATTGTGAGTGTTAAGTTGCTGTGTGATGATTTGAGCCTTCTATCAAAGATAACACCGTGAGTCTGGTTGTTATACAGAATAATGTAATAAGTGGCACAGAAAATGGATGGAAGGATAAACATAAAACATACTAATACAATTATATAATATATACCTTTAAAATCTTTATATACCTTTAAAAATGTATCTATTTTCTTTGACTAAAGAAGGCTAAAAAAAAAAGAACCTGCACTAATTGTGTGTAAGCATCCCACAGTGGTGTGTGCTCTCAGTCAAACTACATCACGGCAAAACACTCCCTGTCAAGCCACACAAAATAACATGTGTTTCTTTGGCACAGGGAAACACCTACACAATAAACAACTGATACATGCTGAAACGTCACACAAGGTTCAAATTCAGTCAAATCCAACGCGATGGACGCTCCACAGGACTTCCTCACATATGTTTAAGAGAGTTTACCTCCGCCAGCATTGCGAGGAGACGCACTCAGGTTTGCCGCCAGATAAGTTCCATCTTTACAACAATCCCAGCCACAAGTAACAAGAGACGCAAAAAAGTGATAGAGAGGAGTTGGATAGGAGAGAGGGAGGGACGGACAGACGTAACCAATGGTTACATGACAGCTGCTGCCACCACAAAAAAAGTGTCACTCCCAAAGCCACACGGACACTGGTGTCTGTTCAAAGTGTGTGTTTCTTTCTGGGTGTATGTGTGTGTATGTGCAAAATAGAGCGAGAGAGAGAGAGACGGCAGGCTAAAAAGAAAAGTCCATTAGGATGTTTTCATCTTGTTTTAGCCTTTCAAAGTTCACAGATATAGCGGCTGAAGTGGACAGATATGGCGCCGGATGTTTTTTTTCACTTGTGTTTGTTTGTTTGTAGAGAATTGTATTTCTATGTTTGTATTAGAGCAACTAAGCGATTCCCGTTTCGCGGAACACTGGACCAGCTCTACACCCTTGCAAGAGTACTCGAGGGTATGTGGGAGTTTGCCCAACCGGTCTATATGTGCTTTGTAGACCTGGAAAAGGCATTCGACCGTGTCTCTCATGGTGTCCTGTGGGGGGTGCTCCGGGAGTACGGGATTGATGGTCCGCTTCTACGTGCCATTCGGTCCTTGTACAATCGAAGCAGGAGCCTGGTTCGCATTGCCAGCAGTAAGTCGAGCTTGTTTCCGGTGAACGTTGGCCTCCGCCAAGGCTGCCCTTTGTCACCGATTCTGTTCATAATCTTCATGGACAGAATTTCTAGGCGCAGTCAAGGTGTTGAGGGAGTCCAGCTTGGTGACCTTAGGATCTCGTCTCTGCTATTTGCAGACGATGTGGTCCTTATGGCCTCATCAGGCTGTGACCTTCAGCGTTTACTGGAGCGGTTTGCAGCTGAGTGTGAAGCTTCTGGGATGAGACTCAGCACCTCCAAATCCGAGGCCATGGTTCTCAGTCGGAAACTGGTGGACTGTACCCTCCGGGTTGGGAGTGAGGTCTTGCCTCAGGTGGAGGAGTTCAAGTATCTCGGGTTCTTGTTCACGAGTGAGGGAAGGTTGGTGCGTGAGATCGACAGACGGATCGGTGCAGCATCTGCAGTAATGCGGTCGCTGTACCGGACCGTCGTGGTGAAGAGAGAGCTGAGCCGGAAGGCAAAGCTCTCTGTTTCAAAAATGGTACAATCCCATGCCTTTGAACCTGATGTCATTGTACCTAAATGGGACATTCTACCATTGTAACCAATACAAACAAATAAACAAAAATAGATGGCACCGTCTTTACAATTTATTGGCAAGATTAACTTGGATCGAGTCACATCATGTAATAATAAAAAGGCTCGTTTTCTATTTTGCGTTTCACGTATGTGGCTTCACGATTTGACCAGTCATTGACGTTTACTGCTGTGTTGTTACCAAAGCGCACACTGCTGGCTGCAGAAATTACTGCAGTCTCACAAACACAAAGATGATGCTCCACTCTGTATATTTTTGATAGCAGTTCAGTGCTGTACTGCCATTATAAAGCTATTGACTAATTGGACATGTGTTAGCAGAGCACCACCGGGTCGTTAGCGATGACAAATTGTGCTTTTATTGCTGCCCTATCATGAGAAATATGTTCTAGGAGTCCTCTTCCTCACCCCCTGACTGACTTTCTCCACCAGCATTCCTGCACTCTCCGTGTTTAACGTTTCACCGCATCCGCGATGCTAACGCCGGCCTAATGAATCTCGTGCCTGGCGCGGTGCTAAAATGGGCCTGTAAGTGTTTGCAGCTGCAATGCTCTCTCTCCCTTGCCTTGGCAGTGGCATTGAGTAAGGAGGAAGAGGAGGGAGGGGACACATGTGAGTGCAGCTGGAGGAGGTGGTATGAAGGCATGAAGAGGAGGCAAAAAAAAAGACCACAAGTCTCCGTGTTTCCAGCTGCTTTTCTCAGGGGCTCGGTTTCCTCCCCCTTTACCCACCCCTCATTTTTTGCAAGGCCCTTCTGGTCCCAGGTTGCTTGACAAATACACACACACACACACACATATACAGTGCGACGCCCACTCCCACCCTCCTCTTGCATGGCTCACTTTGGGCCATCTTTGTTTAGACAGGGCTCAGGAGTTCCAGAAAAGCTCTCTCAGATGTGCTGAAGTAAGGGAAAAACAAAACAAACTGACCCTCACTCACTCACTCACTCACTCACACATACATGCTCAAAACGTACCAACAAGTACTTTGCACTCACACGTGTGACATGCACAAACACATACATGCACAATCTGACATGTGCAAGAAAACAAAGAATCAAAAGATACAATAAAAAAAGAGTCCTCAAGCAGGTATGCATTTTTTTGTAAGAGTGTGTGTGTGCATGTGTGTGTGTGTGTCCGTGTCCCAATCCCCAGATCACAGCAGCGTGGCGGGCCCGGAGCATACCTCAACATGTGTTACCTCTTTGTAATATTGACTTTGTTATAGCTAGACGAGTGGGAGATTCGGGCCAAGAAAGCGAGGGCCGTGCAGTTAGCGGGCCCCCCGAGTTCGCCTGAAAACAAATACCTGAACGAACTGTGAAAATAGAAAACACACACACCACAATGGACCGCCGTTAAAAAACAAAATGAATTCAAATAAACGATAAAATTCTCACTCCCCCTGGCTAAACTGCACGCTTGGATTTAGTTGAAAGTAGGGATTCTCAACTGGTGGGTCGCAACCCTAATGTGGCGCATGCACTCTTTCTGAGTGGGTCAAAAATATGTTTTGACCCAACGTTTGTTGCATTCAGAGTGAAGTATAGTAAAGTTAAGTTAAAGTATATACTATGTTAACAACTCATGATTCTTTTGTAGTTGTACCATAGAAATCCTTTATATGACTTTGTAAATATGTTTTTTTACAACTGTCTATGTGTCTGTGGATCTGAAAAACGGCCACCATTTGTTCTAACCTTAAGAACGTGTTTCAAACACTGGCTTCTTCAAAAGTAAGAAGCCAAAAACGTACCACTTCCACAAGGACAACTTTTTTCCCTTTCACGGCATTGTTAAGGTAATTTGAATATTACCTTTGTCTCACTGATGTAAAATTACTGACAGCTAATGACCAGACCACTACATATGACTTGTCTTTTTTTTTTCAACCACAAAAGAGCGATCACATTGGAGAGAACTTGAGTACACTTCAAAACGATGCTAGCTTGTGGACACTTTTTGTTTCCGTTCGATTGCTTTGCAGAAATAAAAGATTGATTGATTATCATCTCCGCTGCTCGTCGTCCCGCGAGTGCGACTGCTTTCTCTCATCCCTCTTCTTCTTCTTTTTATCCCTCCCTCCATCCTTCTGCAGTGACTTTTGCTTACGCATTTGAATAATGAAGGCGAGTCATTTGAATATTCCCTCTGTGTTTAAAGAGGAAAAAAATATGTTTTTTTACACCATGCAGCGATATTAGCCATGCTAATTGGGCTCTTTGGACCTTCTCAATAGAAAGGCTAAATTAATTACTTATGTCGACAAAATGTCAGACACGTCGATCTAATAAGTACATCTGTTTGCAGCCGCCTTGTGGTTTCACTCCTCCTCCTCTGTGTGTGTGTGTGTGTGTCCACTGGTGTTGCATCTAATGAATGAGACGCTAACACAAAGCTTTGACGTCCTCTAATATTCATGCCGTCTTCTCTTCGCACTAATCAGCCACTACGGCATCGACTCTGCTCACAAAGTGACTTTGTGTGTGTTTTGCATTTTTTTACGCTCAAACATGCCACTTTGTTTATATTTGCGTGCCGGCTTGTGTTTTTTAAAGTGTGTTCTTAGCTGTAACAGCACGTGCGAACCACTTCAAACGAAAATGAGACTCTTCAGTGTTGTCCATTAACTAAGTAACTTCCCCTGAAGTACTTCATCAAACACAAATACCGTCAAATCAAAGTGTTCGTATGGTTTCATATGATTCGGTTTTTGAACCAAATTTTCACCCAAATTCTGTCTTTGTCTTGATACAATATCTGCACGGTATTATTAAACCATTCCATGCATTTTTGTATTGAGTGCAACTGGTAAATAACCCACCATGGGGTCAAAAAAAGTTGCGAATGCCACACTTATTATTAAATTATTAAATTCCAGAAAGAACTCACGACAAAGTACAAAGATGGCGTCTGCGTAGCTGATCCTACCAGGATGTACTGGAAAACCATATCAAGAATGAGACACTGGCATGGTCTTAGATAGCAACGTAGGGCATCCCACAAATTGGTAATGATGTCAGCTGTGCATTCAAAAAAGTATCTCCATTTTTTAAACTGAAAAACACAAAGACAAATAATGTTTCATAGTTGTTGGGATTTAAAAATAGGTGGAGATTATGTTTTTTGCTGGGCGGTGATGCTTTTCTACTATGTACCATGAAGTTATGGTTTCCATTAATTTGTAGTTTAATCATTTCCAAAACAAAAAACACCTCCAAAATGTGGCCTTTACAACTTTTTTTTTAGTTTTTTGTGAGGTATTCATTAAACAATCCGTTTATAATATTCTGATCCTTTTGTGGTTCTAAATAAGCATAATAACCAAAATATTAGAAAAGCTTCTCAGTATGACGCAGTGCAGTTGTACGCCGCTTTAAACTACAACTGCAACGACAAGCCGGCAGATACAACTCTTGCCTTGCTCATTATATTCGCAGTATGTTCTAGTAGTATTTCATGGGTATGCATGATGCGTGGCGTTTGAACCTACGCCACGACCAAAAGGCTCGGTCCCCTTGGCCATCCTGCGGGCGGCGAGCGACAGCTTGCGCTGCGATGCTCCAGCAATTGGCATCATCAGAACACTTAATTGGTCCGCCGCTCCTTTGAGTGTCCTCGCTAATTAATTAGAAAGGCAGCTGAGCTGAAATTTTTAATCAGGACACCGGGTTCGACGGCGAGCCGAGGCAGGGGCGGGGTTGGGTGTCGGAGGAGAGCGGGGGGGGAGGGGGACGTCATCATATGTATAATCCACCCGACACTGATCTCCTGTGTCATCCTATCATATGAAGTGTGTCGCATTTGGTGTTTAGCTCCTCAGCGTGATGAGAGACACGCTTATTGCAGACGGTTGTAATTATGACAGTCTTTATGCAAGAGTTACACTTACTTGATGTGCCTTTTGCTCGCTGCAAAGCTCGTTTCAGGTGGATTTCTATTGAACGTTCATTGCAGTTTTTTAAGCACATGGTATGCTTTTATTGTTTTTGTGTTTGTTTACCAACACGGCACAGACGATCAAGCTTGGTTCAGATAGTAATAGATGTTATATGTCACATACAGGACACAAATGTTAGCAGCACTATGCATAGATATAAGCACTAACGTTACCTTTTACCGGCAACAATTTGTCTATTTGCTGAAGAAAAACAAAATGATCAAACTTGCAGCTCCCATGTCTACATGTTGGAAGAGCTGCAGGCTTTATTTTTAGATGTGTAGCAAAGCCTTGTTTTGAACAAGGCTGTCCTCCGTAAAGTGGCGGGTGTATGCATCTAGCAAAGGGGCGATTCAGAGGCGGTGTAATGAGGAAGGAGATTTTTCCTTCAGAAGGTGAAAATTTGAAAGAAGCGAGCATTTGAGAGCATCTTCTCTCAAAGTCGGAGCAAAGTGAGGGAGATTACATTTTTTTCTCATGTTTGGTGCTCATAAACAGGCATATTAGTGTTAGAACATCTTTAAAAAGTCACCTTTGCATAATAGGGGCGCTTGAATGCATCTTCGTGGCAGGAATATGTTCGCAGTTGCCGATATCTGCAGACTGGTATACAGCCTTGGTGGAGTCCTGCAATTCCCACTGAGTCCTGTTCTAGTTTTTTCCCCGTTTCTAATCCCGTTACAGCATGATATTATTTTTCTCACTTCTTCCCCATCTGTGCTTGGTTAATTAAAAGCAGCCACCCGAACTGTAAGGAAAGTGTAGAAAGCTTCTTAGAAAAACAGGCGCTCGATTTTGGACTTAAGGGGGACATTACTACAAAAGGACAACAATTAAGTTAAGCATGTCCCCAATGTCAGCAACTTGTTCCATTTTGGACTATTGGCAAAGCAAAGATTGACTTAAGAACAGATGCTGCGTTTCATCCGGTTTAGTATAGAAGCCATTGTTGGATGTCAGAAACAGGTACCAAAATGCACCCCCTGTGCTCAACGACAATAGCATCCAAGTTCTTCAACCGATCTTACCTAAATTTTACGCACATGTGCTTGCCAGTCCCGTAAAGGTGTGTCAAATCTTGCTGTGTTTCAGCAAAACATCGTAAAGTTACCGTGTGGTATGAGAAATAGGAAGTCACTCCGAACTTTGAGTGCCACCATGTGGTGGTATGTCCGAAAAATAACAGAACTGCAAGTTTTGCCACAATTTCACCCGTTTTTGTGTTTTTTTTTAGCTTACACAGACATCATATGACTCTACTTCTTGGCCAACCTCAGGTGGGGGGGCGCTAGACACACTGCTGTCAGTTGATTGGTCAACCGAAACAAAGCATCGCCGTTTATTCACTCCAAAGCATACCACAACATAATTGCTGGCTAAAATAACTCAACTCACTTGGCTTTCACCTCACTATTGTTCTGCTCTAGCTCAGCTTACCTGTGTTATTGGCCAAAGCAAACACCTTTTTCTATGGCTTTGTTTCATAAGTCATTAAGCAAAAAAAAGAAAATAAAAAATAGCAGAAGAAGACCAAGATGATTAGTTTTCCAGGCATTGTGGTGATTATCTTAATGCGGGAAGCATATTTAATATATTAAAGTAGTCCCATTTCTAACTTTGAAAGTGAAATCAAAAGAGTCACTTGGTCTTTTCCCCGCCTCGCTCTAGTCCACATTTAAGTGAAGGGCATGAAAGAAAAGCTAATGAAGCAGCAGCAGCAGCAGTTTTTAGTCCCAGGCCGAGTCCTCGAAGACAGCTTTGCTCTGCAGCTGCACATATGCTCCTGAGGCAGGAAGATACGCGCCCTGTCGCCGAGCTAATTAGCATGTGTTAGCTGGTAAGTAGCAAAAGAGCGATGGAGGGGCGGGCCCTATGTGTGATGTGTACTGAAGTGGACTAAAACACTGGGGCAAGGACTGTGCTAATGGCCCATTTCCTCCCAGCGGGGACCCCACTCGCTTCCTGCCGCTCTGCACGCGCTGGCATCAGTGCAGCCACGGGGCGCACACCGGGCTGCCAAAGCGGCAGCAGGGGTGAAGGTACCGTGACATCCTGATACCTGGCAGGTAACAGCGGGTGACAGCCGGCCTTAATGCTGGCACCTTAGCGGCTTTGTGTTTGCACATAACAAATTGCAAAATTGTAAAAATTAGGAATGTATGGGAATTTTAAGTTACTTGTGATGTGAATGTAGGAAGTGAGACAGCAGAATACCCTAAGGGAAATTATTGTATTATATACACTAATGTGAATATACTACATTTGAGCTTCTCACTCAAAAATGTATTTTGCCTTTAAACAGAAGTTGGATTGGTCAGTTTGAAAAGTATGTTTGTCTTTATTTTTCTCACGTTTTTTGGCCCGCCTATGAAAACCCCTGGTATACTGCATAAAAAAAATTAATTACAATATTAATGGGAAAATCTAATATTTGTAACATTGCAGGCATAAGAATTAAAAATAGCACATTTTAAATTAATTTATTTAATCTACTTGTATTTATGTAATTTTGTAAAATAAATTGAATTTATTGTAATAATTAAAGTTAAAACAACATGATTATTTTCGTCTTATTTTTTCTTTTTTGTTGTTTTTTTTACCCACAGCTGCTGTAAAGACATTTTTCCATCCATCCATCCATTTTCTGTGCCACTTATCCTCATTAGGATGTATGCTGGAGCCTATCCTGGCTGACTTTGGGCGGGAGGCGGTCGCCAGTCAATCGCAAGGCCGACATACAATCATTCACACTCACATTCAGACTTTAATGGACAATTTAGAGTCACCAATTAACCTAACATGCATGTTTTTGGAAAGTGGGAGGAAACCGGAGTACCCGGAGAAAACCCACGCACGCACGGGGAGAACATGCAAACTCCACACAGAGATGCCAAACGGAGATTTGAACCTTGAACCTCCTGACTGTGAGGCCAACATGCTACCCAGTCAGCCACCGTGCGTAATGACATTTTCAAACAAAATAAATTACTGGTACATTCCATAGATCGCCATACAATTATAGATAGATAGCTAGATATACTTTGTTATTTCCATGAGGATAATTAAAGGCAAATTTTTCCACAGCAAAATTTCCATGAGAAGTTTCCAGAATTTTTTTCAAGAAATGTATTTGGAATTTCTCCACCTCTTGTGCAGCCTGACTTGCAGATGCATCATTTACAGGAGGCACCGGCGCATTGGCAGCCTCTTTGGCACTCCGTTAGCAGCGACGGCGAGTGTATCTCTGTCAGCGTGAGTAAACAAACAGGGGCGACATGCTTTGACACAGCAAATGGCAGGCCACACACTCACACATTTATAAACTAGTATATGCACAAGGGACAGTGGGTAGATAAACTAGGAGGGAGCAGGAGGAAGGGGGTGGTGGACACATCCATATTTATAGGGCCTTTCTAGCATTTGTCCCCAGGCCAAATTGTGTGACTACACTCAGCGAATGTCAGAGCAGCACTTAAGAAGGCATTTCCAGCATGTCATGGCCAGCGGGGAATACACGAGATGGCTACCAGGACAATAAAAAAAGGGAAAAAAACTTTCCTTTTGTTCGTGTCGACAATCATGTTCTCACCCTTGTCTGTAAAACAAGGGCGCTGAGACGTGTCCTTTTCTTGCACTCTTCTTGTGTCGTCGAATGTTATAGCTGTCTTGAATGCATGGAATGGCCTAATTGACTTCGCTCACCTGCCGCTGTGTTTCTCGTGAGTGTCAAGCCACCGCGGACACTCTGCGATATCCCCAAAGAGAGAAGGACCGAGTGGGCGAAGGAGCTCCTTTTAGGGTCGTCCGTCATCATCTCAGTTGGCAAGTAATGGCTTTGCTTAGCGAGAGAGCCATTATGTTGTCCTCTGAGAGCGAGACCCGATAACATTTGTTTGTTGCCAGTTGTCCTGCAGCAAAACTGTTTGCCCTTTTGGCTTTAAAGGGAGTTTATGATCAACTAAGGCTACGGTCACACTGCAGGGTAACTGGCATCGGAGTTATCGACATTTCAGTATCGGTCCGCACATTACTGGCATGCTCTCCTTAACGGGTTTGTGGCAATTTCAAGGAATTGATGCAACGGTAGTCAATATTTTCTCAACCAAATGATTCCGTGAGGATGATTAAGAAGAAGATGGCAATAATTTTGGTATGGAAGTTTGTAGACAACTTGTTACCACGTCTATTCAAGGTGCGTGTGGTTGGAGTGGCGAGACATCGTTGCTTCACTAATGACTTATAAAAAAACTTTTTTTATAAGGACTTTTGCCTACACCGGTGAGTCTTGCACGATAAACTACACCTTTCCATGACTGCCCACCTTTAAAGTCTTGGTAAGCACGATGAGCGTTCACAGTGCAGTCGCATCGCATCCATCAATTTTCTATGTTGCTTATCCTCATTAGGGTATGCTGGAGCTTATCCCAGCTGCCTTTAGGCTGGACTGGTCGCCAGTCAATCGCAGGGCAGACATGGAAACATTCACACTCACATTCACACGCTAATGGACAATTTAGAGCGGCCAATTAACCTAACATGCATGTTTTTGGAATGTGGGAGGAATGTGGGAGTACCCGGAGAAAACCCACACACGCACGTGGAGAACATGCAAACTCCACACAGAGATGCTCAAAGGAGATTGGAACCCTGAACCTCCTGACTGTGAGGCCAACATGGTACCCACTCATCCACCGTGCGGCCCTGCATCGCATACATATCCGATTTATATCCACATACAAATGAGACCTGAGTCGCATTTGAGAAAATCGGAATTGCTCGGAATTGACCTGCAGTGTGATCATCGCCTAAGATTATGCGGAACATAAAGTATGTTGGGGTGTTTTTTTGTGTTCAGATTTTGTGTTCTGTTGTATTACTGTATTGACCTGGGTATAAGCAATTCCATACTTGCATGTATGCAAGCTTCCTCCTTATGCAGCAAACAACAAAAAAACAACAAAAAACAAGCTGTGGTCCAAAAATGGCCCCAAGCGCTGCACTTTGGACACTTCTGCCCTAGCGCCAAACACTAATAGGCCTGCTAATTCTATTAGGACTTTCTCCAACATATAAAAAAAGAGACTGTGTCTGTGAAAAAAAGGAATCCTGGATGAGCTTCAGGGTACTTGAGAGCCAAGTTGCTGCTGAGCTTGTTAGCAAAAGACTCTGATCCCGGGCTTGGAGATGTGTGACTACATCCAGGTCTCTTAAGTGTCTGTCACCCTGATCCAACCCGCAGAGAGAGCGCTTTGTAAGGCTCCGCTTCCTTCGCCCGGCCTTCTGTAGCTTGAAGCAAGCGACGTGGAGAAGTAGTTGAGAAGAGGCTTGTCGTGCATGTAGCTGCAGGTGACAGCCGTGCCTTTTTTGTTGTCAAATCCTGATCGAGCCTCGACATGAAAAAGCCCCAGCTGTCTGTGCCTTCCTTCCTCCTTCTCTGTTGGCCTCAAAGGCTTAGATAGCGAGCAAACGAGTCCGGTCTTCTGTTGGCGCTACCTCCGCGCCCTCCCCCCTGCCTCTGGTTTATAGATCTGAGTATGCTCTCAGGAGGAAAATACAAGTCAAGCCATTGTCATTTCAAACAGCGTGATAAGCAGACACCAGGCTGCCCACTGACAACTCTGGGGAACTGGCCTTGGCTTTGACTGTTAGTGTTTCTCTCTCGCTCACGTCCTCGCTCTTTCTTCCTGCACCATAGGAGCCCCGGTAGCCCGATGTTTGTTATTCGCTGCATCTGTGCCTCTGCTCACTACTGGAAGAGGGAGAGGAATGGTTGCTTTGTATCAGTGTGTGCGCCAAGGCAAGGTCAGCACTCTCAACATGACAGTTCCCTGTTTCCCGACAAGGCGGGAAATCAATACTCGCGGACTTGTGGCGACTGCCCTCGGTGTACAACAACACTGTCCGGCACCCTGACGCATACCTTAATGGCCCCACTGCTCCGATTTCATTCTGGGAGCCACCACATGTACAGAAATGTATAATCTTTTGATCGTATCTTTTCAAGGGATAGGGATACTACAGAGACTACTTTTCAATATACTTTAGAGTAGTCAGTGTACAGCTTGTATTGCAGTACAGTAGATAAAAAGTACTGTCAACACACAACCATAAATAGCTAGTGAGTGAACATGTCCAATGAGCACCATTGTTATCTTGCACGACCTTAATCTTCTTGGGCATGGAATACACCAGAGCTTCACAGGTTGCTACTAGAATGATGACATCACAACGGGAGCTAGTAAAAGTCTGACACCTTGCGCTCGTCCATTTTCTTTCCTGTTTGAGGATGCCCCGCAGGTGCGCACTTGGCCACCCAATCACTTTCAGTTTCCTCAGCAGGACACTTGATCATCTTGGATGTGTGTGTCTATTTGGGCTCATTAACTTGTGGGAAAACTGTTATCCTAAGGGACGGAAAATTGATCTGATTCCAAATGTGAATGTTGGAATTCATGTTAAACCGCAGCTCACCAGTGATGGCAGCACTTGTGAGACTGCCAACAGGCAAGACACGCTTATTTTGTCATTTTTAGACAACAATTGTTGTTTGTTTACTCATTTTTAGTGGATAGTTAATCAATAGTGCTACACACGCTGTACACTGGCTACTCTAAAGAATATCCAAATTCATTTCTATAGCATTGTCCTTTGGACAAGACAGTTGCTGAAATATGAGAGGTGCACACACTTTTTTCTAGAGAGGATGTTTGATATATTCGCAGGGAATTCTCAAAATAAAAGACATGCTAATTGCTTGCACAAAGCTCAGCCCTGGGCCACTCTTTTCTTAATACGGCACTAAAGCCTAATATGCCTCTGTATGCTTTTTCACTGCCAGCCAGACGCCAGGAGAAAGTGCGCAGCTGTATGTCCCACACGGATTGTTATGAGAGCGTGCGCAAGGCCAATTACCGCCGCCGACCTTCAGCAGTCAAACAGACTAAAACTGCTTCCACCCCGACGCAGGCGAGGGGAGGGGAAGTCACAATCGACCAGGCGTCCCCCAGTCCCACGTTGGGACACGTTGAGCGCGCACGAGCGAATCTCCATTGACGTTATCTCCCCTTCTCTTGCTTCAGCCGTCGTCAGGAAAAAGCATCAAATGAAACAGCCACTTTAATGAATTAGATATTGAGCTGTTCATTAAAAAAAATCAAAGTCAGCATGTGAGACAAGATGTGAAGTGTAACCCGGGGATGAACGGGTCTTGTTTAGCCAGCTCGTAAACCCCCTAAAGATCTGATGACTTTACCGAATGTTGGCCAGAAATGTTTCATGTTCTCGAATTAGGTGACTCCACTGTATTTTTCCTGGCGGGTTGCACTTTCTCCCCTCTTGCAAACAGCTACAGAGAACTTCTTGATTTTACACAAAGAGCGAGGAGTAACACGATACGTGCGTGCAGGAAGATATCCGTTTTTGTTGGCCTGCTGTTCACGCTCGTACCTAAATCCTGCAGCTGCCCCCCACGCTGCCGCCAAGAGGGAGTTTGGCCTTAAAAGCCTTCTGAACCGAGTCACCGTCATCAGCAATCAGATAAATGGCGGATGTGGCGGGATAAAGGGATCTCAGTCTTTGTTGTGTCATTGCATTCCTCGGCCATAGATGGCAGCAGGCCTTCTTTTAAGGTGCGTAGCAAAGCCTGATTTTTGCTGAGGACTCAGTTGTGGGTAGATCAAAGGCGGTATCATGGTCCACGAGGAAGGCGTTTTCTCCTTTATGACGTCATATGGTGGTGGTTGGTGCTCACAAACAGGCTCAAGTGTCACACATTACTGGTAGAACATCATGAAAAAGTCTCTTTTGCATAATAGAGGACTTTAAAGAGGACCACGTGATCAGTGTACATCTGTCAGCGGCCTCCCTGGCTGCCAGTGATCAAATAACCAAAATGCAGTCCAAGCGGAAACAAGTCGTCTGGGGCCCGAGATGGAAAAAGCCCACTTGTCATCTCCGAGGAAGTCTGAGGATCTTGCACACAAGAGCACCTCGGGAGCAAACAAGAGCCCTTTTTCACTCGGAGCGGCTGCCCTCCTCTATGAAACCGTAAATCCGCCGCGCCGCGCCACACCACACTCGGCGGTAATAGCCTGATTTGTACAAAGTGGCATGCGGTGCAAACAAAGCCGCGGAAAGGTGGCAGTTTTTTGAGGAGTAACCGAATACGGCAAGCAGCACAATACAGGATGAGCCTTCCAGATTTCACCCCTCTTGCCTCCTACTCTTGCATCCCATAAGCCTCTAGGGTGGAATGGGGCCTTGCCAGTCGCTGTGCTGTTGTTGGCACTGACTATCCTCTGTGGCCTCAGTACTTACTTGTGTTAAGGCATAACATGATACAGTACACAGCAAACACACACACACACCCACACACAGACACTATGCGCCGTGCACACGTAATTATGGACAAAATCACTCCTCTTGCCACTCATCTAGAGAGGGAGCTCCGTGGCCTCACAGGGGTAAAAAAGCCCAGCGTATCCTTGACGGCTTCATCTGGTTCCAGTTTGGTGCAGATGCGCCACTTTTTTTCTTTTATTGCAGCGCTTCTTGTATTTCATGGCAGATTTAGTCAGCGGTTTTGGTGCAACACTCCAATGGTGGCACATCTCCTTGTAAACTGTGGCGCACCAATAAGGCACTTTTGCTAGGCTGAGCCACTCCAGCACATAAACAGCTCACATTTTAGTGTGGCTGTGTTTTTGTGTGTAGTGACCTAGAGTAGAAACCTCTACATCCACTACAGTGGAAAACCAGACCAAATTATTGGCCTCTTTATTGCTGTTGAAACTTAATATAAAAACAGAGCAACTGAAAAGTCCGTTTTTTGTCAGCAGCACTCCAGAAAACGACAAAGTATGCCATGTGCAACCTCTCATTGTACTGTAAACAGCTTACAGTACCAACAAATCAGGGCCAACAAGTTTAGCATCTCACAAGTTTAGTGCCAAGGTCGGAAAAAACTAGGGTAGCCGGCACAGGACCAAGCAAATGGAATAAAAACCCTTTCTTTAATGGCAACAAATGTTTCTTTTTTCTTATTGTGTGGTTCATTTTCTAGGTTTTTGTCTCTTTCTCATGTTTTTCCTCATACGGTAAATGAACCAACCCGTGCATTCAGTGCAACACAATCAGGGCAGTTTCACTTTGTTTCACTTTGCACATTGTGACCCGCAGTATTTTACAGTCAAATGAGTAATCAACATGTGTTTTCACTGGTACTACAGTTTCCCTGCTAGTGTCATGCCATGGCGTTTTGGACTTAATACAATAACTGATTGCTTCTTAATCACAGCCGACTGTGACTTTTTCTCCCTTTCGTGGTAACGCTGAATCACTTCCACATAGCTGAAAGTCAGAGGATATTGATTTAACAACGCTCATTAGCAAAGTCACTCTGAGAGTCAGCTTGAGTGATTTAAAGCCCGGTGTGTGTGTTTTTCTAGATGTTTCTTATCATCTTCCATGTACAGCCTCATTGATTCAGATTCTCCCCGAGAAACAGGGAGAGGATTATGTCGTTGTTTGTGCAGATATTAGGCCATTCATTTCAAAGGCTTTACATGTGAAAATATTGACACTTCCCAGACATCTCCAACCGTATCCTCACTGTTCCTGCTGCCGCCTTGCAGGAAAAAATCAGGTGAGCTACGCAGCATTGATATAGCGTCCATTTATTAGTCAGAAGAGCTGGCAAATAAGCACAATGTGTTGGATTTGACTTCATTTATTAATGTGCTTCATTGATTTATCTGGGAAAATGTATCTTTGTTTTTGCAGTTGCAGCAGAAACCGTAGTGTAGAACTCCCCTTATGTTGAGCAAAATGATGCAAAATTTTGTAATATATGGAACACCTGCGTGGGACTAATAGTAATTCATTATTTTTCCAGTTTTGAAATAGATGTTGTTTTTATGTTTTGGACTTATTTGTAAGGTTTTAAAAATATATTTTAAAAAATGAAAGACTTAAGGCCATTAAAATGCATTTTTGATTTGTTGTCCCTCTTATTCATCATTTTTCACTCAATTTTGATATCGGTCAGTGATTGTTTTTTTTGAAATTTTATTGGAGTTGCTTTTTTACTCAAACTCTGTAGTAAAGTAATAATGGTTGCATATTAAAATAGTTTACTTTCAATATAGTTTCAGGATGTCACAGTGTGACCCAGGTTTTATAATCAAATTCCATTATTTCGTCACAACAATTCAGAGCGCAATTAGTGACCGGTTTTATTCATCCTCAGAGTTTGTTTCCATTGTATTTCTTTGTTTGTACTAGTATTTGTCTAGTCTTTTCTGGGACTTTCAAAACCACCATTATGGAAGAATCCAATTACTCGAATCCTACGTGTCCGTATTAGATTAGTTTATTGGCATTAGTCATGTTCCAAATCAAATCCATCCTGAAATATTTTGCCAAACAAAGCAGACAACTATAAATGCATATTCAAGATTGAACACACTGGTGATATACTGCTGCCTATTGGCTTGGAGTGCAACATGAGGATGCAAATCATATATATGGTGTCTTTAATTACTTATTTGCAAAGAGGATTTTGCACACACAAGAAAATAATGAAAATAAGACAGCAGCCTTGCAGTCAGATGGACACGTTCTCGCATAGCAGACATGGGATAGGCCGGCTGGAGGGAAACAAAAGAAGCGGGAGAGAGTGCAAAGGTTGTCACACACAAGTCGCAGGAGGAGGAGGAAGGTGGAGGGGTGGCGTAGATTGTAGGGGATTTTGCGTTCCAGCCCTTTTTCACATCTGTTATTCGTTTGTCCCGAGCTGGGAGGAAAATAGCAGGAAGCGTTCTGGTGGTGGCGGAAGATGAAAAGACAAGAAAATTGAATAAAAAAACATGTGTCGCACATGCACCGCGGCTGATTGGACGTGTCCCATGGATTATATCCCCCTGCCACACACCCCCACCCCCTTGGGAAGCGCTGCCAGCTTGCAAAACATGCAGCACACACATACACACAAACACTAAATATGGCTGCCATTTTAACCAACTGAGATTTCATGAAAAGCTTCTAAAATATACCACACAGAGGGAGAAAACATTGCTTCTGATGCAATTTCCCTTCCATATTTGTCATTTCTTCATGCATTCACGATCTCAAGTGAAGAATCCTGTAAGGTAATCACTGAAAAGCCCAAGACCTCCCTTGGCTAACGAGCTACGTAGCAGTTGTGCAAAGTGTGCCATCCCACAATAAGTGACTGCTGCCACCTCTGGTCATCCATCCATCTATTTTCTATGCCGCTTATCAATAGAGACATTTAACATCATTGTCCGCCATTAGTGCCATAGCTACATTAGATGGGTCAATATGTGGTGATAACATCAAAAGGGGGTGTGATTCCTGATCAGTGCATGTGTGAATAAGTTTCAATTACACAGCAGTGTGCGTGCATGCTTTACTTTGACATATGCGCTTGTGCGATCCTGTTTAATTACACATCAGGCTTTGATGCAGAGGCAAACAGCGCTATAATTACCAGAAACACCTGCTTTAATTTTTTATGGAAATCTACCCTTGTGTGTATGTTGCATGCATTTATTCTGTGTGAGCGTCACAGCAGCAGAAGAAAAACATCCACAGTGAATATTTGCTGTGAATAAGTTTTAAGTGGTAGTTTCTACTTTTGCAGAGTCTCGTGGCCTTTTTTTTAATATCTACAAGATCACCAAGTAGAAGGAGAAGTGAGGAGACTTAATTCTATCTATTTAAATTGAGTAACATTGCGTGGGAAGAGCTCACAATGCAGTGGGATGGCATAGGTGTCAACCGTGGCTAAATGCAATGTAAACGCAAAATGGGCTGAAAACAGGGATGTGGTGAAATATGGATAACTATTGCCATATTTCACCCTATGACATATGATCAATACATCCTGATCGAAGCATCCCTAATTGAAATAAAAGTGATATGTAGTATTCGGATCAGTAGGCATCAGTAGTGACACAAACCAAAGGGTGAAAATGTTTTCCCCTATTGTGTGTGGAAGTGGTAACTTTACGGCTGGTTAAGTTCAGAAGAAAAACACTCTGATTAGCTAACTAATTTGCAGTCTTACATCCCTGCAGCATAAGGGGTTGATGGGTCCTTTCATGGTACCCAGAATTCCTGGCTGCCGCCCTTCTATTGGCTATATGATATGAAAAAGGAACGATAAAAATCACCTTAATTTAGACAGAAACATATTTCACTTACTTTTTGAAGAGAACATGACACTTCCGACAACACGCCTTCCTTACAGAGACTTTGGATGTGAGAGTACATAGAACTTCCAGGTACGTGAAGAAGCACTCTGCAAACTCCATGTCTCTACTGCTGACAGAGCCTGCTCATCTCGTCCGATAAATTATTTTTCGGGCTATTGGCTTAGCCACATGGCTACATTAGCTGCCTTTTGCATGATGATCACATCGTGATCCTCAAAAACTCACCATACTCCATCAATTGTTTGTTCTTGAAATGCTGTAGCAAAGCTTTTTAGAGGTGCTAACGCTGCACGATCATTTCTGTGGAGCGTGTTGGCAGTTAACGTCCACACAGCACACATTTATGAAAGAGGGGGTTTCTTCTGGCATGCTTTATTACTCTTTGATATGCAGCAGTCATTAAAAATAGATGGGGAACAATCATTACAGGCGTCGGAATTAATCTAATTAGCCCGGGCTCTGCAAACAGAGAGAGCCACCCGGCCGCAAACGGGCGCTGCGAGTGTGTGCTGTGGTAAGAAGAAAAAGAAGGAGGAGGTGGGTGTGGGTGAGATAATCCGCTTTGACTTATTAATACGCGCAAACAAGATTTAGCTCCTCAAAGCAAACAAATGAAGCGAGTGGCGAGAGGAACAAGAGGGAGGGGGCGGGACAAAGACAGAGAAAGACAGCGAGCGGAGATCAATTATTCAAGGTCTTCACCTAAAAGTGCAGCTAGCCTCTGAACCTGGAGCATAACTTAATTGATTAATAAGTCAATCAGGAGTTGTGCTAGACCCCCGACTGTCTCTTTCTGCACCAATGTATAGCCCTTTTGCACACAGAAATGCCGCAAAGTTGTACCAGTCCTAAAATTGGAGATATTGTCACACACCCATCTAATTAGCCAAAACACTCCTGATTAAAATTTAAATTAAAGACCAGTTAAAAATTGCAAGAATTTACATTTTGCACACATGGATCTCAAGGAGGTCGTAAGTAGAGGCTCAAAATGCAATAAAGAAAAAATGGGAGTGAGAATAAAACATTTCTGAGTAGCAATGTTTTGCAAAAAAGCATTCAAGTTGACCAGTCCAGAGTGTACCCCACTTCCACCCCAAAGTCAGCCGGGATAGGCTCCAGCATACCCCCGCGACCCTAATGTAAATTAAGCCTCATAGAAAATGGATGGATGTCAAAGTGAACAAAAGTTTAAGACCACAGCCTTCAAAAGCCAACATCTTGTGGATGAAGGTGGATCATGTGGACGGGGTGGCATGTTCAGTCAGGTATTCACACGCTCATGATCTTTCAGTGAACATGATGACAAAGGCAAAAAACCTTTCTCTCTTTGAACAGATTGTTGAGCTGCAGATTGTTGAGCTGCAGAAAACAAGGCATTTTGCATTGCACCATTGCTGCTGAGGTTGAAGGCAGTAAGACATTTGAAACGATCCTGACGGTGGTGGAAAAAAAGACGCGGGTGTTCAGAGTCGATTGAGGTATGTTCTCAACTTTTGATCAGCTGATGAACAACCTATTTCATGCCTGTTTGCAACAAATGATGAAAGAAAAGCTACGTGTCCAAGGACTCCCAAGCGAAAGGTTTATTGCGCACAGACAAGAGTCTAGGCAGAGCTCGATCCGCAGCCCCTCTCAATCCTTCCTGGCCTTGGCTCAAGGCAGCGCAAAGGGTTTTGAGTATTTTACGCTACAAAGTGAAAACAGCCCTTTTTATGTTCTGACTAGAAGCTTCCAGGACCTCTTGTTCACGATTCCATGTATATGTGTTGAACGTGGTCGCACAATCACAAGTCATTTATTGCCAGTCCGCACAAAATTGACCCTTTGGTTAAACAACTGTCAATCTACGTAAAAACAAACAAACCAGACACAATACCTCCCATTCCCTTGCTCTGGATGGGACATAATAGCGCTTTTAACACAAAACTACACAGAGGAAAAAAGTGTATTTCTTGGATTCAGCCTGCACTTCAATTACACACACATTCTTGGCGCGGCGCTCTTAGCACACGGTAAAACACAATGTGTACTCTTTGCCAAATAACTTTTCGGGACACTTATCAGGACTTGTGACATGGAACTATTTGTACAAAGTCCAAAAAAAAAGCAGGAAAAAAAACAGGTTTGTTTTTTTGGCAGGCTCTCTCCAATATGTCTTTGTTCCTCCTCTCCCTCGCACTCCTCACTGGCAGACATGAGGTGAAGGAATGAGGGAGGCAGAGTGGTAACACATCGTACCATGACCAGCCAGAGCCCGGACCTCCCTCACATGCAACCCCCACAGCACACACACACACACACACACACACACACACAGAGTTCATACGCACAAACAGATGATGCACCAGTTGGACAAAAATATGAACACACCTCATAATCAATTAATCAACGATAAAAACTCTGATCCTTTTTGTTCCAGCATCAGTGACCTCTGACCTCACTCATATACTTACATGATTCATTCATTTATGTATATATGTATTACATTTATTGTAGCTAAATTTAAAATGTGGTTATCCTACCGTATATTTCTTTTTATATTGGATTTTATTTGTGTTTTACAATATTTATTAATTATAATTCTGTTTTTGCCTGTAATTTGTATTGTTGGTTAAAACTTTATTCCACCAAACAACTAAAAATAAATAAAGCATTCATACATATTTTTTTTAAATATCGGCCTGTATTTTATTTTTTTACAATGTTTTTAATGTCTTATATAAACTAAAATGACATTATTGGTGATTTCACAAAACAAAATATGAAATAAAAATGTTTTTAAGGTTTAAAACAAACATTTGGCAGCACAGGAATTTAAAGCCCGACCAGTAGGCTACCGATTTTGGGGGCTTAAAAAAAAGGCAGATATCTGCCAATATCTGATAAAAGAGCACTGGTATGCATGGGATATATTCTGCACAAGAACATAAACTCTTATAATACCAAGACTGTCAACATAAGGACATGCCGCTTTGTGATTTACTTTTAGGTGATGCCACAAATTTGCAGTTCTTTGCTTTGCTGGTGCTGGAGCCCTGGCTAACATGCACACTGCAGATGTTGCATCTAACGTCTCCACACCTTACTCTTCCCCATAGCCTGTCAAATGACAATATATACATTTAGTGTTGAGTGCATTTTGGTCATTAGCCTAGTGTTTAATACTATACTGTGGTTGAGCATTTTAAAATGTGAATGTATTAGCACTGGAAATCCTGCATGGACACTGTATAGTTGCATATACGCAGTATTTATTTCACTTTAAAACGCTGTATGATAGTCATAGATAATGGTGGACAGGTGAACAGTTGCATATATACAGTATTTTTCTCAAGGATGATGCAACGTATATGACGCTAAAGCATTGTAATATGCTCTCTTAAATTTGCATGAAGAAAACCGGAAGACGAACCACAGAACAGTAAGTTGTGTCTTACATTGTATTCTAAACACTATGCCACCATAGCGACAAGCATTCAAAACATTATACATACTATGAAACCTATTTACAGCAATGCAATGATGGTGGTGGCCGAAATATAAAATAAATCAGGCTCTAAAGACCTCTTCACGCTCGTCTTAAAAACAAAAATCGAAGGATAAGCAACTCCAGCATAACTGACACTTTTTATTCTGTGTTTTGACGCCACCCAATATTTATCTCCATGTCTCTTCCGTGCTAATTTCATCTGGTTGAGTCAAATAAATACAGCTTAATTGCATGTTCTGCAATCTAGTTCATCTCCAGATGTTTCTTTCTCCATGAAAACTATTGATACATCGCTCAAATCTTCACTATGTTAACATAGCTGTAAAGATCCTCTGTCTGTATACCGCCATGTTTGTTTACTTTTGCAAGGTGACCACTGACGTCACTTTTCTCAGCAGGTTATTGTTCAAGGGTCCCGCCATGAACATTAATTGTATTTGATCCAAATTTAACGCCCTGTTTAGTGAAACAAACGATGTAGACCATATTCAAGCAAAGTTGATAAATCATGTCGGTGACCCTTTATATGTAGTGTTATATTGTTTTTCAATGTCCCAGCTTACCATGGTGTAAAAAATGCAGTTTCTTTCCGCATTTCAGTCTTCTCTTCCTACTGCGGACTGAGCGAGAGAGAGCGGCAGTCCGTGTGTGAGGGGGAGGGGCCAGGTACTCAAGCAGGTAGCAGCACAGACACACAGTGGGCGCGACGGAATCTCCACACAACAAAAAAAACAGAAACAAATCATAAATCAGCTGTGTATCGGCTACATTTTTATTGAAATTGATTAATCGGTGATATGTCACAATCGGCCCGATTATTCGGCCACCGGTTGGGTGCTACAAGATATATTGGTAATTGATAATATATTGATTTTATGGTCTACTCGTGCTAAAAACAATAACACAACAGAATAGTTCTGTATTTTTATATAATTTTGTACACTGTTTTTATAGTATTTTTATATTACTGTAAATTTATATACAGTATATATATTTTTGCATAATTATTTAAATGTAATTTCACCTTCACCTTCACTTCATGGTGACAGCGGGATTCACATATAAATGTCTAACGTATACATTTTTTACCTCAAATTTTCATCTTCAAAGGGTTGGGGGACCTTTCCTATTACCAGTTTTCCAGCATTTGCGGCATGGAGGAAAGATTTCTGCTGGTCTACAGTCTATACACATGCTACACACACAAACGCAAGCCTTGCCTGACTTCCTTCCTCCCTTCTGCTCTGCACGCGTCCCGTCATATCTCCTCCAGCCTGTAATTGTCCCAGCGTCTTGCGACGAGCCACAGTCTAAGAAAGTGAAATGCTACTAAGTGACTTGTCACTATACATCAGCCTCAGACTGCAGAGGCACTCTTGCTCCCTCCTTCCATCCATCCATCCCTCTTTCTTTCACCCTTTTCCATGCTGAGATTCCCTATTTCTGCTTTCTCTCTGCCTTTTTACTACGCCGTCACTCACTGCTTTCTCCCCTCTCCTTGCTTTCTGTCTGCATATCGTCCACATCTCGCTGCCATTAAGGCCTGCTCGCCGCTCACTCCTTGTTCCCCCAACTTGACTGAGTGGGAGTGTTGAATAGGGTTGCCTCCTGTCTTCTTAGAAAGTCACACATGCATATATGTAGAAGTAGGGCTTTTGTGACTTTTGTTGTGACCTTGAAATCTCACAACCTGGTGACGCATGCGTCATTCCTGCTCCTGCCGCTGACCTTCCTGCACCCACACTTGTTGTTATTTGATATCCAAACAAAAGTTCTGTGATAGTACGCCTAGTTCCTAGTTTTGGTCATGTAGAAATAATCTGCTCCAGGGTGAAACTCCTGCCATTGTAAAACCTTAAAGCTAAAATTTTGTGCAAGTGTAAAGGTCATGTACTATATTTTTATCAGAAATTGTGGGTGGAACTCTGCCTGCATGTGTATTCCCAAGAAGTGTCATTTCAAATGTCTTCAAAATGCACTATCTGTGACTTTCCTAAATCCTAAATCACCTCGTCTTTCATTTCCACTATGCAAAGATGTCCAGTAAATGAAGCATAAAGCTGAGGCAGAGGGGGTAAAAAATAAACAAAACAGTAATTTTTCATTAACAAGCAAGCAGATAGTGTGTTTGTTTTGGGTCAGAGCGATGCACGTTTTTCTATTAGCCCGAATCAGCGCTTTATGGAGCATTTCATTAGCGCTGTGGACTGATCAGCCGCACATCAATCTTTCATCCATCTACCAATCATGTACAGTCAGGGGGGTGGGACTTTGGCAAGTCTGGCCCGAAACGGACACTTAGCGGGGGGAAAGGAGGGAAGTCACTCACTCATCACTTGGATCCTGTCCGAGTGTGTGTGTGTGTGTGTACAAGAGACGAGTTAAGGGTCAGGCTTTGGTCACCAGATGGTAAATGTTTGGGCTGGACCACAGCAAGCAAGCAAGAAGAAAAGGAGGGGGACAGTGTCATTACTCCTCTAGAATTCTGCTTTTTTCCCTCTCATTGCAATCACAGTGAACGGACACAGTACAGTATGTGAGCGATGGGTGATGATGGAACAGACGCTAACATATGCACCACTTGGCGTTCTATCCAAGTCATAGTCCCAAGTACAACACGGCAGACCCTCCCCGACGCCTTCTACGCGTTTTTATTATGCAATAACTTTTTCGGACTCTCTGTCTAGATGTTAATAATAAACAGAGGATGCAGCCTATGTGGTCACCTTTGGAAGTACTGTCTACCCTTGTTGACGGCCGATCCTGCAAAAGATTTCCTGGTTTGTGTCACATTTTGCCTGACTCGTACCCGTACATCACGATAGTAGGGGGTTATGGTGGTAATCGGCAAAAGTTGAAGGGAGGCCACTGGACTCTCTTTTAGTTCGATAAGTACAATTTGAAACATTTACAACACAAGACGCCTGTGTCCATTTGCCTCGATTCAGTTTTTCCTGACTCAGTTTTTAAGATTTGTAAGTACGTTTCCGACCCACAGCTGTCCCAATTAACTTGCTATGTTACCATGTTGCGGTGTGTATATCTTAGCATGTGTATAGGAAGTCAGTCTTCAAAAAGAGGACCTACCAGGTTGTCCTTGGACCGTGACATTGTACATCTGTCGTTTTGAAGGAGTATGTTTGAAACTCAAATTCACTCCTTGAAATTAGCAAAGGCATGCAAATCATCATGCAACACGGGTGACTGCGGAGTGTACTGTATATTCTCAAAACACATTACTAGTCGTCATATCGGGACAGACTTTGTGTGACGTTAGCACATGTCCAGCGAACAAACACCTGACTAGCTTTAATACTTTACCACTGTGTTTGGTACCCAAAACTGCGGGGTGCAGCAGTGTAGATGGGACCCTACTTTTGGCAATGAAAACCCCAACGTCAACTGCACTGCTCTTCTTATGCCTCTAATAAAGCTGGAGGTTTGAACACAGCAAACAGAGCGGGCCCTTGTCACCGTGTGTGGCCTTACGATGTGCAGACTGCTTGGGATATGAGCGCCGCTGTGTGTGCGCGGTTATTAAAAACCAATCCTCTGCTACACACACACACACACACACATATTGCTTCCCTTTTAGTCTGGAAGTTAGAGACACAAGGTTGTTGTGTGTTATGTGGGGAGGGGGGGGTATGAAAATGAGCAGAGGGATTCAGGAATAGTTTTTGAACAGGAGGGGACAAATAAAAGCATCCTGCTAAAGAGGAGGGCGATGTTGAAAACAGCAAAACAATGTAGGCCCGGCGCTGCTTATTCGGCAATTTACCAAATCGATGCTCTTTGAGCGGCAGCCACTCATCGCCAGCCTCGCTATCTGTGTGTTGATCGTGTCGGCATGAGGTCGCTAGTCCACATTAAGGCCCCATAATGTGTTAATTTATAACTCTATCACCCCGCAAGCCCACCTTATCCATCTCTGTCGGCCGCCGGGTCCACCGTATTCATCATCCAGCTCCAGAAATGAGCGCTCCTCTGAGATTAAGCCACTCGCTCACACAATTTCTTCCTTCTTTCTTTTATCTATCGCATCCCTCCACACACACGCCCTCGTCTGCCTTTGTACTGCCGGGTCAGGGTGATCAATTAGAACCTGTCAGAGACCACTAGAGCCCCCTCTTCGTCGACATCACTCTCTCCCCAAAGACGGCACACTTAAAGCCGGCTTTGCCAGGAGGCCTGCATGGGTGGCTGCTATATGGAGGCTGCTGCTGCTGATCCTGATGATCGGGGGACTGAATTACACTTTCCCTTGACTTTTATGAACTAGCGCCGCATTATAGACATAACAGATTGTACAGCGAAACAATGCAAACCAAAAACGGGCTTTATCTAAGGAGGCCCCTGGTGCACATAAATCGGCAACACACAACTCCAGGCTGTCATGACACGTCTGGAGTTGTAATTACCTCCACCAAGGAGGTTCTGTTTTCATTGCAAGTTATGCAAAAACAGCTTGATCGATTTCTTTGACACTGTGACAAGCAGTTTTAATATTACAGATGTGTGAAAAAATTAACTCTTCTCCTCCTGAACCGCTGCACATTAAAAGGTGACGATTTGCCAAAATTTGAACCCCTACTTTGTTGTCTGTGTCCCCTACTTTTTCTGACAAACACACCACAGGGTGGCATTGTTAATAAACACTATGTGTCGAAATGACTCGAAATGTATTTATCTACCGCCGACTGATGCACAGTATCACATTACAAAGTGCGATTCTGTACTGTCACCTAATGTTGACACGTAATCATCATTTGTCCGCGTGTGTGTGCATCACGCCAAATGCTGGTCAGCTTTGTGCAAGTAGCTCATCCGGAGCAGCAGCAGGCTCTAATAACACACAAGGGGGGGAAATGATCAATACTTGCACTCTCTATTCAATTTCACCACATTGCTGTCACTGCGCACATAAAAGGTAACGTAAACACACTGGAACGGGAAACTATGTAGCCGACCGTCAGCTTCTGTCAACATCCCAGTGACATGTTAATATGTCTTTGTGGTAGGGGACATGGAAGATGGCGACAACCAAGCAGGAAGGGGTGTGGAGCAGAGAAAGACAAGCTGGGAGTTCTACCTTTAAAGTGTACACGAGTCATCAAGAGTGGAGAAAGGCAATCTGCCCATTAAGACTAAGTGGATATCTATTAGATCATGGAGGTAAGGAGTTGGCCATTTACCATCAACACAACACACAAACATGCCTGCTCAGGACCGTGAGCGCTTTAGATAGTGTCGTCGTGTAAAAAGTCAAGCTTGGGCCTCATTTACACGAGTCAGCATGTCGGCAACTGTGCTGTTTTTACATTTTGAAGGATAGTGGTGTTGTATCCTGTCTGGTGAAACATCATCCAGTCTTGCAAATTACAAAACAAGCCTCTCTAGCGTTGAGTATCCGATTTGTTGGACTACACTAGTGTGCTCTGATCTGTACTCCAACGCAAGTGGTACACTTCCCTGACCCCATCCCATTTGGAAGAGGTGGGCCTGGGACCTGCATATTTGCTCATGCACGCTCATGTAATGTAGACATGTCATACTATTACATGCTCGCATAAAGCACTGTCCATGTCCTGTAACAAATGCCATTGCTCCAACCTGCCTGTTATTTACAATGACTAGAAAATTGCACATAAAAAAAAAAGAGAAAGACTCAAAATAATCCAGAAAGTCGAGGCCCATGGAACCCTCGGCCACACAACGTAGGTGTCATATAAGAAATGCCATTGCTCCTCTTGCCAGTCATTGATGGTAACCACCAGTAGGTTTGTCACCATAATTAATACACTGATTAATCGCATGATAAATAACAAACAAACAACAACAAAGTCGATAATTTTGCTGGCCTCGATAAACTGATATGTGCATGTTTGTTTCCTCTTCTCCCCCTAAACAAACTGGACGACAAGAGGGTTCACTCTGTATCCGTTTGTGCGCATTGGTTCTATAGCGGAATGAACAGAGAGACTAAAGCCTCCTGACAGTCATTCAATCACTTTGTCCCAGTAGGTGGAGGCGAGGCTGCACAGAGTGCTGCAATTCAGCGTCGGGAGCAAACAAATGTGAATATGAATGAAGGCACAAAAGCCAAGCTTTTAAAAGCTCTAGACATTCCATTTTCCATGTTAAACACTCTTGAGAAATAAAAGTTCATTCCTTTTGCACAATGTATTAAATGTATAAATGTACAATATATAAATACAATGTATTTGCAATATTATGCCATTTATTATCATTACAGTAATGAAACAATTGTCTCAAAAATCTTTACAATAATATGGTTTATTAGCAAACATTTACAGGACAATTATTGTCTAGCAGCATTTGTTATTGCGACTGACCTAACCGCCACAACATAGCACAAAGAAATAAAACAGAATGACTGAAGATAATCCACAAAGTCAGAGTTTTGCCCACCCGTGCTAGGGCACATGCAGGGATGCAACATGCGTGTCATTAAATGAATGCCATTGCTCCTCCTGCCAGAAAGGCTAATAATAATCCACAAAGCAAACAAAGTTGCAATGTACAGCATTAAGTGACACAACCCCTCGTACTGTTTCATTCTCCCAAACTTGGTGGAATTTAAGCTACCGTTGATCAAAACTGTGGTTTTGGGCATTACTTGGATGTTGTCGCACCCTGTCTCTTCATTGCGGGGCATGAGTGCCAGTGACGTCATCGCAAAGCGAGTGAAGGCTATTAAAAGACCATCAGAGTCGCCGCCCAGTCCTGTGAGATCAAACAAACCCTTTGGCCGCCTTTACTCTTTCGACCCCCACTCCCACCACCAACACCACCCCATCACCACCAACACTCCTTCTTATCACTGTGGTACAGTTAATCCTTCCTCCACCCCTCTTGAGGGACGCAGTGGGCCCCCCTCTGTCGACGAAGGCTAAAGGAGGGAGGAGGAGCATTTGCCACTTGTGCCTGCGACACATCACATGGAGCAGCAATCAACGTTGGCTCATCCCCGGGACCCCCACTGCTGCTGGGAAATGGAGGGGTAGGGGAGGTGGGGGTTAAAGATGGTGGGTGGCAGGGGGTTGGGGCTAAATTAACACTTGACATTCAATACGGTCAGGTCCTTAATTGGCCGGGGCCTTCCTGAGAAGGCAATTTTCTATTCCCCAAACATGTGCTTGTGTCGTGTGTGTGCGTGTGTGTGTGTGTGTGAGTGTGTGTAAGTATGTGCCAGAAACAGACAGTGAGACAATATGCGTGTTTGCATATATCTGCTAGTATGCGTTTGGGGACCCCCCTTGGGTACCGCCCAGGGTCCCATCCCTCCCTCCCTGCCTCTAATGAGGCGGTATGAATTAGTGCTACGTGATCCGATTTGAACACCCTTCCCACCCCTCCACACATCCCTCCTCACCCAGTGACGGGCATGTGGTGTCCTAACAAACACCAGAAGCAACCATGGCAGCTCCCTGTTTCCAATTCATGCATTCACCTTGAGAATGAACTGCTTTCAACTACTTCCTGTTCCCTTTTTTTTCATCCCAGACTTTCCTGTGCACTTCCCGGCAGCTCCAGTTACACTTGATGCTATTACAGCTTTCAACCTGAGAGGTATTAGGCTTGCTTTAACAGATCTGACAGCATTTACAACACGGGTGAGTCGACGCCTCTAATCGCCTCTGTGACTTTAGCCTATTAGACATTGATCTCTGGGAGCCGACAATGTCATAATGCGCTTTCCACTCGAGCCGCAGCGTTTCTTTAAAGTCTCCTCCGCTGCAGCTGTTTGCTTGCGGTGCTTATTTACATATTTAAGTCAGTGCTTTAAACCTGCTTGACCCTTGCACCTCTCGCCCACTTCTGGCACGTAAAATGAACAAGTCACCTCAATTTTGGATTTGAAGTAGTAGAAAATAAAACAGAACAAGCAGGTTCTGTATATAGCATTCTATATCTATTCTGTATGGTAGGGTGCGCTACTGTTTTTAAGGAGCGAACGTAAAAATGCCCTCACTCACCTCCTGGCTCTTATCTTTCAGTTGAAAAATAAATTGCCTTGCCTTTACAAAACATACCAAAAAACAAAATGTGTTTTTTTTGTTCTGTTTTGGAGGAAACATATCAAATAGATTAAATGACATCAAATATTAAAGAGCAGGCAGCGTTGCGCGCATGAATGGAAGAGACGACGCTCTCGCCATCCACTTACGGCTGAGTGTTTCCCGACAATGGAAGACGCAGGTCAGGCCATTTACTGGGAAAACAACAACACAGCCGGTGCGTGTGAGTGTGTGTGTTAGTCAACAAGCTAAAAAATACTTACCAAACTAAATTTTCCATTTAGGCCAACAAGCTTTTTCACTTCCGTCCCCATGTTCTTTCAGAGCGCCGTCACTCCTTTCACACAATAGCTGTCACGTGAGGTCACTCAACGCAAGACTCCGGCCCACCCGAGCCATTGATGACCCGTCACATGCGACTAATTGCATCATTTGTGACTTAACTGGCGGCATAGATGTGTGTCTCAACACTTTCCTTATAGCACAGCCCACACACACACAGAGGAGTGCTTCATTTACACAAACATAAGACGTGGTAGAACACACACACACACACACACACACAAAGCCACCCGGCCAGGAAAACACATGCTGCGGGACACCGAGGCGGCCGCATTTAACAGTGGCCATTAAACGTTATTAATCCAGCAGAGCAAACATGTTGAGAGGGTGCAAACAAATGCTTACACATGTTATAACAACGCACACACACACACAAAAAAGTAGCTAATGAGATGCTTCTGTTGCTGTTTGTTGTTAGGAAGCCATGTGTGCAAAGTATAGTTTGTGGAGGAAGGTCATCTTTGCCTTTTGGACTGAATAGTGTGTGTGTCTGTGTGTGTGTGAGTGTGTTTTTAAGGACCTATTGTAAAAACGCTCATCAAAGATACTCTATTTGCAAACAGCGTTCTGCTGCACCCTTTCCAGAACTCGTGGCCATCACATCTCCATTGCAAGCAAGAAAGCAAAACAAGAAGAGACAGGAGAGAGAAGAGATGCAGCTTCTCACCTGTAAAACCCCAACTAATTCACCTGCAAAATCAGGGGCAAGTGAGTCCTCCGGAAAATGACCATCATTACCAAAACCATAAGTAAGCGTAATGATGATAATGATAATGATTGAGCAATAATAATAATCCAGGCCGAGTGCTTTTTCTATGAACAGTGACGGCATTAGTCACATGGACGGCAACAAGACAAATTATTGCTTCGCTGCCTTGAGAGCTCTTCCTCCCTCTTCACTGCTGATGGGGCAAATTGGCAGCCAGCAGACAGAGGGGTCCTTAAAGGCACATAATAAAAAATATAATAAAGCCACCCGTTGATTTTGCCCGTCGCACTGGCTCGGCTGGCACAGCTCCACGGAGAACAAAATAACAGGAGTTGAGGAATAACAGGAAAAGGGAGAAGCCGGCGTGAAAGTATGCCCGGGTTCCTGTCACTTAGCATGGGTCACGAGCGCTGTCACCTTCGACAGGCGGCCCACCTTCCAACAATGTCTCAGACACGCCGTCACGTCTTAAACGTTTCCTCTCTCTGAAAATTACATGTGATTCCTCTCTCGGCTCTCGGAACCTCCCAGAACAAATACCACAGTGTGTGTGTGTGTGTGCGTGTGTCGGGGTGTGTGTGTGGGCGTGCGTGTGCGTGTGTGTGCGTGTGTGTGAGGGGCTCATTAGCCTGCCACAGGGTGGTGACATCCTGAGCGACTCACACACACAAACACACTTTCTCCCCACACGGGTGACTTCCCAACGTACCCAATCAGAGAGCAGTCCAGCTATACAGACACAAAATAAACTCTTCAGAAGCAGAAAAATCACTTTAAAAACATTATTCGTGTACATAAATACACTTAAGTATTCAATGTTGAGTTCAATTCTCAAAATAACAATAGAGCACAACAACAGCAACTATAGGAAACATTTTAAATCCAGGATTCCCTATTTTTTTTAACCGGAAGTGGCAAGGAGGGGAGTCCCCATGGCGACAAAATTATGGGTTGGTGCCAATGTTCCAATTTTCTATTTTTAAGAGAAGAAAATAAATATATAAGCAGTGCTACCGAAAATGGTATAGCATATAATATTTAGAGTTGGTGGCAATTTTCATTTCCCACAAGACGACAAGAATGTAGTGGTATCACTACTGGTAATCGTGTGGCATTAGGGGGGGTGGTCGTCACTGGGGCAAACTTAAGGGCCAATTTTCTAAAGATGACAAGACATATATAAGCAGTGCTACCAGGAATGATGTTGCAGTGCAGTCCCCACGAGAACAAAATCTAGGCTGGGTGGCAATTTTTTATTTCCAAAACAAGAAAAAAAAAGTAGTAGTATTACTACTGGTATTGGTGTGGTCCACAATCCATTTTCAAATATCTGCTGTCAAAGTAGCGCTACCGGTAATCATGTAGCATGCATCATGCAACGCTCCTCAATCCGCCACTTTGCTCCCCACACTCCCAGACCCTTCTACAGTAGTCCCTGTAACCACGTTTGAGGACATTTTAACGTCTGCAGAACATAGACACATTAATAATGAACCGCAATCAATGTGAGTTGTGCCTTCATATTACATAGATGAAGAAGCTCCACCCACGGGTTGGTAGGGGTCTGCCACTCACAGGTTGAAACCCTGCTGTTTTTTTTATCTTTTGTTTGGATCACATAAGCCTTTAAGAATGCCCATTTTGATCACATAGTTCTGTCCAAACACCAACCGTCTTAATCCAAGCCCTATCCTTGTTCTTTAGGACAAGGACCGGTTATCAGGTCACACTTGGCCACGGCACCAAACTCCCTCACCACACCCATGCACAACCCCTTGGCCCTGACCCTCCTCCTTATAAGAGATATATACAGCCTGATGCACATGAGCCAATCTGACCAGTAAATTACATCAGAGCAATCTGTGAGTTTGTTCAAAACATGAGCGCGACTAACATTTTTGCAGCAGTTTCCTCAAAACTGCAGAGCACTCATGTCCTATAAAGGATTTTTAACGAACAAGTTCTAGTCGGTACTCGAGCAGCAGCATCGTGTGTGTGTGTGAAAACTGTATTTGGTAAAGCTGATGTATTGAGACACAAATTATATGTAAAAAAAGGGTAAATGATTAAAACATGGTGGATGTGGGAGGAATAAATGTAGTCTCACCAAGCCTGAATGTGGAAATACTGGCAAACATCCTCGGAAGCAGCTCGCTACGCTGCCGCCACCATTGCATTAATTTACCATATTTTTATGTATGCATTTTTATTTTGTACACTTAAAGAGGCTTTGTTTATGCCACGGCATTATATCAATGCCCGCTTTACCTCTTCACAGTGTGGACATATAGCCACAGCACAGCTTGTGGACAAAAGGTGGCATATACAGAGCAGAAGAAGAAAGTCAGCAATGTGCGGCTTTTCCTTGCAAATCTCCTCTTTCACCTCTCCGCTCTCCTCCAGCTCCTTTCAGCCAAGGCCAGCCAAGAGACACTTCACCTCGCACCCGCATACACATGGAGCCCGGGCCAACACACACACGCACACATACGCACATAACCATGCACTCATGCACGCTCTCCTCACTCTTGTACAAACTGGCACATGAGTATTTAGCCACCCACTCAGAAAAATACATGGCAAGAGACACAAACTGGGTGCAACCACATACACACCCACACACGCATGCACTCGCACACAGACACACTTGACACCAGATAGGCATTCCATATGCTCCATGTGCAACGACCCATCAAAGTCAGACATGGAAATAATAACAGCGCACCGACACACACTTTCTGTCAGTCAGTGTGGATAATTCTACACATGTGAATCGAATCTCTCCCGCTCAGTCGTCAGAATGCATATGCTGCACATATGCAACGCACACAACATAAACACTAAGGGTGTATCGGTGTGTTAATAGGGGCATTAGCACTTCCTGTTGATCTCCTAAAGCATTCATATAGACATAAGAGAGAAGATACTTTAATTCAAAATGTATACAAACGCAGTATATACATAAATATATGTAATTTACACTACCAGACTGATTTAGATTATAATTTATTTGCAGAATTTATAAAAGATAGAAAGTTATGAATGCATGATTATACATATTAATATTCATTATGCATCTACATGATTTCTTAACCATATTAGGGTTTTTTTTCTTATGAAGAAACATTTTTAGGACACTATTTTGCGAACTATTTTACAGAACTAAAAAAAAACCCCAAACTGCATGATTTCTTGCTCAATTAATTACCTGCAGCATTTATTAGTGCATCTTAGTGTGTGATGGAGGAGAAAAAAGGAGGTGCTAGAGGAAAGGTGGGTTTGCAACAGTACCTCTTCCAGGTCTCGGCTCATAGTCGACCTGTCGCACTTGATAGGAAGCCGCGTTACAGCACCCTTGCAGGGAAGAGAGAAGGAAGGGGAGACGCTTTTTTAAAAGAGATAAACGCGTGCACACAAACACACACGCACGCACACACGCACCGCGCAGTGGCGGCCTGCGGCTTGCACCCAAAGACGTGCGCGGTCCTTGATAGACCAAAAAATAATAATAAACATAATTGCAAACTTGGCAAAGGGGTCGATTTTCGTAACCAGTTAACGATCTATGCACGGGAAAAATCAATCCCTCCTCTTCCATATTTGGAATGTTTGTCTTCCCTGCATCAAATAATATTGTTTTTCAGTTTGATTCAATTCAAACGTCTTCTCTGGATAGAATCTAATCGAAGCCAATTTATTGATGGATTTGTTTAAAACGCGCAGTCTTATTTATGAGGCCTTTTAAACATAAATATCAACACGTATTAGCCTCGATTAAAGGCTTTTCGTTTGCATAATGTTACTTTTAATTAATACAAACGAAATATATATTTCATTCGCACCTATTTTGAGTGTCTTTTCCTATAGTTCATGTTCTAAAGAAATATACTGATTGCATTTTTTTTAATAAAGAAGAAGCTGTTTAAATCACGGTTAGGTTGAAAACAGGACGCGTTTTGGTATCTAAAGCTCATCTTTACGCACCGCGTATGCGCAGTTTATGATACAAATCCCCCAAATCTAATGAACATTTCTACAACTTATCTTGTTTTATTGATGTTCTTCCATGCACGTACACATTTGACGTTTTAGTCGTGTTTTTGGGGCTTTACAACGCGAGTTTTAAACCATTTTAGCCTCTTTCCACGCAATGCATCCCTTCAATATAATGTAAGGCCATCTACCCACCGTTGATGTTATATTTGCAAACAAGAGCACCCAGGGGTGTTCATCAATGCAAGTCGTTGTCTCTGTATCCCTGAATATTATCCCTATAATAGTATCAACTCAAAACAATCATTTCGAAAGAAGGACTTTTCTGCGTGTTCTCTGTTCCCCCTTATATAACATTTTTGTATGCATTAAAATGCTTATTTGCATTACAAAAGTACAGCCACTTCATTTTCCCAGACCTTTCAATACGTGCACATATTTTAATATCTAAATAAAAAAACCTGACTATTGGTGCAGTCACTGTTGTTTTTCCTTCCCCTTTTAACGCCACATGCCTATTGCGCAACTGTGACAACTTGTGCCTGGTACCGAAGTCCAGGAATGATGGACTGCCAACAAGCATCCTCTATCTTTACCCCCCCTCGCACACGCACACACACGTACACGCACACACGCCCGTGCACAACTGCTTCCTTTTGTCTCCTCCTTTTTCTTTCTCTTAGGGAACCAAAACTACAATCAAAAAACAAGAGAAATAAAATAAACATCGTCTTTCTTGCTGTGCTGCGAGGTTTTAATGAGTGAAAATCGAGTGAAAGATCCGCGGGAGAGAGGCAGATGGATCGGCGTGGACGGTGCACTCTCGCATCGCTTCCATCCTGCAACCACAGGACAACCGGTTCTTTTTTACGGCTCCCCTGCGCTCCCGTGGCCGCGCAAGGGGCTCTCTGCCACGGCCAAGGGATGTCCCAGATATGGGGCTGGCACGGAGGTTGTACCAAAAGAGAGTCCAGCCATTGAAACTTCATTTAAGCACTTATTAAGTGAGTAAGAGTGTACACAATGCCTGAAATACATTATTATAAGGTAGATGTATGCACATGATGAATGGAAAGAAAAGATCTTGCACCAGCAATTCAAAGTTTGCATCCAGACAAGACAATGAGAGTGGAAAGAAAGTTTGCAGGTGACAAAAGAGGGATCAGGATTGTTGTTGTTTTTACCTGCTGGGACATCCTGTAGAGGAGGTTGCTGTCAGTGCTCTGCTGCTGCCATGTCCCCATGAAGCCCGGCTGCTCAGCACTAGGCGGTCTGGTGCTGAACTGCATGGAGCGCTCGCCTGCTCCCTCAGCACTGCCCGCGCTGCTGCTGCTGCTGCTGCTTCTTCTGCTACTATCGCCAAGCACAGCACCACTGCTTCCGGAGGGCCCACTCTCAGAGGCGGCGTCTCCTCTGTGGGCAGCTTTGGTTGTTGCTGGTGGTGATGTAGGCGCCGTCCTCCTGGGTGTCTCTGGGTCACTGGGCTCCCGTGTGCCTCTCACATCCAACTCTACCTCCTTGGACTGTTGAGAGAGAGGTGAGTAAGTGAAGGTGGGCCTCCCTTCCCCTTGATCCCTGCTTTTGGATAGTTTGATTGGTGTAACGGAGGGGCCTCGAGTTGGTCTGACGATGGAAGAGGACAGAAGACAGGATGCATGCACACACACTGACACCCAAAGCAACAACAAACTTCTGCATATGTAAGTGAGCGCAAAAGTCCCCTTACCATCAACTCTTGTGTGCGTCCCGGCTAAAGTGAAGAAGATGAGGAGTGGGAGCGAGCCACCGGCTTCCTTTCTCTCCTCTCTCTCTCTCTTTGATTATGTGCCCCCCCCCCTCGTCCTCTCGCCTTCCTTCCCTCCTCCTTCCTTGCCTGCCTGCTCCGCCGCAGACGCCGAGGAAATGGACCCCAGCTTGCGTGTGTGTCTTTGTGTGAGTGTGAGCAGCTCCGGTCTGAGATGCTCAATGACATCGCGCCACATGCTTCCCCCTCTCTCTCTCTCCCTTACACACACCTCCACAGCTCCAAGGAGGCGGGGGCAAAGGGGGGTGGGGGGTCCCACCGCCTTATGTTTGCTGCAAGCGGACCGGAGCAGCTCAGCCCCCCTCCTGTGGGACAGTCCCGACAGTATCGCGGAACAGTTAAAATATATGATACATTATTTTTTTCTTTATCACGTTTTTCTGTAAAAATCACCCAAAAATATCATGTGTGCTTATTTCTTTCTTTTTTTTTTTTTACTTTTTCAGTCATTGCTAAAGAAAATAGTACTCAACAGACTATTTTATTAGCTATTGTATTGAATCTATTTTTCTATATTATTATTCTTCAAATAGCCAAAACACATGGTGCCTTTGATCATTGTATCCTGTTTTGCTTTTTAAGGCAAAACAATCAATACCCACCGCCTTTGTTTGAGTTTGCACGGATCTAATGAGAGACTAATGGAAAGAGGACACACACACACACACACACTCACACACACACAGTGGCGCTGCACACCCCAGCCCCGCCTCCGTCTCTTGGATTTTAATTAAGAAAAAAATGAGCAAGAGGTTCCATTTTAGCCAAATTGGTCCCCACAGCAGCAGCAGCAGCCATGGTGAGGGAGGTGGGGAAGTCACACACACATAGACAGACTAGAGTGTAGATCTATGCATCCTAGAGTGGGACACAAGTGAAACAATGAAGACACCCCCGCTCCTACTCCTTCTCTTTATGTTTTTCTTCTCCCTGCCACAGCTTGGCTTAGCACATTTTAAGTCCTTCTATGTGTGTCATAAACTGTTGCCTTTTGCAGAGATGATTCCTAACAGATTGCTACTCTATATCTATATATTTTTTTTTATGTAAGTTAAGCTACCATAATCGAGAAAATAATGACTTCCCCATAAGGAAATATATAGCTTAGCAAGAACCCTGACTTAAATGTAAAGGAAAATCTGTGGGGGTAACTGGCAGTGCACATCTTCCCCCCTGCAATGTGACACACAAGAAGCACTCCTATAATGAAGAGTGTTCTGCAATCAGCCTTTTGCACTTTTTTATATTTCATTTTCCCACTTTCATATGTATTTATTTTCCAATTGAGTTGAACAATGCATAGTCCACAGAGTTCCTTTTTAAAAATTGAAACAGTTTATCACAGTTTCATTTTTTTCCCCCATAAGAGAAACCTGCAATTTTAAACAGTTTATACGCTTCATACGCACTGTATTTTCTTGGCCCTGCAGCCTTATTGATACAAACGTAGACATGCATGGAACTTTTATTCACAAAGTTTTTTTCATGGACAAGTGGCACTCTTGTGTTTCAAGTCTAGCTGGTGGCTCTGCACCTTAGCCCCCCCAACCCCCTTCCCACCTGGCTTTATTTGTTTACTCCCTCGCAGAGCTGCTGGTAATAGCTGTGATGACAAGAGGAAATGGAAAATAAGGACATGTTTGTAGGGGAAGATGGCATGATTACAAAAATTCTGCAAGGAAATTCTTTCAAAAATAAAAAAGGATGCTGGTTCATTTTATTAAAGCATTACTGGGTCAGGTGAGAGAGCCACCCGTTGCCACCTAACTACCCACACCCCTCAGGGAAAGGGTCCATGACAAAGGCTGTATAATTAACTAGAGGCTCAGCTACGGATCAATTACCAGACAAGCAGGTGATAGGCGAATCAATGGAAGATCATCAGGCTCGTTATCAGTGTTTCAACTCATTAGAGGAAAAGTGAGGTAGGGAGAGAGGGGGACGACGGGTTTTGGAGGGTGGGGGCGGGGTGAAGCACGGGTGTCTTTCCGTGTGCGCAGAACTAGTGGCAGCCCCATAAAGGCACAGAGAAGCTGGCTCTGTGGCAACAGCCGCCGAGGCTTGTATGGCTCAATTGAAGAGTGGCTGTGAGGTTAAAGCTCTGCCACCGCATCCTTATTCCCTTGACACACACAGACACGTACAAAAACACACTCCAACCTGTCAATAAGAGCCTATGTAAAAGAGCTAGTCACATCAGCTAGTCACGTCAAGTGAAATAGTTTGATATTTTGTTCAACAATTTACCCCAAAGGAATGAGTGGAGATAGAATCTGTTCCATGGTCAAGCTGCAGCCATGGAACTGTACTGGTGATGTGTTTTATGGTTTGGATTATTTTTTCAATCTTCAGAAAGTCCTCATTTTGTTTTTATCCAGCTATTCAGAGGTGGACTTGCTGGTGTGCTTTGGATTATTGTCCTGCTGCAGAACCCATGTTGGTTTCAGCGTGAGGTCACGAACAGATGGCCAGACATTTTCCTTCAGGATTTTTTGACAGACAGCAGAATTGATGGATCTATTTATCATACAAACTCTGCCAGGTCCTGACGCAGCAAAACAGCCCCAGATAATCACACTACCACCACCATATTTCAATGTTGGTATGATGTTCTTTGTCTGAAATGCGATCAGACCTAATGTATTTTTCCAAAGGATTTGGGGCTCATCATGATGCTTTCTGGAAAAATTGAGATGAGCCTTAATGTTTTTTATTCAGCAATGGTTACCTTAACTGACGCAAGTGAGGCCTGCAGTTCTTTGATGTTGTTTGGGGTCTTTAGTGACCTCTTAGTTGTGTCGCCGCTGCACTCATGAGGTCATTTTGGTTGGCCAGCCCATTCCAGGGAAGGTTCACCACATATTTTCGCAACTACTTTTTCACACAGGGTCAGGGAGGTTTGGATTTTTTCCCCCTTTACAGTAAAAAAGTTTCATTTAAAAACTGCATTCTGTGTTTAGTTGTGTTGTCATTGAATAATATCTATTTATTTTTTTGATGATCTGAAAAATTCAAGGGTAACAAACATGCAAAAAAATCTAGAAAGTTGCAAATACTTTTTAACAGAACTTTATGTTGACGCTGTAAGTCTTACTGATTTGAATGTGATCCAGCTAACCGCGTAACATAATGTTTGGCTTTTTTTGTAAACACCAAAAACAATATGAGCACAAAGTCAGTGCTTCTTAAAAAGTTCAATGTTTCTTTTTTATTTATTACTTACCGCATTTTTTGTACCATAAACCCCTATTTTTTCCTACATTTTGAACCCTGCGGCTTATGACACAATGTGGCTAAAAATATATATGTATATTTATGATGGTGTATTAGGGTGACATTAAAAAAACAACAACTTAAGATTCAGAGATTAAAAATTTTAATATTACAAGACCTAAAGTCAGACATTTCCGAGATTTAAAATAGTACATTTACGAGAAAAAAACAAGACAAGATTTTATTTATAATGAGACAGCAAAACAGAGCAGTTGGGCACACACAGGTTTGCTTGGGTTAGCGTCATGATTAGTATCATCTCACCATTACCCTCACGTACCTCGCCCGCTCCACATAAAGCTAGCTTTTCATAGCTGTCTCAGGCAAAGAAAGAAACTTCCCTCTGGCTTCAGACAAGCTTTTATTTATACCGGGACAGCAGTTGGTCACAACCAGTTTAGTATAAGATAGCACCGTCTCACCGTTATGCTCTAATACCCCAGCCCGGCACATTTGGCTCCCTGGTTCATAGTGGTGAATGCCTATACAATGACGTTATGACTTTTATTCTCGCAGAGTTACGTTTTTACTCTCGTAATATGACAATCATTTCTCGTAAATATACATTATTGTCATCAATTTACAACTTCATTCTTGAAATTGATAATTTCAATGCTTCATTTAACAGGCATTTAATACGCATTGCCCGAGAGCTATAAGCACACGAGGCTCGTGTGACTTTTGACCTGGGTCAAAGGTTACATTACGACTTTTTTTCTTGTAAAATTATGACTTTAAATCTCGTAAATGTACTACTTTTACTTTAACTTGTTTAAATGTGCAACAAAAACTAGTTCGAACGTAATGCTTAAAACACGATCGTTTCCCATAATGCACTAAGGTTTGGGCATGTGCAGAGTCTCCAGCGTGTAGACGACGACAACGCACTCGAAGAAAAACGCAGCACAAACGCAAAATATTTGTATTTTTCACAACCTCATCATGGAGATGAAAAGCAACATTAAGAGCGACAGAGAGAGGGAAATTGTGTGTGACAGAAATCTCCTGAGGCTCTTCAACTTTTCAAGACGACTTCAGTCGTTTCAGTGAACAGGAAGAGGATTAAATAAAAACAACAACTTTTCTGTTATGTTTGAGGCGTTTTACTGCCGTGTTACAGACACTGTTTGGAAACAAGGTATATAAACATTCACAAAATCTGCGTCTTCTTTTCCTTTCTGCTTATCCCTTGTGTGTAAATGCCCTATCTAATTTCACCGCACCGGTACATATCTGCGGCATATAGCCCGGTGCGGCTAATAAATGTAAAATATATATATATATATATTTTTATAGTGGGTGCGGTTTATATTATGGTGCGCTTTGTAGTCCAAAAAATACTATATCTAATTGATTTTATACATGCATTTGTGATAAGGAGTACTGTATGGGTGACATTTGGGGACTACAGTATGTGCTATCGTCCCACTCTCGCAGATGTTCACTCTGGTGGCTGACAGCTGATCGGCGTCGTTGATTGCTTTGAGGGTCATGACGGCACATGCCGGGCGGCTGTGGCGTGGTGGATGCCTGTCTGAGATTTGGGGGCGGGTCTGGTGAGGTGTTCCCTGCTGTTTGTTGTTGTCTGCCTGGTCTCCTCTATCCCGGGGTTGATGGTGGTCTGTCTGGCAGCGGTGCAGCCTGGATTGGTGGTGACCAGTGTGCAGCATGGTGGGGGGCATCGCTGGCGGGGGCGCATGCATTGGTGGCCTCTCTTGGGCACGGTTGTGAGGTGCTTGCTTCTCTGTACCTCCTTTGCAATTTGGGCTTCTGTGCTTCGTGGGTCTGGTTGTAATCTGCTCAGTACGGGGCTCGGTTCTGTTGTGGTCGCTGTGGTGTGGCTCTATGGGATGCCTTGGTTGTGTGTGTGTTCCATGGGGCACGGTTCCTGCTGTTTGGTCCCCTGCACGGGGTGTCATGACTTGGCTTCTAGGTGTCAGGGGTGGGACCATGGTGGGGTGAGTGACCTCTGCCTTCGTCCCTGGGTGGAATGGTTCCTGGGCAATGGGTGGCTCTGGGCAGGAAGGGCACCGCTCTGTGGGTTTGGGGGTTGCCATGGACTGCTGGCACATGGGAGGGCTTTTTTCCAGTTGGCAGGGGCAGCTCTGGACTGGTGTGTATCTGTATTCTGTGAGCTTGGTCTTGGGGGAAGGGTCTTGGTTTTGCCTGCGCCCGTGGGGCCGGTGGCTCTCTCGTAATTGAGGCTCGTTCTGGCTTTGTGTGGTGGGGGAGAAGGAGTATATGACCATGCTTACATGGACGCATACACACCAACAGAGATACCTGTACACGCATACATACGTATACTCTGCACTTACAATACATACACACTTCCCCACATCTTGTTGGTTTTATTAGAGTGATGGTGATGTCGACAATAAGATTACAGTTACTTTCAATCTTTTTATTTCCATTATGGGCTTTATGGGCATTATAAACATTTGTTGATGTAGTCCTGTTTGTTTCTGTTGTTTTGTTATTGTTGTTACCTGTGGCGTTGTTGCCTGTCTCTGTTTGCCTGTCACATAAAATAAAGTCAAATGAAATCCATTTACCAGGTGAGAGTAAGTTATACTTTTCTTTTTAGCTGGTTAGGGCGTCTAGATCAACGATACAATCTGTCCCAGTGACTGGACAGAAGAAAAAAGGGGGAAAGAATCCTGAGGGTAGCATCACTAAAGTCCCATGTAGTACAGTCAAGTCAGCAGTTTCACATGTTTTATTGTAGTTATTTGTACTTGCTTCTCCACTAAGCATGTAATTCTACAGTAAATACATATAACTTAATGTATTTTTTAAATTTATTAGAAGAGGGTAAGGACAAAATGTAAAAACTGTCACTACGACATTTTTCTTAAAGCATTTATCACGCTCTTGCAAGTGTAAAAATAAGTTCACCCTTGCTAATATGTAAACCTGAAAGCAATAAAAACAACATCTACATATGAGAGAACATCCCATACAATCATCCGAAAGTATTTCAGGAAAACCAACAAGGAGAGCTCCATGAATCCACAATGTCTTTACTGGTGCGAGGTGGCGTTCTTGACCTTAAGCGGGAGCACATGTCTCAGGGATGCTACTGTCTGTGACCCGATTTATTCCTTGCGAGGATGCACACACACACACACACACACATCTGTAGCCAGTGTGCGTGGGTGGGTGTGTGCATCCATGTGACAAGGCATGGCATGTGGATCAGATGGCACTCAGGGATAGAAGTGACACTGTTTGTCTTCAGGGCCACAGGACATCACATGATAGCAACTGGCTTGTGATTGCCGGTGGAGAGAAGAGAGCAAGCGAGCAAAAGGGGCACTCAAAGGTCTTGGCGTAATGAGACGCAGCCACATGATCACCGCTCCGTGTCACACCCACCAAGGCTCCTGGCTCTCGGCTACTATAATGCAACATTGTGAGCGACAAAAGCGATGAACTTATTTAGGAGGCTTGAACGTTGAAATATGAAAGGTAAAAAATCAGAAGCTTACAACATCAACAAATAAACTAAGAATGTGGTCTGTAGCTGAAGAGCACCACCTTTCCCCAGGTGCTGAACGCCTGCCTGTTTAGTGTATCACTAATGTGCAAAAAAAACCAGACAACCACTAAAATTAACCAAAAATGTTAAAGACAATTTTTAAAGCGAATGATAAATGACGAATGGATGGAACTTTTTTTGATGCTGAGTTCCCATACACCCTAGCGAAATCAAATTCAATAATGTTTCTCACCTTCTGTATCGTATTGCTGGCATCTGTAACTTATAGAGGGTTATTTAGCAGGCACACTCGATTTCACGGAGCAATACATTAAAGAGCAAATGGACTGCTTTGTTATACGCAATAAAAGCAAAATAGTGTACAAAAACTGAGGCAAAATTTTGGCAAAAATGTTGGACAAAAAACAAATTATACAGAAAATGGGCTGTACAAAAAGGTTTGACACTATTAGTTTGTATTTAGTTTTTGTTAGACAGCAGACCTTTGCTGGGCATTTTTATTGAGGGGCAAACATGGTTCCATGAAATTGGCATTTTTATCTAGAGTTGCACCAATATATTCTTTCTCAAAATATGACACCATCCCTGCACAGTATTTCATTCAAATTGAAAATGTTAATGTACTCTGATTTCACTCTTTCAAATGTACGGCCTTATGACTTCCACGTAATTGCGAATGGAATCGCGGAATTGGCCAATAATACATCATCAACAATCTCGTGGAAAGTGAAATAATGTGAATGAAATGAAATTGTGACAGGGAACCTTGGTGTGGGGAAGTATTTCTCCGGCAGACCACTCATCACAATCACAAACCCCCACAAACTAAATACGGTATGTCACAACGGCAGCAAAAAACTGTACTGTTTTAGGCAAAGCAAGATAGATCAGCTTTTGACTTTGGAAAACAGAAATCCGCCTCTTGTCTGTGTTTGATCCATATTGATTTGGTCTATCTATTATTGGATTCATCAAAACAATATGCTTCAAATTATTCGACTTAGAAAATAATGGTTGGTTGAAGCCCTATCATCATGTAAATAAATGATGGAAGTGCCGCACGGTGGTCGAGTGGTTAGCACGTTGGCCACACAGTCAGGAAATCTGTAAGACTAAGGTTCGAATCTCCGTTGGGCATTTCTGTGTGGAGTTTGCATGTTCTCTCCATGCGTGTGTGGGTTTTCTCTGGGTACTCCGGTTTCCTCCCACATTCCAAAAACATGCACGTTAGCTCAATTGGCGACTCTAAATTGTCCATAGGATAATGTGAGTATTTGTTTGTCTATATGTGCCCTGCGATTGACTGGCGACCAGTCCAGGGTCTACCCCACCTCTCGCCCAAAGCGAGCTGGGATAGGCTCCGTGACCCTAATGAGCATAAGCGGCATAGAAAATGAATGAATGAATAAATGATGGAAGTAATCACTGTGCCAGACTTCCCTCTTCCCGGCTACTTTGTCCTCCGGTGGATCCCGAGGCGTTCCCAGGTCTCTGGGAACGTCTCTCCACAATTTCCTGGGTCTTCTTCGAGTCCTACCACCGGTTGGGCATGCCCATGAAGCGTCGGGGAGACATCCCGACAAAATGCCCGAGCCACCTCAACTGCCTCTTTTCAATGTTGTGTATCACTTGTTTTCGTTATTCTGAATATCCATCCATCTATTAAGTTTCTATGCCGCTTATCCTCATTAGGGTCACGGGTATGCTGGAGCCCATCCCAGCTGACTTTGGGCGGGAGGCGGAGTACACCCTGGACTGGTTGCCAGTCAATCGCAGGGCAGACATACAAACATTCACCAATTAACCTAACATGCATGTTTTTGAAATGTGGGAAGAAAACCGGAGTACCCGGAGAAAACCCACACACGCACAGGGAGAACATGCAAACTCCACACAGAGATGCCCAACGGAGATACGAACCCTGAACGTCCTGACTGTGAGGCCAACATGCTACCCATTCATCCACCGTGCGGCTTTTTCCATCCTTGGAAATCCATGGAAATATGGACCTATAGCATACCTAATAGCATACATATTCTGAATATGTATGCTATTATTCATTCATTCATTTTCTATGCCGCTTATCCTATTATGTTAGCATATAATGTCGAAGAGATTATAGTTAGTTAATGTAGCTCATATAGTATAAAAGGTGAAGGAAGGACAAGAGCACTTCACAAGTCTTCACAAATGTTTTCCAGTGTCCGGTGCCCACTGTGTGCTCTCACACAAACATCTGAGCTGCCCAAGCGGGCACCTTAGAAAGAAGATCTATCCAACTCGTTTTTTAAAGTTAGTCATGATTGTATCTTTTAGAAATCAGAACATGAAAGAAACATGGATATTGTTTTGTACTCACCTGCTTTTACTTTCATTTTCCAGACTTTTAAAATTTATGAAATCACAATTAATCAATTATGAACCTTTCGAATTGACAATAAATTTGTAAACTGTGAATTTAAGGCTATTTTCTAGGGAAACAACATTGTCTTATATTTGGCGCTTGTGATGACTCCTCAAGAACAAACGTGATGGATGACTAAGTAATAATAAGTTGTTGGATGATGACAGCATTCAGTTCCGTCACTAATGTCTGGGGTGCATCCGTTTCCTTCTTCTTCCTCCTTTTTTCTTTCTTCATCCCTGCACTCACACTCGGGTAATTCTCTTCTAATCATCTCCACCCTCATTTACTTCCCTCTGAGCCTCACATCGCCTCATCAGACGGGCCTCAACCTCCTCATCCCCGTATCTCCTCGCCTCGCTGCTGTCCTCTCTCACTGACCCGCGCCCCCACCCCCAGCCCGCCCCAGTCACAGGGCCGTGTGTCTCTACCTGCCAGCCTCCCTGACAGCACCCCGTCCCCCTTCTTCGCCCCCTGAGAAGAGACCGCCCGACCATCCGGAACGCTGCCGTGGCAACCCCTGCCAGCGCCCCCTATTTCACACCCCTCCGCCTCCCCCTTTTCACCCAGCCTGATCTGCCCTAAACCACAGAGAGTTTGACAAAGTGCTTCTTTGCTGTTCTTCTCATTATTCCATCTCACACTTCCTCTCTAAACTTTTCGCGTTTGACCTTTTTTACCTTTACTTTATGCGCTCTTCACATGTGGCAACCCAATCAGACTGTACGCCATCATGCAATAGAGGTCTATATTTTGCCATGAGGATTTAAAATCCTGCATGCCAAATCTGCTGCTACACTTCTTGTAACAAGCACATCATGTAACTTGGCTGGTGTTGGTGTGTGTTAATACTTTACATGAGCGCTTTCAACAAAGCCTCCCAATGCCAGTGACCTCCTATATATTTTAATACCACTTCATGTTCACTTAACCCCAACCCCTCTCTTGTAATTGAAAACTGATGGTAGAGCCTTTAATATTCTTTTCTTTCCTCATTCTGCATTTATTAAGCTTTTTCTTACACTGTGGCATATTTGAGTCCAAAGTTTCAATTCGCTTCATTTTTCAGTGATTTTGGCCGTTTCCAAGGATCATACCTGAACGTACTCGTCCGAGGCAGTTCACACGACAGGCACCAACATTCAACACTGTTTTAGAGAGATGGCTGACAATACATTTCAAAGATTGTGAATTTTAACAATAAAATGTGGGTGGAGCTTGATACGGATGTTTGTTTGTTTTTTCATTAAACATGGCGCGCCCTCCTGTAGAGTTCAAAATATACATATCAGCATTCGCCACCGGTGTGTCTGATCAAACAAAAATCTAGTATGCATGGTCATCATGACAGCCCAAATAAAAATCATCAAAGAACATGTGCCGTAAATTGTACAGGTAGGTGCTATTTTTATAATTCTTTACTGTTATTATGAGCATAGAAAGTAAATCACACTTTTGAGGATAAAAGCACACAAAACATGACCAAATTTTGCAAACATGTGTATGCTGATGAGAATTTTGTTCCGAGACGCAACCATCAACCATAATTGAAGCCATTGGTAAAAAAACGCAGAACGTCAGCACTCACTGCATTTTTATTTGTTATGAACAGAATGCCAGCAAAAAGAAACAAAACAAAAAAATCAAATACGAGCACAAATTCATTTTTTATTTATTGTTTATTTTTGCACGTTTTATTTTTCCAATTTGACTTTTTTAAAATTAATTTAAGATGTATTATTTTAAATGTGACTTTGCATTGTTTAATATGTGCTCATGTTTAATATTCAGAAGGAACAACATCATTCTACTTTTTTTGGGGGTGCCTTTACGTTCTTCTGCCTTTTGACTGGGCAGAATGGTCATACAGTTAGGGGACATACCAGCACCTGTCTGGGAATGCTCTTCACAGCCTGGGGACTAAAATGTATTTATTTCGTTTTCCTTAAATAAAGTCATAAACATACCTTTAATCATTTGAACTTTCAAATGGTTGAATTATTTTTGAATGTAAAATATGTTGATAAAAGTGGGCATAGTCTTAGAAGTATTGTAGGAGAAAGAAGTGTTGTTGTGGGAGAAATTACACTAACCTTCGAAGACATAAAACGTTTTGTGGGCACAGAACATTATGGAAAAAATCTTACAGCGCTGGGTGTTTTATTTTACTCCTCCTAAAATAAATCAATAGTGATTGTAACGCGGTTTTAGTATATGAGTATGGTTTGTGTGACATAAAACTTTATGGAGGCTTCATGAAGTCACAAGAGTTTGTCGTGTTGTCAGCGGTTATGTTCCTTGTCGTGTGTGCCATAAATAAATAGCGGGCTGCTTAATGTAATCCACATGTTTTCGACCTCCTCCCAGCCGAGAGTTACATTGTGTTGTCATTTTTTCTGTTTTTTGTTTTTTTTTTCAGATGGTGCACAGATCTTTTGAAATGCCTCCCAGCTTGCGTGAGGTCATTTTCTTTTGCCATATCAAAAGCAGTCGCGGACTTCCCTGTTACTCACAAAGTTTGGGGCCAGTTTTTAATGTGTGGTTCCCATTACTTCACCAGCTCACCACTTAGCACAAGCACAGCTGGTCATCCGCATCCTCCTCCATGTGGACACACAATGTGGCCGAGACAACACAACAGGCACAGTCCAAACTGTGGGTGGAGTCTCAAAATCTCAAAATGGGCAAGTCCATTTTTTTTTTGGAGGGGGGGGGGGCGTAAAATGTTGATATTTTAATGATTATGAATCAGACACACCGTTTCTTGGCAAATGGATTTTGGATTCTTACACATGGGGATCAATGGCAAATGAATGGGCAGATGAGTGGACAAAAATGCCCATCAGTGCTAGACAGTGGATGCCTTCCTTGAAGCCATCTTACCCAGCAGGAGCCATTTTTTCAACATTTTATTTTAATTTTAGGAGAGTGTCTGTTTTTTTTTTTAGCTATGTTCTTAAAATGTTGATCAGCTGATAAACAATTTCAATTTATTGTTTTTTTGCAATAAATTGCTCACACAAAAAAAGATATTGTCCCATTTCTTCTTTTTGCATTTTGAAGCTTCACTTAAAATCTCCTTATTGGGTCCCTGACATGATTTTTATCAGCTTGGCTTAAGTATGTTATACATGGTTTGTAGGTATGTTCTACATTGTCAATTTTCAAAAGTCATTCATTACTCATTTTCTATACCGCTTATCCTCATTAGGGTCGCAGGCAATTTTTAAAAGTGAACAGTAATTTTGCCAAAAAAAAAATTATAGTTCATGGCACCAGCCATGACTAGCTAGTTCTTGCTGTCCAGTCACATTTTCGGAAGTGACACATTCTGAGTACTATTCCTCAATTAAACAAACATAGCACAGACGAGACAAAGGATGTTTACGGTGATTATAGTCAAGATTTGGGCGATGTGTCAATAGTTTTCACAGAGAAAAGACGGGAGAAACATCCATCCATCCATTTTCTTCCGCTTATCCGATGTCGGGTCGCGGGGGCAGCAACCTAAGCAGGGAAGCCCAGAAGTCCCTCTCCCCGGCCACTTTGTCCAGCTCTTCCCAGCGGATGCCGAGGTGTTCCCAGGCCAGCTGAGAGACATAGTCTCTCCAATGTGTCCTGGGTCTTTCCCAAGGCCTCCTACCGGTTGGACGTGCCCTGAACACCTCCCCCAGGAAGGCGTTCGGGAGGCATCCTAACCAGATGCGGGAGCCACCTCATCTGACTTCTCTCAATGCGGAGGAGCAGCGGTTCTACTCCAACTCTCCCGGATGACAGTGCTTCTCACCTTATCTCTAAGGGAGAGCCCAGCCACCCTGCGAAAAAAACTCATTTCGGCCGCTTGTACCCGCGATCTTGTCCTTTCGGTCACTACCCAAAGCTCACGACCAAGGTGAGGGTAGGAACGTAGATCGACCGGTAAATCGAGAGCTTTGCCTTTTGGCTCAGCTCTCTTTTCACCACGCCAGATCGGTGCAGAGTCCGCATCACTGCAGACGCCGCACCAATCCGCCTGTCCATCTCACGTTCCCTCCTTCCGTCACTCGTGAACAAGACCCCGAGGTACTTAAACTCCTCCACTTGAGGCAGGACCTCATCCCCGACCCGGAGATGGCACTCCACCCTTTCCCGGGAGAGAACCATGGACTCGGAGTTGGAGGTGCTGATTCTCATTCCAGCCGCTTCACACTCAGCTGCGAACCGATCCAGTGAGAGTTGAAGGTCACTGCTCGATGAAGCCAACAGGACCACATCATCGATGATCGAATCCTGTGGCCACAAAACTGGAACCCCTCAACACCCTGGCTGCGCCTAGAAATTCTGTCCATGAAAATAGTGAACAGAATTGGTGACAAAGGGCAGCCCTGGCGGGTCCAACCCTCACTGGAAACGGGTCCAACTTATTGCCGGCAATGCGAACCAAAGTCTGACACCGGTCATACAGGGAACGAACCGCCTGGATTAGGTGGTCCGATACCCCATACTCCCGGAGCACTCCCCATAGTATTTCCGTATTCCCCGAGGACCACGGTCGAATGCCTTCTCCAAGTCCACAAAACACATGTAGACTGGTTAGGCAAACTCCCATGCACCCTCAAAGACCCTCCCGAGAGTATAGAGTTGGTCCACAGTTCCACGACCAGGACGAAAACCACACTGCTCTTCCTGAATCCGAGATTCGACTATTCGGCGGATCCTCCTCTCCAGAACCCCTGAATAGACCTTACCAGAAAGGCTGAGGAGTGTTATCCCACGATAGTTAGAACACACCCTCCGGTCCCCCTTCTTGAAAAGCGGGACCACCACCCCGGTCTGCCAGTCCAGGGGCACCGACCCTGACGTCCACGCAATGCTGCAGAGTCGTGTCAACCAAGACACGCCCACAGCATCCAGGGCCTTAAGGAACTCCGGGCGGATCTAAACCACCCCTGGGGCCTTGCCACCAAGGAGCATTTTGACCACCTCGGTGACCTTAGGCCCAGAGATAGGCGAACCCGACTCAGAGTCCCCAGGCACTGCTTCCATGTTGGAAGGCGTGTCGGTGGGAGTGAGGAGGTCTTCAAAGTATTCCCTCCCACGGTCCACAACATCTCGAGTCGAGTTCAGCAGCATACCGTCCCCACCATACACGGTGTTGACTGTGCACTGCTTCCCCCGCCGAAGACGGCGGCTGGTGGTCCAGAATCTCTTTGAAGCCATCCGGAAGTCGTTTTCCATGGCCTCTCCGAACTCCTCCCATGTCCAGGTTTTTGCCTCAGCGACCACCAGAGCTGCAGACCGCTTGGCCTTCTGGTACCTGTCAGCTGCCTCCAGAGTCCCATGGGCCAAGACGGCCTGATATGACTCTTTCTTCAGCTTGACGGCATCCCTCACCACTGGTGTCCACCAACGAGTTGTGGGATTACCGCCACGACAGGCACCGACCACCTTACGGCCACAGCTCCGATCGGCCGCATCGACAATGGAGGCACGAAACATCGCCCACTCGGATTCAATGTCCGCTGCCTCCCTCGGAACATGGTCAAAGCTCTCCCGCAGGTGGGAGTTGAAACTCCTTCTGACAGGGGACTCTGCCAGGCGTTCCCAGCAGACCCTCACAATGCGTTTGGGTCTGCCAGGTCTGACCGGCATCCTCCCCCACCATCGGAACCAACTCACCACCAGGTGGTGATCAGTTGACAGCTCCGCCCCTCTCCTCACCCGAGTGTCCAAAACATGTGGTCGCAAGTCCGACGACACAACCACAAAGTCAATCATCGAACTGCGGCCCAGGGTGTCCTGGTGCCAAGTGCACATGTGGACACCCTTATGCTTGAACATGGTGTTCGTTATAGACAATCCGTGACGAGCACAGAAGTCCAATAACAAGACACCGCTCGGGTTAAGATCAGGGGGGCCGTTCCTCCCAATCACACCTCTCCAGGTCTCACTGTCGTTGCCAACATGAGCGTTGAAGTCACCCAGCAGAACAAGGGAATCCCCCGAGGGAGCACTCTCTAGTACTTCCTCTAAGGACTCCAAAAAGGGCGGGTATTCTGAACTGCCGTTTGGCGCATAAGCGCAAACAACAGTCAGGACCCGTCCCCCCACCCGAAGGCGTAGGGAAACTACCCTCTCGTTTACTGGGTTAAACTCCAACGTGCAGGCTTGGAGCCGGGGGGCAACAAGAATTGCCACCCCTGCTCGTCGCCTCTCATTGCCGGCAACACCAGAGTGGAATGAAGTCCAGCCCCTCTCGAGAGGACTGGTTCCAGAGCCCTTGCCGTGCGTTGAGGTGAGTCCGACTATATCTAGCCGGAATTTCTCCACCTCACGCACCAGCTCAGGCTCCTTCCCCGCCAGAGAGGTGACATTCCACGTACCGACAACTAGCTTCTGTAGCCGAGGATCGGACCGCCAAGGCCTCTGCCTCCGGCCGCCACCCAGCTCTCTTTGCACCCGACCCCTTTGGCCCCTCCCACGAGTGGTGACCTCATGGGAGGGGGGACCCACGTTACCTTTTCGGGTTGCTCGCCATCGTGCCCCGCCTCCGGGCCTGGCTCCAGAGGGGGGCCCCGGTGACCCGCGTCTGGGCGAGGGAAAACAAAGTCCAATTGTATCATTCATCATTAGGGTCTTTTGAGCCACTCTTTGTCTGGTCTCCCCTAGGACCTGTTTGTCATGGGTGACCCTACCAGGGGTATGACAGCCCCCGACAACTTAGCTCCTAGGATCATTGGAACACGCAAACTCCTCCACCACGATAAGGTGGTGACTCAGAGAGGAGCGGGAGAAACATTTGGAGATGAAATAGAGAACTTTGCAGAACATGGATATAGAGATACAGATTGTTAGCCTTCAAAACACAGAATGGTGAGTAAATTACTCTGGAGTTGGTCATACTTCAATTATTGTCTTAAATTGGCTTTTTAATGAGTGTAAAGGGGTCTTCATAGACATACTTATAATATATTTTGTCCGCACACCACATTAAACATACATCTTCTTTTCCTTTCGGCTTATCCCTTCAGGGGTCGCCACAGCGAATCAATTGCCTCAACCTAACTCTGTCTTCTGCGTCCTCTACTCTTCCTTCATGCCCTCTTTCACTACATCCATAAACCTCCTCTTTGGTCTTCCTCTAGGCCTCCTGCCTGCCAGTTCAAAGCTCAGAATCCTTCTACCAATATATTCACTATCTCTCCTCTGGACATGTTCGAACCATCTCAGTCTGGCCTCTCTGATTTTATCTCCAAAACCTCTAACATGTGCTGTCCCTCTGATGTGCCAATTCCTGATCCTGTCCATCCTGGTCACACCCAAAGAGAACCTCAGCATCTTCATCTCTGCTACCTCTAGCTGTGCCTCCTGTCTTTTCCTCAGCTGCACTGTCTCTAAACCAAACAACATCGCTGGTCTCACCACAGTTTTGTACACCTTTTCTTTTATTTTAGCTGAAACTCTTTTATCACGCATCACAACCTTTCCCATAACTGCAATGTATGGCTCATCAACTTTATTCCTTTGTAGATGCCACAGCTCTGCACATCTCCCTAGTTCTGTAAAATGGGCACCAGCACACTTCTTCTCCATTCCTCAGGCATCTTCTCACTATCTAAGATCCTGTCAAACAACCCAGTCAGAAACCCTACTGCCACCTGTCCTAGACACTTCCATACCTCCACGTACATATCGCTGTGAAAGACTGCATAATGTTTCACAGCCTTGTTGGTATCATGCAATAGTCTTTGGAAGACAATTTTCTGTGTACCGGTGGAATAGCATCTTTTTTAAAAATGCGTTTGTACTGTACTTTCAGGCCAAATGCTTTTTGTAAGGGTGGTCCTTTATATCAGTCATCAGTGAAATGATCACTGCAAAGAACAAAATTCAAGGTGGGCATCCATCTGTCTCTCGTTCTTGCACATGCTTTGTCCAGTTTTATCTTAAACCTTCATCTTTTGGTAAAGAAACCTCACTTGAAATCAATAAACATCCAGCAGCAACCAAGCATTTTTGCTTTTTGCTCAGATTTTGATGAAAAATATACTGAACCAAGTTGACGATCTACCCCAAGAAGCTTTTGTTTACTCTGCTTCTGTTGAGAGGTGTCACCCTGATTTCGTCACGTCCGGAAACAAGACAGAACAGCAAGAGCTACCTTGACATGGCTGCTGCCATGAACCATAAATATATTTTTTGGGAATTTACCGTTCACTTTCAAAAATTTAATAATGTATAACATAATTAAAAACAAAAAATAACATGTTTAAGCAAATTTGATCAATCACACAGCAAGTAGACAGCAAGTAGAGACACACAACACATTCTGAAGACACAATCTGAACCTGGACACAAAACAAACAACAAACGACTGTAATCCAAAAAAAGTAACCTAAAAGTACACAATACGCACAATACAATACAATTCTGAAAACACAGATTCAGAATAAATAATCAGAAGATGCAGTAAACATAAAAAACCAAATTATGTAATCTAAAGACAAAACCAAAATACAAAAACAAACAAAAGAAATGACCAAAACTGTAGCCACAAACAAAGGACACAAACGCACACTCCAAATCTGATGACACAATAGTGCAGAAAAAAAAATATGAAGACCCAAACCTCTGTAGACAAACACAACCGCCCCCTGAAGACACAAGCACGCAATCAAAAGACACAATCTGAACCTGGAAACACAAACGTGCAACCCAGTTCTGAAAATGCAAATGCACAACTTCATTCTGGAGACTCAAAAACACAACAAAGAACCTAGAGACACACAAAAAACAACACGATCAGAATGTGAAGGTACAAATAGGCAACCTGACAATATCACCAAAAAACACACACACACACACAACCTGAACATGTGTTGCTGCTTACAGTGGTTCATTTATTTGTACACTTTTATGACACACGTTAGATATGTCACTGTAAACGTTTCCTGATGGCAACAATTCTATTATGGGGAACATTTCTTTTAAGTCTGACCAAATGGTAGGTCTACAAGCGTCTTGGACCAGATTGAGTTTGCCATAAAGGGGATCCACCTAAGAACCTTAAAATTCCCGCTTAAGTGACCACGTGACCTGTTAAAAATCCATGTGAAAGATGTTATTTCCAAACTATGATGTCTTCATGTGATGACACTGCTTCAAGTCCTCACGCTAGTGTCTGTCCCCCACCTCATCTCGGTTTGTTCCATCACTCCTGCAGAGGCCATCCAATGGCCTGCGCATCCCCAGAGGCGACAGACATAAAGGGCCGTGAATGGCTGGATGAATGGTGAAGGGGACAAAACCAGCGGCTAAATTATTAAATGACACTCCGCCTCACGTTGAGACACACACACACACACACGCGGCGAGAGGGTAAAAGCATTAGAACATTTAGCTCCCTGAATGCACCCGACAACTCCACTACATGCTAACTCACGTCAAAGTCATCAAAGTGGGCCTGGGGCTCTTAAAATTTTTACGCCACAGCTTGAAGGGACGTTGCAGAACCTCAGAGGCTTTCTAGGGGAGTGAGTGGCCCTGTCATTGCAGCCATCGCCGCCGATAAATAAGTAAAGACAATAAAGCAGCATCGCCGCAAAGCTGACAGCGCCAAGTCACTGTGAACAGCAGCGAGTCGACGTGCCTAACCCGAGGCCCCCCAACCCCACCTACGTCCAACCCACCCTCTGACAGGCTCGAATGTGCTAAAGTGGGGTTTTGTTCACTTAAGTTGCATCTGGCCTTGATTTCCTGAGAACAAGGCTGGAGCACACAGAGGCGAAGCGCCCATTTAATTTGCTACATCAGGAGGCTGGATGGTGGGCCATTTGCCGAGCTTGGACCCCCGCTAACAGGTCGACAGGACCACAGCCACCCAGTACTCAGCGGGGGACCATTACACATGAGCTGTAGGACCTAAAGCTACACGACAACAACCTCGTTGTACACCCCTCACATTTCAACAAGCATTATTACACATTTAAGAATAATAATAGAGAAATGAATCTTGTATATACCGTACTGGACAGTACTTTACATTAGGGATGTCGCAATCCGATCTTCAGGATTGAGATCGGCTGCCGATCTACTGTATTTTGAAGATTGGGTAAAAACAGCTTGGACCACGAGATGATCGTGACTCTGTGGTATCAACTAGGCGTTCGCGGCTCATTAAGGAAAGAAACCGCAGATACAATTGAAAAATATTTTCAATTGCATTTATACAAAAAATGGATTCAATATTTTCCAATACATTTTCAAATGTCAATGTAATGTAATTTTTTGGTCTCATTGTTGAGTGAAATGTAAAATGTCAGTTCAGAGGAAAGGTTTCTTTTAATGATATTTGCTGCCAAGCAGCGGCAGCAAGCAACAAACACAAATGAACGCAATCACAAAATAATGCTGCCACAAAACACAGAGGAATGCACCTGAACTAAGTAAAAGAGAGACCAAAATTAGCAACAGGCGAAACTAATCAAGAAAAGCCAAGTAGGCAGAGACAAACCGAGGAGAACAAGAAGAAAAATCAAAATAAGAGTGCAAAACAGAAACTGGGGCAAAAAAAGTGAACAAAGGCAAAACTGTCACCCAGACTAAAACACGGATCGTGACACTAATCTTGCAGAAAAGTCAACTTTTGAATCACATTATGACAAACAACCTGCAGCTAATCAATTAAACCCGTGGAACACAAAATGTGAAAGCAATGAAATAGGCTTTTATAGGCAGGTAGAGTGTAAACCTTCATTTGATCAGATTAGATTGTACTTTATTTATGACACAACGGGGAAGCTGTTAGATCCAAAAAAGCACAATGTGCCAAATACCTATGTAAAAAATAAGCAAAAACAAGCAATCTTCTCCGAAACCCCCCCCCCAAAACTACTATAACCTTATTAACAATATACATCAAACCTGTAATATAAAACCTTGCCAAGTGAGTCAAGCATGAGATGTGCAAGTACGTAAAAAGTGCAGGCACTGAAGGTGTTGTAGTCAAGAAGGTAAGTCAGTGATTTGTTTTAAGGTCTATTCAAACCAAAAAAAGGAGCCTTTTCCATGCAGTAAAGGGTAAATGCACGACAAGTGACTTTCCAGTCTATGGGAAAGTGTGTGAAATAAGAAACAATGGCAACGTGAAGTCTTCACAACAACTACGTGTTTGTGCGGCTGTGAATGTCTTTCATTTTGCCTCCGTCTATTTGCGTGCGTGTTTGTCGTCTAATTGCAGCGGAGACTCCTTTAATTAACACACAGAGAGGTCTCTTGGGTGCAAGCGGGCACCGCGGATGTGTGACGAGTTCCTTTGCAGCCAACCTACGGGACACACGAGCCTAATCAGAGCCTTTTAAGTCGTGCCATGCTCTCGCTGGAGAATTCTCTCTAAAAAGACACACTTTTTAGTCGAGACCAGCCAGGATCCTCTTCTGGTGTGGCCAAACAAAACAAGAAAGATATTAGCCTACATTTGACAGACAAAACAAACACTTTGAAGTAGGACTGAAGTAGTTGAGCACCCTACCGACTATTACAGTGAAGGGAAATGAACCACGGAAGTAACACCCTTCATTTATCACGGTTACTTGGTTCCAGACCCCACGGCGATAAATCAGTTTGAATTACTATTCAATATTTAAAAATAGACTATTTTTGACATTAGAGCACAGAAAACCTGTTTATGATTCTAGACAGATATTTTGCCATTATTATTTGTCACTTTAACACTAGCGATGTTCCGATCCACTTTTCTTTTTTTTTTAGTTTTGCCAATCCAATCTGATCCCAGGCCATCCCTTTATTTTAATAACAAACGTTTTCTTTATTTTTTACAAAAATGAATTTGTGGAAAAGAATATGTTTATGGAAATAGCTCTTCAAATCATTAAAAATAATGCATTCAAAGTAAAAATGAAAGTAAAATGTTGGCTGATGGCGCTGACTCGTGCATCTTCATCCGCTGTGGAACACATACGTAAACAAGATGGCAGCGACGCCATTCTTATCACATACACAGCAATGGGCAGTCCATAGCTCGCATTATTATGACGGAGGAAGAAAAGTAAAGCCGAGCGATTTGGGAGGTTTGATTTTTTCGAGGAGGGGTGTTTGTCTTGCAAATGTATTACTCTTTGGAATGCACATTCTTTTGAAAAGCCAAACTCTTTACTTAAGTAGCCTAGCAACTAACCAAGTCTATGATCCTCATCACCAAAATCCGACCAAAACTGGACTCACGGGACATCGGTGGTGTACTACACTAATGATGGGGATGTAATACAACTTCATGTCAGAAAACCCGAATACGCCTTTAGAAAAGGGTTTCAAAATGAGTGAGGAAGAAGGACATAGTAAGAAGCCAAAAAAATCTATCATGTCAAACATGCCATGACTGACCCTATGCGGTGCAGTGTTAAGGTAATGTAAGGTAATGTCTTGCCTCGTCAATGTTTTGTGTCATTACTGACGTCTAATGACCAGAATACTGCATATGTCTTGTCTTTCATTATTCCTTGACTAATAGGCCATACTCAACCACAAAATAGCAATCATTTATGAATTAATTAATAACAATGACTAAAAAAACGTATTATATATTGAGGGAGAAATGTTCGAGCCATTATATAGCTATTATTAATAGTACAAGCAATGTTTGAATAGGTATTTTAACATTATTGCCATACAAGTGTAAAACTATGTTAATCCTATGCATTGTCAAATTGTGCACAAAGTTTATTTTTCTCAAATTCAATTCAGTACACGTTTAACTACAGCTTTTCACCCCCTTGCTTTAAAAATAACCTCATCTCTCTTGTTTTTTTAACAATTGCTGCCAATTTGGACAGCAGCCGCAGACAAAGACGGATTATACCACGCGGCGGTCAAAGACTATCAATCAGTGCACGCTCCTGCAAGGCATCACTCTTCTAATGAATGATTACATCTTCCCAAATAGAAAGTAGTTCAGACAAACTGTTGTCACCACTGCCATCTTTTAGGATACTTTGACGACTGATGGAAAAGCGCTGAGGAGAAGGTCGTTTTCTGGCCGCTGTGCTTAAAGTGTCACAGAGGCAGGTTGCAAAAAGAGAAAGGAGGACCGGATGACTTTCATCCACCTTCTGATTGGTTAAAATGGCCTGGCAGTTATGTGATACAGCGCCACCTGTTACTTTGGTATTCACAGCTTAGAATTACATTTTTATTGATTTTAATTACAATATATGTATACAGTGGTGTGAAAAGTTCTTACTGTTTTTGTTTGTCACACACAAATGTTTGAGATCAAACATCAGTTGAACAACTCAACTTTGCAGAATTGTTGTAATTCAGTCACACTGGAGGTTTTTCCAGCTTCTACTGCCTTTTTGGGGTAATGCCACAGCATCTCAGATCAGGACTTTGACTTGCCCCCTCCAAAGTCTTCATTTTGCTGATCTTCAGCCATTCAGAGATGGACTTGCTGGTGTGTTTTGGATCATTGTCCTGCTGCAGAACCCAAGCTCGTTTTAACTATTTTTGGTAGCCTGCAGATTTTATGGTTTCCAGGTCCTGAAGCATCAAAAGAGCCACAGACAATCACACTACCACCACATTATTTTATTGTTGGTATGATGTACTTTTTCAGCAATGCTGGATTTACTTTTACGCCTGATGTAATGGGACAAACACCTTCATGAATGTTCAACTTTTGTCTCGTCAGACCACTGAGTATTTTCCCAATGTTCTTGGGGATCTTCAAGATAGCAAGATGGCTGAATAAAAAGCTTACAATGGCTGTGGATAAGAAGGGACAACAAGTGGACTGGTTCTTCTTGGACACAGACTGGGAGCTGATCACTCCCGGTCGAGTCGCCTGGGTGAGGGGGTCTGAAGTTGAAAGACACAAAACCCACCGTCACCCCAGGTACTATCACTGATAATGTGTCCAAGAAATAGCATCAGGCCGCACGGTGGCTGACTGGGTAGCATGTTGGCCTCACAGTACGGAGTTTCAGGGTTCAAATCTCCGTTGGGCATCTCTGTGTGGAGTTTGCATGTTCTCCCCGTGCGTGTGCGGGTTTTTTCCGGGTACTCCGGTTTCCTCCCACATTCCAAAAACATGCATGTTAGGTTAATTGGCAACTCTAAATTGTCCATAGGTGTGAATGGTTGTTTGTCTATATGTGCCCTGGGATTGACTGGCGACCAGTCCAGGGTGTACCCCGCCCAAAGTCAGCTGGAATAGGCTCCAGCATACCCGCGACCCAAATGAGTATAAGTGGTATAGAAAATGGATGAATGGATGGAAATAGCATCAGAAGATGTATGTAAGAATCATAGCAGAATTGAGACGAGCCTTCATGTTCTTTTTTTCACAAGTGTTTTTTGGAACTTGGAATTTTTTACCTTTGTCTTTCTTATGGTGGAGTTATGAACACTCACCTTAATTGAGGCAAGTGAGGCCTGCAGTTCTGTGGATGTAGTTGCGGGGTCTTTTTTGAACTCTTGGCTGAGTTGTCGCTGCTCTCTTTGGGTAATTTTGTTTAGCTAGAATAAGGTTCATCATTATTCCACGTTTTCACAATTTGGCAATATAATAATATAAGACTCTCACTGTGGTTTGCTGCAGTCCCAAAGCTTTAGAAATGGCTTTATAACCTTTCCAGACTGCTAGATCTCAATTAATCTCAGTTAATCAATTTAATTGATTTAACAGGGGCAATAACGTTTTCACACAGAGCCATGTAGCTTTGGATTTTGTTTCTCCCTTAATAATAAAAAGTTTCATTTAAAAATTGCATTTTGGGGGGCCGCACGGTGGCTGAGTGGTTAGCACATTGGCCACACAGTCAGGAGATCAGGGTTCGAATCTCCGTTGGGCATCTCTGTGTGGAGTTTGCATGTTCTCCCCGTGCGTGTGTGGGTTTTCTTCGGGTACTCCGGTTTCCTCCCACAATTCAAAAAGCATGTTAGGTTAATTGGCGACTCTAAATTGTCCATAGGTATGAATGTGAGTGTGACTGTTTTGTTTGTCTATATGTGCCCTGCGATTGACTGGCGACCTGTCCAGGGTGTACCCCGCCTCTCGCCCAAAGCCAGCTGGGATAGGCTCCAGCATCCCCGTGACCCCAAGGAGGATAAGCGGTACAGAAAATGAATGAATGAATGAATTGCATTTTGGGTTCAGTTGTGTTGTCAATGACTAATATTTAAATTTGATGGTCTGAAATGTTTACGTCTGACAAACATGCCAAAACATAAGACATCAGAAAGGGGGCAAACTTGAGCATGTATGATCATCGAACATAAATTCTTCATTTATCATTAATTTTTGTCCACATAGAATGTGCTGCAGTAGCCTCACAAACATGCGCAAAACAGCAGGACTGCTGTGGTGAGAGGAGGGGGGCGTGTTGTTTAAAAGTGCCTGACTCAGCAAAGGCAACACTGTGGATCATCATAGATAGACAGATAGATAATTTTATTTTTCAATATTTAATCAATAAATGAAATAAAGGAGTAAGGAGAAGTCATGGTAATGGTTGAATTGTATTTGAACATGCATGTAAAGGACATTGGAATACATCACTTAATACACTTGACAGTTCCACATGTCCAAAAGGAGTAGGAAGAAGCAAAGCTTATTAAATTCTACCCCCGTATGTTTTCCCCTATTTCCATACATTTGTAGACTTCCTGCAGTTACTAAGTTTGACTGCATAAGTAAGGTCATGTGACAGTTTGTTAGATTTTTGTCCTTGTCATGGAAAATAAATTATATTGCCATCCTGATGAATGATTTTCATAATAATTAATAATAATAGTGATAATAGTGATGAGTGGTGTATAACAATTGTAACAAAACATTGTTGTAGTACAGACAAAGTTCTCGCTAGGATGAAAAGTTCCTAGTACAAGTATAAGGTGATAGTAACAAACATAGCATTGACAGTCAACACACAGAAAATGTACTCTCCAAGGAATGAAGTAATATGGCCTTGGATGTACACAATATTTCACGAGTCTTTTTCCTTGTATTTTGTAAACATCAACTGTCTGTAATGTTTCTTGAAGTCACTCATTGTAGAGCATTGTTTTACTTCTTTACTTAATCCATTCCACAGTTTGATTCTACATACCCAAGCACTAAAGGTTTTTAGTGTTGTTCTTGCATATTTGTGTTTTAAGTTTACTTTATTCCTAAGATCGTATTTCTCCTCTCTTGTTGAGAAAAATTGTATGACATTCTTTGGTAACTGGTTGTTGTTTGCTTTATGGATCATTTTGCATCGTTTGAAGGTTTACCAGATCAGGAAGTTTCAATAATTGTAATTTTTGAAACAGTGGATTTGTATGATCTCTGTACGCCGTGTTATGGATTATCCTAGTTGATCTTTTTTGCAGTACATTAAGTGAGAGAAGTGTACTTTTGTAGTTGTTTCCCATACCTCCACACAATAAGTTAGATATGGTAACACTAGAGAACAATACAGAGTTTGGAGTGATTTTTGATCCAGGACAAGTTTTATTTTATTCAGTATTGAAGTATTTATTGGTACTTTATGTTGTATGTTTTTTATGTGAGGTTTCCAGCTCGTTCTGTCATCAATTATGACGCCCAACAATGTATGTTCATTCACCCTTTCAATTTCCTCCCCGTTAATTTGTATTTTCACACAAGTATCTCTTCTGCTTTTACCAAATAGCATCATTTTTGTTTCACTTAGATTCAAGGATAATCTGTTTTTGTCCAACCATTTTTTTAGAGTAAGGAAAGTAAAGATAAATGAAAAGATTAATAAAGGATTAATAAAGGATTCTAGCTTTCTAGAATTCTTTATTCTAGAAATTAATACAGAATCTAGACTGAGAAACAACTTAAGAAAATATGTTTTGAATTAACAATACATCAGTTTATATGTCTACATGTTACTTTGTAAACATGTACGGTTTCATCGAGTGGCTCATATTAGAACATTGTTTGAGTTCAACCCGTGAGCAAATTAGGCGCATTGAAGGTCAGCGTGTGGTACTCAACGGATGATTTCCTTTCAGCCAGGCTTGAGAGGGGGAGACAGAGAGAAAGAGGGTAAAGCGAGTGAGAGAAAGTGTAAAGAAAGCACAAGTGATGGAGACATAACTGCAAACGACTCAAGCCAGGGAAATTCCTTAGACGGCACAACTAGCAGCGAAGGCTAAACACTCCCTCGTCTGGGTGTTGGCAGACACAAAGCACAGCCGCCACAATCCAGGGAGAAGGGAGACCTCAAACGCACCTTTTTAGCGGGCTTTGTAAGGCTTAATATTTGCATCCTGGTGGGAGCAGATCACTGGGCGAAAACCAAGTAATACACAAGGCACACCTATGTGTGGCTCTGTAAACAGACATATACACACAACTATGTAGACAAAAAATGTCCATCATCTTCCGCTTTCCATGGCTTGTCTAGACTGAAAACAAAGTGGAATGACTTCTGTGAGTAAAAAAAGCCAAATAAGCCAAAAACATACCAGTTCCACACAGAATGAGAGGAAGACTTTTTTTCAGTCTATCATGTTGGGTATGCACTGTTAAGGTAATGTAATGTAGGGTAATGTCTCATTAATGTAATATCACTGACGTCTAGTGACCATAACTACATATGACATATATGTAGTATATGTATATCTACATAGTTCATCACAAAAGAGCAATCATTTATCAATTATAGTAAAGTATTACAGTAAAGACACGTCGTATGTAGTGTTATGGTCACTAGGCGTCAGTGATATTACATTATTGAGACATTACCTTACATTACATTACCTTAACAGTGCATACCCAACATAATAGACTGAAAAACATTTTCCTCTCATTCTGTGTGGAACTGGTATGTTTTTAGCTTATTTGGCTTTTTTTACTCACAGAAGTCATTCCACTTTGTCGTCAGTCTAGACAAGCCATGGAAAGCAGAAGATAATGGACATTTTTTGTCTACATAGTTGTGTCTATGTACTGTAAAAACCGCCATATACTGTAGCGAGGGACGCCTGTATGCAGATATCACGTTGGCTTGTCGGCTTCTCATTGCTGGTCATGTGATGGCGACGGAGAGGTGATCAACATTATTTTCAGAAAGTGAAAGGCTGAAACGATAATATACTTTTTGACCTGCAAACATTCCCGTGCGGATAGCCCTTTGGATGCACGAAAAGTTTGAACTAGAGGTACAAATGTGTGTCCAACTCTGAAACTCCTGAAAGCGTGCTTTTATACAATATACATGTCCAGTACTGCTTCTTTAAGTAAGCAATTATTCCTCATTAAAAGTCACTTCTCTGTGACTCTTGACCTTGGCAGCGTGATTAAAACAACACACACACACACACACTCTGAGGCTGGGCTTTTGTCTCGCTAAATAACTCTCAGGCAAAGCTGTCAAATGATTCCTTATTTATTTGCCTGAAAGCGGACACTTCTCTGCTTCACTTTCCCACCAGTCAGTCCAGCTGCCCGCTTCTGCCAGATAACTATTTAGCCGGGGACAGAGCGGTCCTATTGGCGCAGGCAGGAATTTGCAAACAAGACAGGGAGCGAACCAAGGTTACGGAGACACTGGGCGCAGCCAAAGTTCTCAAATTGAGGTGGCCAGCGCAATCTGGGGACCTCCTGCTAGGAGGAGACACACTAGGGCAAATGTGTCAAATCTGGCCCGAGGAACTGTTTGGAAAATAGCAAACAAAACGCTTGCAACAATCTGAAAAACCTTTTTTTTTTCCAGTATCAATTAATCCTCTGGTGTTACAAAATTAAAAGTGGCCACTGTAATATATATAGCAGAAATTGCACAAATTCTTACAAAGGGTCCTAGATTCAAACCCAAAGTAAATAAACCACTAGAAACGACACAGACCGGGCCCTATGGGTGCAGGCCAGACACTTGCCATCGTGCCCCACCTAATCCAGGCGGTTCGTTCCCTGTATGACCACTGTCAGAGTTTGGTTCGCATTGCCGGCAATAAGTCGGACCCGTTTCCAGTGAGGGTTGGACCCGCCAGGGCTGCCCTTTGTCACCAATTCTGTTTACTACTTTCATGGACAGAATTTCTAGGTGCAGCCAGGGCGTCGAGGGGTTTCAGTTTGGTGGCCGCAGGATTCGATCTTTGCTTTTTGCAGATGATGTGGTCCTGCTGGCTTCATCGAGCAGTGACCTTCAACTTTCACTAGATCGGTTCGCAGCTAAGTGTGAAGCGGCTGGGATGAGAATCAGCACCTCCAAATCCATGGTTCTCACCCGGAAAAGGGTGGAGTGCTGTCTTCGGGTTGGGGATGAGGTCCTGCCTCAAGTGGAGGAGTTTAAGTACCTCGGGGTCTTGTTTACGAGTGATGGAAGGATGGAACGTGAGATGCACAGGCGGCTTGATGCAGCGTCTGCAGTGATGCGGACTCTGCACCGGTCTGTCGTGACAAAGCTCTCAATTTACCGGGCGAGCTACGTTCCTACCCTCACTTATGGTCATGAGCTTTGGGTAGTGACCGAAAGGACAAGATCGCGGGTACAAGGGGCCAAAATGAGTTTTCTCTGCAGGGTGGCTGGGCTCTCCATTAGAAGGTAGGGTGAGAACCACTTTCCTCCGGGAGAGACTCGGAGTAGAACCGCTGCTCCTCCACATTGAAAGGAGCCAGATGAGATGGTTTGGGCATCTGGTAAGGGTGCCTTCCGGACGCCTCCTTGAGGAGGTGTTCAGGGCACGCCCAACCGGTAGGAGGCCTTAGGGAAGGCCCAGGACACGCTGGAGAGACAATGTCTCTCAGCTGGCCTGGGAACGCCTTGGCTCCTGCCGGGAAGAGCTTGACAAAGTGGCCGGGGAGAGGGACGTTTGGGCTTCCCTGCTTAGGTTGCTGCCCATGCGACCTGACCTCGGATAACCGGAAGAAAATGGATGGATGGATGGACTGAGAGGATGACGAGAAGGTGGTCGATCAACAATCACTTTAACCAAATTAACAAACAGTAGTCATATATCCACTCCGGATGTACCGATCCGATCTTCTGGATCGGTATTGGCTGCGATCAGCTGTGTTTTGAAGATGGGAAATGATCGGATTTCGCCACGAGATTGGGTCGATCTGGTTGGCGTGATTTTGGGCCACACTCCAACATGATAGATGCGGTAAATCCACCTCAAAGCTGGTTGCCACTCGACTCCCACCACCCTGATGAAGAAGAAAACGCAACACCTCCTTGATGCTGGAAATTCGGCTCGCAGCTACAGCAGTTGACTGGCCTCTAGGGCTGAGGGCTGATTCTTTGAATAATTGGAGTTCTGAAGTATGACTAATTAGGAATTGTTTTTTACTTCGATTAATGACTTATGTCACCGATGCGCTTACGTCAACCAAGCAGTGAAAGGAATGTCACAAGTCGTGACAAGACTGAAGAGGCGGAAGAACACGACAAGGCAGCAAAAGAGAAATAAAACGAAATGTAAAGACAGACGTAAAATGTGGCTAAACGGCAAGTTGAACACCTTGATGTGTATTTGTTGAAACGCGACTGTCACGATCCCGGTGTTTGCGTGACAGTTTTGGTTTTGGTTTCGAGTTAGAGTTCCTGTGTTGTTTTTCCTAGTTTCATGTTCGCCGTTAATTACACACACCTGCCTCTCGTTACTTTCTTGCTATTTAAGTTCAGGTGTGTGCATCTTTAGTTCATCGGGTCATTGCCATTTTGCCTTTCTGCCATTTTGCCATGTTGCCTTTGGGCCATCACTGCCGTTTTTTGCCATCATTACCAGTTTGGATGTCAGTTGTGCCTCGCTCTCCTGTGGACCTGTTTGTGTTTTTCATCATCTATTAAAGACTCTTTTTCGCACTCACCCGCCTGACGTCCTGCTCGCTTCTTCCCCGGGGTTCTCGCTATGCCGCGCCGAGCTAGCCGAGCATCGTTTCGTAACAGCGACACTTACATACCAGGATCTTATATGTTGCATCACCATCTCCCAATACTTAATGTGGCCCAGCCCCACCTACGTACCTCCGGCAGCCGCCAGGTAAATTGAGTTTGACCTCAGTTGTAAAGAATATTTGTCTTATTTCTATCTTAAGATTGGTATTTATAAATGCACAGCCATCAACATCATGTAATATGCCATTTAGGCTTAGTCATGTCCTGGCAAAGTAATTAGGAATTCTCTCCTTTTCCAGGAAAAACTAACAATCTGGGATGGATAAATTAATCAACAAAATACCATCATGTACTCCATCAGACCCAAGATAATACACTTTGTTCCTTTGCACAATGTCAATTTAAGAAGTAAATTGCATGTCATCAGAAAGCACTCATTCTTTCGACAAGACGTAACACGAGCTAGTTTGGTATTCTACGCATGTGACTCCAAACTCTTACCAGCACGCTGAACACCACCGCCTTCTATAGCCCACGCACTAAACAGCAGCCTGGATCAACACAATAACCCAACCACTACAATATTTTGCACACCCTTTTGTTTCCAAATTCTATCGTTTATTGGATGGCATTCTCGTTTTTATTAGGTACGTGACTCACAGAGGTTTGTTACAAAAGCCAAACAAAGTTGCTGGTCATACTGTGTAACAAAAAAAGTAAATTCGATAATAATCATATTCAATTCCATAAATTCAGACTTATATTAAAAGTTTTTTGGTTTTTTTTTAGAGGATTGATAAAAGTAGACATTTCATAGGAGTCGTCCGTTCGGGGCGCGATCTAAAGTCGGCTTTGAATTTTGGTAAATTGAGTTTGACACCCCTGTAGTAGGGACTCGCGGGAAGGAAATGTAAGCCATGTTTGAACACCTTGAAAAGGGATGCACAGTTGACAAGTCTGGCTGCTGTCAGCCGTCACTTCGTGGGAAAAAAAACAAAGAAAAACAGAACTATGGCCACACCCAGTAGCACTACGAGTCTTCTTCGATCCCAACATTTAAGAATGATCAAGTTGGGTACTTGCTACCAATTTAGTTTCAACGTATTTGCCTCACTTAGTGGACAAAGAGCTGGTGTGAGTGCTCTTATCACATTTGTAAAATGTTAAATTTGGGGCGCCCCATTTTGGTTGTGGTCAAAATGCTTTAAAAAGACATGCTAGCATGCATGTAATACAGATATCCTTAAAGTTTTATAATCATTAGAAAACTGTCAATGACGGTCTGGTAATGACAATTAATACCGCTCATTCCCATGCAAAAACGTTTTCCTTGGTAGTGGCCTTGTTTTTCAACCAATTTTGCTCAAATTCTACACACATGTCTGGCTCCAAAAAGTACCAAATTTTGTGTTAACTTTACAAAACACACTAAAATTGTTTTGTTTTTGTTTTGAAGTAAATTTAAAAAAACTAAAAAATGGTGGTCAAACTTTGGGGTCCACCATGTGGTGTATTTGTCAGAAAAATAATAGCACAGGTAACACATGTTTTGAAAAATTGTCACCGTTTTGTGTGCAGTGGTTACACCATCCTCATTTTTTCAGCACCCTTGCAACTTTTCTTGGTGTTCATGCAAAAGTAGTTTAGTCCCAAGAAAAGTAAGAGAGAGTGAAAGTAGGGAAGAGATAGGAAAACGGGGGGCGGTAGATAATACATTCCGTTTAGCCCACAGTGAGAGACTTTGTGGGTGTCTGGGACTTGACAGTAATTGCTTCCATATACAGTACTAGTAGGACCCATCTATACTCACACACACTCTTTGCAATGTAAAAGCATTCTAAAATACTTTCAAAATGTAAACACCAGAAATTTGCAGTATGTTCTGGGACATTTGTTACCTTATTGAAAAAATACAAAATGTTTTATTATTATTTTAATAAAAGTATATTACATTACCAAATATTTCATAATATCAATTTTTATCATTATTATCATTAATTTCCCTTTCTGACTGACTAAGAGAAAACTCCTGGTTCCAGTGCATAACCAAGTTGAGCGATAATAAAACAAAGATAGATAACTCCTCCCTGAGCCACCACCTCGTCGTGGTGGATGAGTTTGTGTGCAATGATCCTAGGAGCTGAGTTGTCGGGAGTTTTCATGTCGCTGGGAGAGTAACCCATGACATACAGGTCCTAGGGAAGGACCTGACAAAGAGTGGCTCAAAAGACCCCAACGATGAATTATAACAATGGACCAAGTTTTCCCTTGCCCAGACGCGGGTCCCTGGAGCCCCCCCTCTCTCTTGAGCCAGGCCTGGAGGTGGAGCACGATGGCGACGGCCTGGTGGCCGGGCCTGCACCCATTGGGCTCGGTCGGGCACTACCAAAGAGGCAATGTGGGTCCCCCTTCCCATGAGCTCACCACTCGTGGGAGGGGCCAAAGGGGTCTGGTGCAGAGTAAGCTGGGTGGCGGCCCAAGGCGGGAGCCTTGGCGGTCCAAATCTCGGCTACAGAAGCTAGCTCTGGGTACGTGGAATGCCACCTCTCTGGTGGGGAAGGAGCCCGAACTGGTGCATGAGGTGGAGAAGTTCCGGCTAGATACAGTCGAACTCACCTCGACGCACAGCAAGGGCTCTGGAACTCGTCCTCTCGAGAGGGAATGGACTTCATTCATTGTATGACCGGTGTAATAAAGTATTGGGAGTCACAATGTGATAATGATCTACTACATTTATAATTACTGAATCTCAATAGAGAAAGTATACTTTTGTTTTATTATATTTAAATTGCTCCATTACTGTCACAGTTACTGTGCTGATTGACTGGGAGAATACATGCTTCTTACTTTCTCACAATGAGTGAGTTATTGTATATGGTCACTTGCCCTACACAGGGCTACCAAAATAAACAACAGCAAGGCTCATCACCACAGTCCTGTAACTGATGGTTCTGTACAATGTCTTCTGTCAGTTTTCCAACCATCTATCTCTCTTAAGGTGTTACAAGGTTGAGGGCTTGAACCTATCCCAGATGACCTAGGCAAGAGGTAAAATGACTACAACTTGGACTGACAATCACTGTGCAGGGAAAGTAGTGAACTTCCATTTGAATAACAACAACAAAAATATATATTTTTAATGAATTAAGGGCATATTCCTGAGGAAGCACGTTGGCATAAGTGTATTTTATGAATGAGAAACTAAAACCTCAGACTGCAAAGTAGCCTGCGGGCAGGCAAGAGTGACTGAACAGAACATGCCTTTGGCTGCTTCTCCCACTGTTGATGGCTTCCAGCTCAGCTAAAACTGATGACAGGATGTCACGTTGCTCTCCGCCAGCTGGTGTCAACATGCTTGTCCTTATCCATACCTGGTGTTCTTTTGGACTTGTCTTATCCTCATTTTAACCTTGTTGTTGCTCCATTTGTGTACCAAGCCTAGCAGAATTCCCTGAGTCGTGCTGTGTCATGCTTGTCATAAAATGACAAGACCACACTAATTTCACCTTGCTTAAGGCACGGGTGGACCAGAGTAGAACTCTTTGAAATCTCGGGTGAGGTTTTTTTAACCCTTGATCTGCCACTTCTTGCAATAGTTCAAAATGGTAACCCGGGAGTTCGAATTTTGTGACTCATCGCTGGGGTTGGGCAACGTGTCTCAAGCATCGAACCGGGAAACGGGACTAACATTGCGATTCTCCCAGGATCATTCAAATGTTTTTATTTTGGTTCCTAGTTCCGTTGCCCACTTTGCCGACAAGACGAAATAGCAACAAAGAAGAAGTACCAATGAAGAATAGGCAGCTAAAAAGTTTGGCTTAACTTCATGGACAAAGAGATGTCGGCTCAGTGCAACATTTGCAAAGCAAGGATATCATGCAAAGGAGAGTGTACGACCAGCCCGTGCTGATGCGCTAAGTCGGCTTACCTCTAAGCAGCCTGAATCAGGGATGTCAAACAATAAACGAAATCTGTCCCATGCCAACATAACAGAAGGTTTCAAGAAGCTTGCTGATGTCGTAGAAGTCGTGGAAGTTTAAATAAAGAATGACAGCTATGGCTAGGGATGTTTATTCATGTGCACAATCTGTCTTTATCACCAAAGTCCTTCTCAAGCTACACACTACAAACTTCCGGCTTTCAAAATAAGAGCACTTTGGGCTACATCTTGTTTACTTCCTTCCATCCATCCATCCATCCATCTTGTGGTAAGAAAATAAGGGTGTCACAAAAACAGCTTAGAATAACATTGAGGCAGCAAACAAAGTATACTACATTCAATCAGGTTGCAGTAAATCTGGGCCACACTACAAAATGATTGGTGAGGTAAATGCACCTTTAAGTTGGTTGTCACTCGACTCCCGCCAATTGGGCGAAGGAGAAAACACACCACCACTGTGCACTACTTGACACGTCTGCGGCGTAACGTGGTAAAATTAGTTCCACGTTGGACACTGGATATTCGGCTCTGCAGTTATTCATTCATTCATTTTCTATGCCGCTTATCCTCATTAGGGTCGCGGGTATGCTGGAGCCTATCCCAGCTGACTTTGGGCGGGAGGTGGGGTACACCCTGGACCGGTTGTCAGTCAATCGCAGAGCACACATAGACAAACAAAGACATACAACCAGTCACAATCACGGCTCTGCAGTTACAGCGGTGGATTCCCCTCACTGTGCTCGGACTCCTCTGTCTTGGGAGCTTGTGTGGGAAGTGTCGTTTAACCACTAGCTGACCGTCAATAAATTACTAGTGCTTTGAAAAGAGTTGGTCAAAGAAGACATCTTTTTTAAATCACACAACAAATTGATCTATGAACATGTCCAATAATTAGTCCTACCCTAACAGTATTGTAATGGTGGCTGAATGATTCAGCGTCAGGATGGCTGTAATTCAGTTGGTCATTTATTTTCAATGACAACACAGAGCACGCAGTCCTTCAACAAACCGGGCGCCATGTTTTGGGAAGTGACGAGATGACAAAGGACGAATCTGATTGGATAGAATTCTAGTAACTGTTGCGCCTACAAGTTTGGCATGCTTTCCCAATGCATTTATCCGGTTACATGTGGATGCGTTGTTTTTTTTTTAACGCGAGGTCGTGTGGACACTATTTTTTTCAGAAACGGAGCGGGAGAAATATGCGTTTTTAAAAATACCCTGCTACGTGTGGACTAGGCATCAGCGCTCAAATATTGAAAATCATCATCTCGACAACATGGAAAAAAAGACTAATAAGACTGACTTCACAAAGACGTGATGCAGCTTGAAGTGATTAACAATTGATATATTCATTCATTCTCCATGCCGCTAATCCTCATTAGGGTCGCGGGTATGCTGGAGCCTATCCCAGCTGGATTTGGGCAAGAGGCGGGGTATACCCTGGAAGTGGTCGTCAGTCAATCGCAGGGCACATAAAGACAAACAAACATTCACACCGATGGACAATTTAGAGTCGCCAATTAACCTAACATGCATGTTTTTGGAATGTGGGAGGAAACCGGAGTACCTGGAGAAAACCCACGCACGCACGGGGAGAACATGCAAACTCCACAAAGAGATGCCCAATGGAGATTCGATCCGCAAACCTCCTGACTGTGAGGCCAATGTGCTTCTCACTCGACCACCGTGCGGCCACAACTGATATACTGTAGCTAAATATTGTCATGTCAAAGACATGGTGTGAATGAATTATCACTAAAAGACACAGAGTAGGGGTAGGCCGAAACAAACAACATAATGTCCATTAAGGCAACTTGTTAAGTATGTCTGAAACAAATAAACCATACCATACCATACCACAGAGAGTGCGTGGCTCCGAGAATCTGTTATAGTTTCTTTTGCGGTAAATTGAATGTGATGAGCCACAACTCCATTCAAACACCCCACCTTGGTGGTTATTATAACCATCTTCCCACAATCTTCCCCTTGTCACTCTCCATACGCTACGTAGCCTGCAGCCTCATTGATGCACGCCCACGTGGGAGACCCCATCCCCCCCAAGCAAGATTGTCGAGTGTGTGTGCGTTCCTCATGGAGTGGCTGTCACCGTATCAGTGGCTACATTAGATAAGGCGGCGTTTGCTGCAGCCGCGCCAGTAATGGTGCTGGGACCACTGAGGCGAGCGTAGGGGAGGTGCTGTTTCCTGCTGATCTCATCATATCATGGTCGCACAATAGCATAACCTCACACAAGCACACACACAAACAAACACAGAAAGTAGAGGAAGATTTTATTTCGAGAGTTTTAAATTGCACAGAAAATAAAACTGTAATAAATTTTGGACGTTGCAATTACGTTTTATTTTTTACTCTTCTGTGTAGAGTAGTATTAAGATTATAAAAACACTATTGATCTGTTTTCATTCATTCATTTTCTATACCGCTTATCCTCATTAGGGTTGTGGGTATGCTGGAGCCTATCCCAGCTGGCTTTGGGCGAGAGGCGGGGCAGACAAACAAATATTCACACTCTAATGGAAAATTTAGAGTCGCCAATTAACCTAACATGCATGTTTTTGGAATGTGGGAGGAAACCCACGCACGCATGAGAAGAACATGCCAACTACACACAGAGATGCCCAACGGAGATTCGAACCCTGAACCTCCTGACTGTGAGGCCAACATGCGACCCACTCATCCACCGTGCGGCCCTATTGATCTGCTTAATAATGTTATTTTAAAAATAATATCTCAAATGCTTTCGTTAATTTCAAAGAAATGACAGTGTTGTACTATAATAACATCATTGATGTTCTACATTTTACTAAATCAAACAAAGATTTGGTGACTCAAAGCGAGCTTTAAGGGGTAAAAAGATTAAGGGGTAAAATAAAGAGACTTTTTTTTTTAATAGTGATGATGCAATTGATTTTAACATGAATACAAATAATACACAATGATTTTATGGACAAAAGCTCATTCCATCAACCACTGAACCATCAAAAACAGACTATTTATTTAGGTGCCCTACTTGGCCAGACCTCCGTGTTTGGCAGCTACAATATGTTCACCTCTAAGGAGAAACAAAACCAGCTTCAAAAGCGACACATATATTCAACTAGCTTATACATGAGCTGCGGGAGTTTTCATTTATGCAAAGAAATCCAAGTTCAGAAACATGTAATATATTCTCCAGCATATGTTTCCTTGTGTTAGGAATCACAAAGGATGTGGTAAACGGTTGGAGGAATGATAAAACACAAAGCTGCAGTGTCCTGTGCCTAACCCTGAAACCACTGGTGTTTCTGCGTGTAGTCAAAGCGAGAGGTTTGTGGTGCAAACTGGTCCACTTGCAGAAGCCAAGCGTCGGCACACTCTTAAATCCACACAGATCTCGGGGTCAGATCGCGCTCACTGCCAGAAGTGTGTTGATGTGTGTGTTTGTGGCACTTATGAACATATTTGCTTCACCACAATCCAAGAAGAAAGCGTGTGACACAAAAAACAAACCAAAACGGAACGATGTAGAGACATTTACAAGAAGGACACGGCGCTGATATTAGGGCAACATAGTATTGCCCTACTGTTTGTGCGTTCACATATTGTACACACATGTACTCACATAGTAAATATGAGGCTGAGGGCAAAGAACTGGCAAAGTACATGTCTGTCCATTCCTATATTGACCAGAAATGAACAAATATACATAATAGATATTCTGCAACTGTTGAATGGAAACTAGGAAGTAAAGCACTGGATTTGTGCACAGCAGGCTTTATATGGATGTGTGTGTTTTGTTTTTGTTTTTTTTAGCTATTTTAATGATCGAGACATCATGTAAAGCAGAGTGTGCTCACTCTGGCAGGAGTGTCTGTGTGGATGTCCTTAAAAATGCATCTTTTTTTCATAGCATATGTTTGTTAAGTGCAACTTTAAGCCTTTCAAACTTGTGGATGGGAAATTGAGGACCAAATAAAAGGTATGTAGCGACCCTAAAATTATGCTGGTGCACATATTTGTGTTCTGGTTGTCTGCTAGTTTCGGGTTGCCGTGAACGGATCAAGAATCAATTGAAGGAGCAACTGCTGTGCTGGCGTGTGTGCTGGTGTGCCATTATTACTTGCAATTAAAAGCTTGTCGATCCAACATCTCCTTGTGGCTATCATAGCATCTGTGTAGACGTTACAGTATGTAGGATATTCCTACACGGCAACCTGTAGGATGACATTTCATTCAAATCTGATGGTGGTGCAAAAATACTTTTTTAATGCTTGCTTTAGAGAAGTGAATGTGGTATAAAATTAAATTTAGTCATGTTTTATCAGAAAAAAATCACAGACTTTATTCAACCTGTTAATTCAACCTGAAGTGTCTTTTGCACTATAAAACGTGAATCCATTTGCCATGAGTTGTTGTTTATCTGTTTGTCTATATCCATATGTCATTTATACCCGATTCACTTGCAAAATGCAGCGGGAATCTAGGAAACTTCACCCGCACAGTGAGACTGTTTTTGTTATTTTTTGCCTAAAAAGCTATGGAATCGGCAACCACAAATTGTGTATTTTGCGTGGTTACATTTTGATAAACCTTTACATGAGCACTGATAAATGGATCATTAGTATTTCAATACATTTGAAATAATCTACACTACGTTTTAAAATTTACCAGACACATTTGGACATTGGATGGATTTGCACATAGTATACCAGCCTGAAATTTACCCAGTATCGCATCAAAAGGAATCATTGGTATCGCACAAAACTGGAGCACACACCGCAGCAGTCTTTACTTCCGTAAACACTCGGAAATGCGAGCGGTGTCCGTGCTTCGTGTGCATGTCACTTTCCCGGCACGTTGCGTTCACACCACAAGTTGCATTTGTTTGGTAATGTGAACGATCACATAAAAAATCGGATTTTAAACAAAAAATCTGAATTTTGAATCCTACCCTGCAGTGCAAACATAGTCGTAGTTGCAGATGCAATTGCAACAGCTTTCTTATTGCAAGCTAATTTTATGACACTTATTTTATTACCACTATTAGACAAGATGTGTGCGGCTCTTATTTTTGAGGGCCAGTGACGCGTGTTGACTCTTGCCAAGTGAGCTACCTATCCGAGTGCCTCTTGCAGCCGTGTTGCATTTCACACACAACTTGCACAGTCAGCAGCCAACCTAAAATACCCCGTTACATTAACAATGCAATATAGCTCATGCAGCCTTTGTGACATACACACACCCGCTCACGCCCGGTAGCAAGTAAAACTTCCAAAGTTTTTTCGCCGACTTTCCGGTTGCCACCTCAGCTGTCTACCCATTTACATACACGCATATTGTAGATATCTGTTATAGCGTTCTGGTGCTGACCGTGCGTGGGTGATGTGAGGATACAACAAGAACTTGTACAGTTTGTTGTTAAGCAAATCGATAAGACTTACAATTACCTGCCAAACATACGGTATTTGTGTGTGTCTGTGTGTGCGTGTGCGTGTTTCCATCCGAGAGTTACTGCAGACAGAGTAGCTGTGTGTGATAATGCTTTCCATTAACCTAAGATGAGACTCTACATTCATCCCTGTCTCTCTCCTCCTCTCTCACACACACACATACTCTCTCATCTAGTTTTATGGCCACCCTAATTGTGACATAAGCATAAGGACATGTCTGAACTTTAGTAAAAAGTAACAAAACAGTTGGCGCAATTAAACCATTAGCGACTTTTTCGCTATGAGGTACAGGCGTGAAACATGTGACCCCTCCAGCCAAAAAATGTCCAGGCCGGCGAGCAGCACAATGCTGAGCAGAGCTGAGAGGCTTTAACTGCAAGTAGGAAAGAGTTCTGTGTGGAACGGTGGCTCCAGTGAAAGCATGTCACGTCATAATGAATGGGAACAGGAGAGGCGCAGGTAGCAATTATTGTCGAGAGACCATTAAGGGCCAGGAGGGTGGCGTCTTTATACTAGCACAGCGGCTGACTAATGGACGGGCTTCTTTTCTGCCTTCGTCTCTTACGGTTTCCTTGAAAAATGACTCAAAAGAAGGAGGTTTTACCAAGCAAAGACATGGTTTTATGTCTTTAGGACTATGTATATGTGTGGCTGTGGAGTTGTTTTGATCCATCTAGTGCAGTTTTTGCCCCTGAGGCATGGAGTGGACCTGCCAGCCTTGGTCTCATCACATCCTTCTACACCTGAACCACAGAAAATAGTAAAAGTTAAACAAAACATGCAGCCCGACTGTGTGGCCTGCGCTATTATTTTTCTGACAAATACATCACATGGTGCCGCTCTTAAATGGTAAATGCTCTCTGGCTTGTTTTCCACCTTGAAGGCACTCAAAGCGCTTGGACACTGGGTATTTACCTACTGATGACGCAGCAGCAGAAACAACTGGGGTCTTGCCCAAGAGTACTTGGGCAACATGATCACGAGAACACGGAGGATTTTACTGGCAACCTTAAGTTTGGCTGATGACCATTATTACCACCTGAGCCATTAAAATTATTAAACTCCATTATTCAGAAATACTTCTTACATGCACTCGAACACATCTACTGGTAAGTTAATGGTGTTTGACCAAAACACCAGAAAATTTAGTACATGCTTTATTTGGTACAGACTTTTAGAGGAGGATACTATAGGCATGGTAACAGTAAACAAGCCATTTAAGACATAAGTAGGACTGGTGCTTGTGTGTCTTGCTATAAATGTGTTCCCTAGGGCAGTGTTTTTCAACCACTGTGCCGTGGCGTAGTGTCTGGTGTGCCGTGGGAAATCATCCACTTCCACCTAATTGGTGTATAAATATTTTTTGAAAATGAGGCCGCCAATAATGTGCCATTGCTGAGTGTCTGTGCTGTCCAATGATCGGCAGAGTAATCATGTAATAAGCTGAATAGCAGTAGGTGGCAACACTTTATATTGACTTTATATTGTTTCTATAGGCTACAGAGATTCATGTTTACATTTTCTGCTGGTGGTGTGCCTTGGGGTTTTTGGAAGGAAAAAAGTGTGCTTTGGTTCAAAACAGGTTGAAAAACACTGCTCTAGGGCAGCAGAGTGAGTGGCAGACAGTAAGTGATATTAGAGGTTCAGAACTGATTTTCAGCTTGGCGTGGTTTACTGCAGCAAAGCTAGGCGGTGTTTTTATTAGGAAATCTCGTTCCTGTTGTGAGATCATTCATATGCGCAATAAAAGCCAAGTTTGGCGTTTGTATTACTAACACTTAGTGATTGGTGTAGAGTACTACATATCATGCCTTTGAATGCGTTTTCTGAATGCCTTATATTTGAATTTCAGTTGATTTAGATACCTTTGAGATTGAAAATGCTTCATTTAAGCAAAAAGTTATACAGTTGCTTCAATATGCATAGTTTTTTACAAAGGATTTACAGGTTATCATGTAAGACGCCCCAGGCAGAAAATAATGTTGCTGGGTGTTGGGTTGATGCAGCTACTGTGAAACATTAAGGCATTCTCAGTGTTGTCATGTAGCAGTAGTGCTAAATGTTTCATGAGAAAAATAACAGTATAATGACAGCAGTGGCCGCACAGTGGATGAGTGGGTAGCACATTGGCCTCACAGTCAGGAGGTTCAGGGTTCGAATCTCCGTTGGGCATCTCTGTGTGGAGTTTGCATGTTCTCCCCGTGCGTGTGTGGGTTTTCTCCGGGTACTCCGGTTTCCATGCATCTTAGGTTAATTGGCCACTCTAAATTCTCCATTAGATTGTGAATGTTCGTTTGTCTATATGTGCCCTGCGATTGACTGGCGACCAGTCCAGGGTGGACCCCGCCTCCCACTCCCAAAGTCAGCTGGGATAGGCTCCAGCATACCCGCGACCCTAATGAGGATAAGCGGTGTAGAAAATGAATGAATGAATGAATGTTGAGTTGGTAAATTGCTAGTGTCGGCAAAAATGCTGAAAGCAGATGAGCACCTTGCCCCGTCTCTGTAGCGATGTCGTCGGCTCTACGTTAAGAGTATGCGCTGCTGCAGTCTGTCGCGTTGTTTAGTTGGTAGCATGTGGAACCTCTAAGTTGACCAACTTGTTAATGGAACATTGTTGATGTTTTTTGAGGGTTTTTTAAAGTTGAAATAGGTGTGTCCAATTACGTGCATTGTTAGATCCCTTATTCTCTTTAGAATGCATACAAAATGGAAAGAAATATGTGCTCATGTTTCACATAAGGGTTGTGGATGATGGGCAAAACTGAGTGAACTTTTCTTTTCAACATGTGATGTGTCCACTACAATGACTCTTATAAGCATGGCTGTCGGCGTCCTCCAGCAGCATCACACAAATTCAAGAGAGAAGAGGATGCACAAGACGACCCGGTGTTGGGAAATTAAGCTCGGATTCAAAGCTGAAGTGTCAGCACCTGTTAGCCAGACGTCATCTCTAGTCGGAAAGAAAAACATGAACTTACCTTTAGTGATGAAGAAAACAGCAATGGGAGCCACATGGAGGAGAGAAAAGCAGACAACAAATAACAAGTTAAGACTTTTTCATTGATTTTTTTGGAATCCTTGCACTTGCATGTTGATTCATTGTGTTTTTAAGTGCTCTACGGAAAGTGGCAAAAGTGTACACTATTTTTGTCCCCTTCTGATTATTAATACAATACGTCAGTACCCCCACCTAAATTGAATTGTCCAAAATGCCGATAGACAATCAAGGAAATGATGACGGGCAAAAGTGACATTTTTGAAATGCTGACAAGGGGAAGTTGCTTGCAGGTAACGAGGGGTTAACGCGGGAGGGTGGGGGCATGTTTAGGAGACAAGCTGCCTTCAAATGAGCTGTGCACCCGCTCTTGTGGCGGTAATGGGAAAATTGCAGCGAGAGGAAGGACACACGCAATTAGAATCTGGCGAGTGGCTCAGCGGTCGGTGGGTGGGGAGGGTGGAAGGAGACAAGGAGCAGGAGAGCCCCCCCACCCCCCCCAACTACCACCACCCACACCCCCAGGACAAGAAGGGAATTAGCCAAAAGCTGGCTCTTTTGTGCACTCGCAGGCACTAAGTGCTGTTTGCCGGCACCGGGTGACAGCGGCCCAGATGTCAATCAAATTAGCAGCCATTTGCAGCTGATTTGCTCGTGTCGTCCGCAATATCGTCTCCCCGCCTGTGATGGGCTAGCACGGCACACAGGAGGAGGAGGATGGAGGATAGTCACTTCACTCCGTGAAGCCTCTCTCCGTGAATGTCATCTGCTCACTTATCGCACACTCCGCTGGGACGGGAGCGGAGGAGATCCTTAGTTCCGCGGAGTGGCTCGCTACCTAGCATGCAAAATAGGATGGCGGCGTCTGGGGAAAGGTTGGCTCAGGTTTTAATGGAGATGGGGCAAACTCATTTTACAGCAGAGAGACGCAGTAGAGGAGGATAATAATATCAGCGTGTGTGTTTGCGTGTAGGTGTGTGTTTAACATTGTCACTTTTTCACAACAAATAATGTCCACACGTCACCACGGTACAGTGGGGGAAAATACGCGCAGTATCAGCTACTAATACATTCACCAGAAGAAGTCCACATAGGAAACAACAATGGCTTTGCTATTCTTTTGTTTTTGTTTTGTTTTTCTTTTCTTTTCAACTTTTCCCTTCCTTTACTACAGAAGTGACTTTCCTCTTTTAACTGAAGTGTGTCAAGCTCTGCCCTACCGGTACCACAGCACTGTGCAAAAGGCCGCCAAATAGTGTTATTTTGTTATTTGGTGTAGTACTTGGTCTCACGGATTAAGATACTGCTAACATGAAATGCTATAAGATGAATGCTGTACATTTAGGAGAATAAGTTGTATTTATACTGTGAAAAAAAAAACATACTTTTACATAAATAAGGTACCTTTTTGGAAAAAACTTCAGAGAATAAAACTGTATCTTTTTCAGTATTTTCTGGAGAAAAAAAATTTGTAATTCAATAAGAAGTATTTCTTGTAGTTTCACGCATAAGAAAAACATATAACAAATAAACATATCATATCAAGTCATCATTTTTATTTTATGAGAATAAAGTTGCATTTTTTAAAGAAAATTATTTTGGTGTGCAAAAAAGTTGTAATCTTACAAAAAATATTGTTTTTTTGAATATGTTGTAGAAAAAAGATACATAAAAGTTGTATAGTTTTTCTCAGTTTGTTTTCCAAGAGAAAACTAATATCTAGTGTAATTCTAAATTTGCATTCTATATTTTGTGTCCATTTCGAGCAAAGAGAGCATTATTCAGGGGAATACAGGATATAACAAGTCATATTTTTTCCGAGTCAAAAAAGTCGTACGTGGTCCGTAAATACAATTTTTAGGAGAATAAAGTTGTATATTACAAAAGTTCTCGTAATAACCTTACGAGAATAAAGTAATATATTTTTTAGGAATGAGACAGATACTTGTGATGAGCCGAATATTTGTTTCGGCAACTATCCGTTAAGAAAAATGTATTTTTGCTGAGTACGAGCATGAAACGAGTACATCTCGTCTTGATGAAGGAAAATGAAGGATTGGCCACACAGCGACCGCCTCTCTGTAGAGAGACTCGCTACACCCAGAGAGCGTTGCCATGACTCACTCTTTTACAAACAGACACAAAGAGTGAATCTCTGCTTTCTTGGCTTTTTTTCCTGTCTACTTGCTTCTAATATAATATTCTGCACCACTTTTCATCTATTCATTATTATTATTATTTTTTTTTTATTCCACCCTTTTTTGTCCGCGAACTAGTCATGGTGATATAAAGTTGGTTGGAAAACTTTGTTTGAAGTACTGAACTCCGTGCTTTTGAGAAAAAATAACGAATTTGGTGCTTTTGGGAAAAATACAGTGAACAATGCTGACAAATTATTTCCATGTGTGCCATCACTAGATGTTTGCATGAATCACCAACTTCACAAAGATCATTTAAAAAACAATTCAATAATATAGTCTTACAGATCACATACCTACACACATACACAGTTTGAATCTCAATTTTGAGGCTGTTCTGTAAAAAATTTTCAAAGACACTGCAAATTCTGTGCTATGGACACATTAATTTAGTTGGGTGAACAGATACAGATGCGGATAGTGGCGTACTCACTCATCTCATCTCTTGTCAGAAATCTGTAAATCTTTTAAGCAAAAAGTGGCAGGTTTACGAGAACCAAACATACAGTTAGGTAACAAAACATATTTATCCATCCATCCATCCTTTTTCTTCCGCTTATCCGAGGTCGGGTCGCGGGGGCAGCAACCTAAGCAGGGAAGCCCAGAGGTCCCTCTCACCGGCCACTTTGTCCAGCTCTTCCCAGCGGATGCCGAGGCGTTCCCAGGCCAGCTGAGAGACATAGTCTCTCCAACGTGTCCTGGGTCTTCCCTGAGGCCTCCTACCGGTTGGATGTGCCCTGAACACCTCCCCAGGAAGGCGTTCGGGAGGCATCCTAACCAGATGCCCGAGCCACCTCATCTGACTCCTCTCAATGCGGAGGAGCAGCTGTTCTACTCCGAGTCTCTCCCGGATGACAGTGCTTCTCACCCTATCTCTAAGGGTGAGTCCAGCCACCCTGCGGGGAAAACTCAATTCGGCCGCTTGTACCCGATCTTGTCCTTTTGGTCACTACCCAAAGCTCATGACCATAGGTGAGGGTAGGAACGTAGATTGACCGGTAAATCGAGAGCTTTGCCTTTTGGCTCAGCTCTCTTTTCACCACGACAGACCGGTACAGAGTCCGCATCACTGCAGATGTCGCATTAATCCACCTGTCCATCTCACGTTCCATCCTTCCATCACTCGTGAACAAGCTGCTTCACACTCAGCTGCAAACCGATCCAGTGAGAGTTGAAGGTCACTGCTCGATGAAGCCAACAGGACCACGTCATCTGCAAAAAGCAGAGATCGAATCCTGCGGCCACCAAACTGAAACCCCTCAACGCCCTGGCTGCGCCTAGAAATTCTGTCCATGAAAGTAGTGAACAGAATCGGTGACAAAGGGCAGCCCTGGCGGAGTCCAACCCTCACTGGAAACGGGTCCGACTTATTGCCGGCAATGCGAACCAAACTCTGACACCGGTCATACAGGGAACGAACCGCCTGGATTAGGTGGTCCGATACCCCATATTCCCGGAGCACTCCCCACAGTATTCCCCGAGGAACACGGTCGAATGCCTTCTCCAAGTCCACAAAACACATGTAGACTGGTTGGGCAAACTCCCATGCACCCTCAAGGACCCTGCCGAGAGTATAGAGCTGGTCCACAGTTCCACGGCCAGGACAAAAAGCACACTGCTCCTCCTATTCGGCGGACCCTCCTCTCCAGAACCCCTGAATAGACCTTACCAGAAAGGCTGAGGAGTGTGATCCCACGATAGTTAGAACACACCCTCCGGTCCCCCTTCTTGAAAAGCGGGACCACCACCCCGGTCTACCAGTCCAGGGGCACCGACCCTGACGTCCACGCAATGCTGCAGAGTCGTGTCAACCAAGACACGCCCACAGCATCCAGGGCCTTAAGGAACTTCGGGCGGATCTCATCCACCCCCGGGGCCTTGCCACCAAGGAGCATTTTGACCACCTCGGTGACCTCAGCCCCAGAGATAGGCGAAACCGACTAAGAGTCCCCAGGCACTGCTTCCATGTTGGAAGGCGTGTCAGAGGTCTTCAAAGTATTCCCTCCCACGGTCCACAACATCTCGGGTCGAGTTCAGCAGCACACTGTCCCCACCATACACGGTGTTGACTGTGCACTGCTTCCCCCCGCCGGAGACGGCGCATGGTGGTCCAGAATCTCTTTAAAGCCATCCGGAAGTCGTTTTCCATGGCCTCTCCGAACTCCTACCATGTCCGGGTTTTTGCCTCAGCGACCGCCAGAGCTGCAGACCGCTTGGCCTTTCGGTACCTGTCAGCTGCCTCCAGAGTGCCATGGGCCAAGACGGCCTGATAGGACTCTTTCTTCAGCTTGACGGCATCCCTTACCACTGGTGTCCACCAACGGGTTTTGGAATTACCGCCACGACAGGCACCGACCACCTTACAGCCACAGCTCCGATCGGCCGCATCGACAATGGAGGCACGAAACATCGCCCCCTCGGATTCAATGTCCGCTGCCTCCCTCGGAACATGGACAAAGCTCTCCCGCAGGTGGGAGTTGAAACTCCTTCTGACAGGGGATTCTGCCAGGCGTTCCCAGCAGACCCTCACAATGCGTTTGGGTCTGCCAGGTCTGACCGGCATCCTCCCCCACCATCGACACCAACTCACCACCAGGTGGTGATCAGTTGACAGCTCCGCCCCTCTCCTCACCCGAGTGTCCAAAACATGTGGTCACAAGTCCGACGACACAACCACGAAGTCAATCATCGAACTGCGGCCCACGGTGTCCTGGTGCCAAGTGCACATGTGGACACCCTTATGCTTGAACATGGTGTTCGTTATAGACAATCCGTGACGAGCACAGAAGTCCAATAACAAAACACCGCTCGGGTTAAGATCAGGGGGGCTGTTCCTCCCAATCACACCTCTCGAGGTCTCACTGTCGCTGCCAACATGAGCGTTGAAGTCACCCAACAGAACAAAGGAATCCCCCGAGGGAGCACTCTCTAGTACTTCCTCTGAGAACTCCAAAAAGGGCGGGTATTCTGAACTGCCGTTTGGCGCATAAGCACAAACAAAAGTCAGGACCCGTCCCCCCACCCGAAGGCGTAGGGAAACTACCCTCTCATTTACCGGGTTAAACTCCATCGTGTAGGCTTGGAGCCGGGGAGCAACAAGAATTGCCACCCCTGCTCGTCGCCTCTCATTGCTGGCAACACCAGAGTGGAATGAAGTCCAGCCCCTCTCGAGAGGACTGGTTCCAGAGCCCTTGCCGTGCGTTGAGGTGAGTCTGACTATATCTAGCCGGAATTTCTCCACCTCACGCATCAGCTCAGGCTCCTTCCCCGCCAGAGAGGTGACATTCCACGTACCGACAACTAGCTTCTGTAGCCAAGAATCGGACCGCCAAGGCCTCTGCCTCCGGCCGCCACCCAGCTCTCTTTGCACCCGACCCCTTTGGCCCCTCCCACGAGTGGTGAGCTCATGGGAGGGGGGACCCACGTTGCCTTTTTGGGCTGTGCCCAACCGGGGCCCATGGGTGCAGGCCCGATCAACAGACGCTCGCCATCGTGCCCCGCCTCCGGGAAAACATATTTAGTAAATATATTACGCTTTTCAAGGCTCCCAAAGCACTTCACCTAGTCACAAAAGTTACAAAAGGGTGGTGGCTTCTATATCTGTAGACACAGCTGCTCTGGGGTAGTCTGGCAGAAAAGTGGCTGCCAATTCACGCCTGCCACCACCAAACATTCACAGGCATACTCATCTCCAGCGGGCACTTTTGAACATGTCAGTGCTATATATGGCGTTCATGCATATGGAGTGTATGTATATGGAAATGAAGTCAAACATGCATTGCTAAAACTGTCATTATCATAACATGACCGAAGTGATGAGCAGTGGGACATTATGTCACATAACTTGTTATGTCCCCAGGGGGTGTGGTGGATGTCGGTGTTCACATTCATGCTCTTGCACACACACACGGGCAACGCCAAGGTAAGACCTGTCACTGCTCAGTCATTGGCGCCCTCCATTTAATGCAAGTCCCGTCACAACAAGACAGCAGCAGAATGAAGTGTATCACCTAAAGGCACCACACCTCACTGCTGAGAGCAAAAAAACACACACGCGCACTCACATTGTCACTCTGCACCACCATGATCTAATCCAGTGGTTTTCAAACTGGTGGACACGCCCACTAGGGGGGGGGGGGGGGGGGCAGGCCTTATGACAGCGGGGGCACAGGGCTAGCATGGTCACTTTAAATTGTTACCATATTCTTCGTGCAGGGGGGCGCTGAAAATCATTTTATCTCCAAAAGAGGGACGTTGCAAAAGTTTGAGAACCACTGACCTAATCTAATACAACTGTTCCAGGGGAGCCAAAAATGTCTGTTCCAGGCCTTGTCCACAAAAACACTATTTTTAATCCTCATAAAATTGTTCAACCAGAGAAAAGTAACATAAGTAATAATAGTAACAGTAACAAGCTTGCTCCCTCTGTGCCTGACTAACCTTAGGTCTCCTTCGGATGTTAAACTTGTGATTTGCAACAACTACCAAGTGTTGGTCAGGCAATGCGGAGCTTCAAACAAACAAAAATACAACAAAGATCGTCAAAAAAGCCAAAATGAGTACATGCTTTGATATGATAACGTTTTAAGTTATTCACTCACATCACTTCACTGCATGCTTCTGTAAGATTAATTGCATCAATATTTGTTGTACCTCACAAGGCTTTATTTAAAATAGGTCCTTTTCAAGATTTGTATTAATTAAATAATAATTCAAGTTTAATTAAATAACGATTATTTAAATATTACAGTTGACAAAATAATCAAAACTATGATTACACAAAACACATTACAATACAATACAATAGAAATAATACTGTATATATTCATTATGTTAAGTTAGTTTTTAAGAATTTTAAATTTTTGAATATTAGATTACTGGATTATTTATTCCGCACGGTAGCATGTTGGCCTCACAGTCAAGAGATCTGGTTTTGAATCTCCGTTGGGCATCTCTATGTGGAGTTTGCATGTTATCCTCGTGCACGCGTGGTTTTTCTTCGGGTACTCTGGTTTCCTCCCACACTACAAAAACATGCATGTTAGGTTAATTAGCGGCTCTAAATTGTCCATAGGCAGTAATGTGAGTGTGAATGGTTGTATGTCTACATGTGCCTTGCGATTGACTGGCGACCAGTCCAGGGTGTACCCCGCCTCTCGCCCAAAGTCAGCTGGGATAGGCTCCAGCATACCCGCGACCGTAATGAGGATAAGCGGCATAGAAAATGAATAGATGGATTATTGATTCATATTACTCAATTAAAATACAAATATCTCAAATACATTAATTGAAAATACTGTAAATACACTTAAATGTTAACACATTGTTTAAATAAATAATGTATGATTTAATATATAAATTGTTTATTATTGCCGTGCTCATTAATTGATTAATTTATGGATGTGTATGAATTGGGGCTGTCAAGGTTAATGTGTTAACTCCTTTTTTGACGCGCGATCAACATTCGCATGTCGTGTTTGAGCTTAATACAGTGGTTCTGTACCTTGGCATATAAGTGACCAACTAACAAGTGTGTTTTATATGCGAGACATTTCACACTTGGATTTTGGATTTTTTTTTTTTTGCTTTGAACTGCAAGCTAAAATGTAGGAACTGCTGGTTACTGTCAGGCATAGCCAAGGACGGCTATTTGGGGGGTTGAGCCCAAGATGGAAGTCAGGGAACACACTCAGCACTCAATGAGAGGGCAATAAAAACACGCAGGGGAATTTATTAGCGTTACTATTGTTATTGTTATTTATTAGCAATTTGTTGGCATTTGAGCTTGACCTGCTGTGTTTGTCAAATTTGAAAGCTGGTGTCACGGTGCAGCGACGACCCCAGGATGCGGCAGAGCAGCACCACAAAGCAGCAAAAAAAGTGTTTTAAAAGGCAGCAACAGAAAGCAAACGAGGCTCCGTCATTCACACAACAGCAAACAAATGACAATGCTCCAAACCAGACAGAGGCCACTGGCTCAACTAAATTATTATTTTATACATGCGCAGGAGTGTTCAAAATAATAGCAGTCCAATGTGACTAAACAGATTAATCACTGTTATTAATATATTTTTATTGCTACATGGCAAACAAGTTACCAGTAGATTCTCAAAAAACAAACACGATCCAGCTTCGCAATTCGCACGCTCTTAAGGCACTGCGATTGGGCAATTAGTTGAAAAGTTTGTGTTAAAAAAATAGCAGTGTGGCATTCAAACAATGATCGATTTTGTGAAAAAACAGGCGTGAATCAGGTGGCCCCTAATAAAAGAATGAAATCAGCACTTTACTCTTGCAGTTGCATTTCTCTTTAAAAGCTTGAGGAAAATGGGTCGTTCAAGACTCTGTTCCAGAAAAACAACATACTTTAATTAAAAAGTTGATTGGAGAGGGGAAAAGTTTTGAAAAGATGCAAAAAATTCATGGCTGTTTGGCTAAAATTATCTCCAATGCCTTAAAATGGAAAGAAAAACCAGAGGCACGTGGCAGAAAACTATCAAAATGGATCAGAAAATAACCACACTGGCAAAGGCTCAGCCAATGATCAGCTCTGGGATAATCACAGACAGACTATTGTTACCTTAATGTACTGTGACAGTTAGAAGACGTCTGTGTGAAGCTAATTTATTTATTTAACACCCACAAATTCCCTCTGTTAAAAAAAGCCATGTGCAGAAGAGAGATGGAGAAACATTTGGCGGACTGACGAAAAGTAAAATCGTTCTTTTTGGGTACAAAGGCCAATGACAGTTTGTGAAACGACCCCCAAACTCTGAACTCAAACCACAGTACACAGTGAAGACAGTGAAGCATGGTGGTGCAATCATCATGATATGGCCATGTTTCTCCCACTATGGTGGTGGGCCTATTTATCACATAGCAGAGATCATAGATCAGTTTGAGTGGCCAGCCCAATCCCCGGACCTTTTTCCAACTGAGAATTTGTGGGGTGACATCAAAAATGCTGTTTCTAAAGCAAAACCAAGAAAAGTTCATGAATTGTGGAATGTTGTTAAAGAATCTTGGAGAGGAATAACAGCTGAAAGGTGCCACAAGTTGGTTGACTCCATGCCACACAGATGTGAAGCAGTTATAAAAAACTGTGCTCATACAACTAAATATTAGTTTAGTGATTCACAAAATCCTAGAAACAAAAAGGTTTGTACAAAATAGTTTTGAGTTTGTAAAGTCAACGGAAGACACTATTTTTTTGAACACCCCCTTTAAACTCATTTCCCAACTGCACAGCCTTACGAGCGTGCATATCATGGATGCTGGGTCTTGTTTGTTTTCTGGGAATCTACTGTGCCTGCTGGTAACTGGTTTGCCAAAAAGCAATAAAAATACACTAATGACAGTGATTAATCTGGTTAGTCACATAAGAGTGCTATTATTTTGAAAACTACTGTATGAGCAGAAGTCAGATGATAGGATGGTATTTTTTTAACTCCTTGTTTTCATTTCACTTAGTTCTTGGGAGCTTTTGCAAACCTTTATTTACAATGTCATTTACAATGTCAGTCACAATTATATTTCTTGAGATTTTCTGCTTGAAGAATACAATATTTGAGTGATGGGCGGTTTGCCGATGCCTACTTGGTGCACATTGTGTTTGCTTTTTATACAGTGAAGTCCATTTTGTGTTGAGCTTTTTTTTTAAAGATTTTTTAAAAAACAAAACATTGCCTAAGGCAAATGTATTATCTAGTGTTATGTTGATAAGTGTATTAAAAACTTTAAAATGATCTTTCCGAGGTACACTTTTATAGATAACAACCTCTGTGATTAATTGTGATCAATTACAAGTTAACGATTAGATTAACTGTGATTAAATATTTTCATCAATTGACAGCCCTGGTATAAATGTATTAGTATTTAGTGCTATTATTCTAAGAGGCATTATTTTAGGTGGTGTTTTTTTCTGTTTTTTACATACCTAATCATTGTGCATCTTCACACGACGCACACAAAACACACGTTCTTCCTTAGCAAATGATGCCACGCATGACTGTTGCCCCACTCCCTAACCATCAACCTCGCATTTGCAATCGGGAAGGCATGAATTATGGTCCATATGCGTCCAGTTTGCATCTGATTGCCGCTACTCATTCTCTTCCTCCTCCTCCTCGTCCATGGAGTTAAACAATGTGGCGATATGAAGAGAGGGAGGTAAAGAAGAAGCTAAAGTTAATGTCAGGATGTGCCCCATAATGACTCGTATAAGCTCTGCTGGGAGCTTCCTCTCGCACCAGCTCCAGAGAGGCCAACTTGATTGGGGATAATTGGCTAGCCTTCACTAGCGGTTAGCATCCAGGCGTGGAGACAGAGGAGGGCACAGGGGAGGGCACGGGGGCTCGAGACACACACAGACACAGCTTGCCTAAAATAAGACAATATGTAGAAGTTGAAAGTGCTTTTTATCTTCATCAAGTTTGTGTGCACGCGCATGCAAGAAGGCCGCGGCGCAGCAAGACTGCTCATTTCATGGAGAAGCAGCCGTGTTAGTTACATAATGTGGCATGACAGTATCTCTGCCAGCAACTCTGATGGAAACAAAACTCGTAGCTCTCAAAAATGGTGCTCGCGATGGTGCTCCCCAGTAAAACAACAACATCTGATGTCTCAACGTGTTCCGGGTTTGCAAAGGATTCCTGGGAGTAAACAACTGAAGGCAACGGACCTGCAAAATGCTGGGGAAAAAGTCTCAGCGAACGAGGGTAACACATCCAAGATGATGAGCCATCTCCGTGACCGCCAAGCAGCATAACTTTCATTGAGTGAGAGGTAAGTAATCTTATAGTTGAATGCACGCTTTGTATGTCAAACAATCCTATAGTCTGTTAGTAAAGGAACCTTAAGTTAAGTGGGTTCTCTGCTGTAATTGGCCCTTGATACTTTAATGTCTACGCTGCTTCCAAATTCGGACAGGTATATCGAGTAAGACTGACATAGATCTGGTCAATTTTGAGAATAAAAACATATTGTAGTAGTAACACAAAACATGTAACAGTAATAATAAAAATTTTAAAACATGAATTAGCAGAGGGACCAGAAAAAGAGTGGCTCAAAAGACCCTAATGATGAATCAAAACATTGGACTTTGTTTCCCCTCACCCGGACGCGGGTCAACGAACGCGTCTGGTGGCCGGGCATGCACCCATGGGGCCTGGTCGGGCACAGCCCAAAAAGGCAACGTGGGTCCCCCCTCCCATGAGCTCACCACTCGTAAGAGGGGCCAAAGGGGTCAGGTGCAAAGTGTGCTGGGTGGCCGCCGAAGGCGGAGGCCTTGGCGGTCTGATTCTCAGCTACAGAAGCTAGTTGTCGGTACGTGGAATGTCACTTCTCTGGCGGGGAAGGAACCTGAGCTGGTGCGGGAAGTGGAGAAATTCCAGCTAGATATAGTCGGACTGACCTCAACGCACAGAAAAGGCTCTGGAACAAGTCCTCTCGAGAGGGGCTGGACTTTATCCCACTTTGGTGTTGCCAGCAATTAAAGACGACGGGCGGGGGTGGCAATTCTTGCTGCCCCACGGCTCCAAGCCTGCATGTTGGAGTTTAACCCAGTGAACGAGAGGGTAGTTTCCCTTCGCCTTCGGTTGTGGGGACAGGTCCTGACTGTTGTTTGTGCTTATGCGCCAAACAGCAGTTCAAAATACACTGCCTTTTTGGAGTACTTAGAGGAAGTACTGGAGAGTCCTCCCTCGGAGGATTCCATTGTTCTACTGAGTGACTTAAACGCTCATGTTGGCAGCGACAGTGATACCTGGAGAGGTGTGATTGGGAGAAATGGCCCCCCTGATCTTAACCCAAGCGGTGTTTTGTTATTGGACTTCTATGCTCGTCACAGATTGTCTATAACGAACACCATGTTCAAGCATTAGGGTGTCCACATGTGCACTTGGCATCAGGACACCCTGATGGCTTCAAAGATATTCTGGACCACCATCCGCCGTCTCAGGAGGGGGAAGCAGTGCACAATCAACACTGTGTATGGTGGGAATGGTGTGCTGCTGATCTTGTGAACCGGTGGAAGAAAACTTTGAAGACCTCCTCAAAACCCACCGACATGTCTTCCGATAAGGAAACAGTGCCTGGGGACTCTGAGGCGGGTTCTCCTATCTCTGGGGCTGAGGTTACCGAGGTGGTCAAAAAGCTCCTTGGTGGCAAGGCCCTGGGGGTGTATCAGATCCGCTCGGAGTACCTAAAGGCTCAGGATGTCTTGGTTGACACGACTTTGTAGCATCTCGTGGACATCGGGGTCGGTGCCCCTGGACTGACAGACTGGGGTGATGGTCCCGCTTTTCAAGAATGGGACCGGAGGGTGTGTTCTAACTATTGTGGGATCACAGTCCTCAGCCTTTTCCGGTAAGGTGTATCCAGGGACTCTGGAGAGGAAGATCCGTCGGACAGGAGGAGCAGTGTGGTTTTTGTCCTGGTCGTGGAACTGTGGACCAGCTCTGTACTCTCGGCAGGGTCCTTGAGGGTGCATGGGAGTTTGCCCAACCAGTCTACATGTGTTTTGTGGACTTGGAGACGGCATTCGACCATGTTCCTCTGGGAATACTGTGGGGAGTTCACCGGGAATATGGGGTATTGGACCACCTAATTCAGGAAGTCCGTTCACTGTATGACCGGTTTCAGAGTTTGGTTCAAGTTTGGAACTTCCTGTGTCTCCAAAGAGCACTATTGTGCATTGTGTGGACTCCTAATATGTACACTGTAACGCCAATGTAATAGATGCCATATATCACATTCAATAGCATAACTACTAATAGCAACACTACTACATGTGAGCTACAGTACAGTCACATTTTAACAGCATCATGCCAGGTTAGACTTTTCTCAGTAGAAAAACAATCTAACAGCACTCACATCTAAAGCTGACTGACACATATTTGGCAGAGCGTTACTTTTGGATGTGTAGCAAAGCATTTTTTGCCTTTTTTACATGAGGTTGTGAATATCTACACATGGAGTGGTTTCCTCTAACTAGGTCTAGGTCGGTGGTGGTGGTATGACCGGAGGAGACAGTTTTCCTTTCATGATGTCATGAAAAGTCACAGTTTCAGAAGCACCTCTTTTGTCAAAAGTGGAGCAAACAAGTGAGGGAGATAATGTTTCTCATGTTTAACTTAAGTAACATTAAAGGAACATAAAATGTCCTTAACAAGTTGTAAGAATTCTAGTACAGCGCGGACGAGGGCACGTAAAAGATGTCATGTGATTCCAATTGACACCCGCAAAGCACTATGCAGCGACTTGTAAGTGTGATTCACACGAGATCGAGGCAAAAAGAGACCAAGCGCAAAGATGTAAAATATCGTTTTTTGCCTTTATTCTGCGTGTCGGACCACCGCGGCGACTGTTTTACTCGCCTGTGTTACCAGCATGTTGCTTTTTGAAGCTGACCCGCAGTGCTCTGTTGAGTCACCGCTTGGCTGCTCGCTACATGCGCGCCGTCGCCAGAGCTGCAGGGTGCAACAAGCTTCAGTAAGGCAGAAAGACTTGGCAAGAGTGAAGTCCTGGGGGGGTGGAGTGGGTGGCTCTTCTCTCCCTCAAAGGAAAGCCATTCTAGCTGCGAGTGTGTGTGTTGTTTTACGAGCACTCCTTCCTTCCCATATCATCGCCGTCGCCTTCGCTTTCAGACGCTGATTAATGGAGGCTGGGAGAGGACGGAGAAAAGCAACTTTGCAAAGTCATTAAACATTTGCTGGGCTGTGCACAAGAGCATGCATAACATCCCGTGCAATCAATTTGAGTAATGCTGCATGTGTCGTTTTAGCATGTTCAAGCATGCCTTAATGGATTACGTGCAAGACACAACATTAGGTACACCTGCAAAGTCTAATGAGATAATAGGGGCCTTTACATAGATAGATAGATACTTTGTTCCTCTCCAAGAGTAATTTAGAAAGATATTTGTTGCTGTGGTTGTAGTTTACAGTGGTGAACATTTCCTTTTTTTACACGTAACAAACAAACAGTATGACAAAAATATCAGGCATAGTACACTTCTAAGTACCAAGAGGTGTTGACCGTTGTGCCTGACATCACCGAGGTGTCAGTAAATCCTGCAAAAGTTCGGCAAATAATCTTAATTTTATTGTTATACAAAGCAGAATACAGGACAGGTGTGCCAATTATAGAGTGGTAAAATCCAAGGTAGTAAACCTTGACACTTTTCTGTTCTGGTGGCACAGTACAATACCAGGACTGTATATAGTCACAAAAAAATCATCAATAATGACAAAAGCATGCAATATACAAAGCGGACCCGCTTAGTGTCTGTACATCTTGACAGATTGTCACTCCACAACGTTGTGTGTCCAAGTTTATTTTCCAAGGAGCTACACTTTGCACATTCAAATCAGATCTTTTCTTGCTTTTTCCTTAATAATTATTTTTTGTTTCAGTTGTTTTTATATTTTTCATATATTGTACTGCACCAAAGATGGTTTGAGGGGGTTGTATGAATGTCTTCCATGCAAGATATTGGATCATTTTGTGGAGTGGAGTTATTAAAGTTTGTATGATTTGTCAAGCAGATATGAAATTAACTAACATTTTTAAACAATGCTATGCAAAATATGATTTAAAAACAGATTGAATTTGTCATAAAAAGCATTTTTGCTCTTGAAAAAGAGGGGTTGTCTTATATTAAGGATTGTCTCGTGTTCGAGTCACTATATCAGGTATATTTTTAGACGGACTCGTTGGACTCTTTGTGCAGGTGTACCTAATAAGCAGTCCCGTAATCATGTCCCATAAGAGCGGGACTTTGCAAGCACAGTCAGCAGAGTTTACATTGGACTTCCTTCAACCAGTACGGACGTAGCTCAGCTTTGCAAATTAGAGAGTGCCCCGCAATGGCCGTGTCCTCCCTCCTTCAAGTAACAAGAAGACACTTTTGAATGGCAGGAAATCCCTGAGATGTTTTCTTTGTTCTTTGTCACTCTCTGTGAGATGGTTAAGGGGAAGTTGTGCTTTTGACACATCATGTACACTTGACTTCCTTGTCTGGCTGTGTTTACTTTGCTATAGCTCTTTTTTATTGTCACACGCATGCCTATGTACATAAAGCTGTCTTACACAATTCTTCAGCCTGCAACCAGATGTCCATGAAAAGGGAGGCCAGTATGCCCTATTACTCAAAAGACGCACACACACAGTGAGACGAGTGTCAGTAAGCAGGGGAGTGTCCCAGTGCAGGAATGCAGGGATGATAAGTTTGTGGAGGTATCAGGGGAGAGAGAGAGAGAGGCACGCCGTTACAGCCAGACACCTAACAAAACTCCACCCTGCTTCCAACTCCTCATTGACCGTTTTATCACTCCTCTCCTGTTTTTTCCTCCCTCTTCGAACTTCCCTCCCTGGCTGCAAACACAGCCGTCTTTGTGTCTGGTTGTCCCAGTCGCTGTTGCAGTCACTCCTCCTGCCAGTTATTCATGATAACAGCCACCTTGCACAATATAAAAAAAACAGAACAACTTGAAATAAGCCCCAGTAAGTGATCCAACATTCAAATGGTACAAACTTGTTGACATCATTCTCTATTAACCTGCTGACTAACAAACAGGTTTTGGTGTAGGGAAATGCCAAAAAAAGAAATCAGACCAGTGTACTTCCAACAATTTGGACCCCCAACCTTTCTTTTTTCACTATGTGGCCCTTGCTAGAAAAGTTTGGACAACCCTGCTTTAGGGTGTCCAGTACCACAAAATTTGGTACACACATTTAGGAAATTGACAAGCACATGTTTGTAAACTTTCAGCAAGATTGGTGGCCGACATGCCCGACATCAAGTAAAATGTCTTCGATGAGGCACGTCTAGGACTAGTTGGCCAAAAGACCCTTTGTCTAATGAGTCAAAAACTCCAAAACAAAGGACAGGGACATGTGCAGTTCTAAACAACACTCCATTGTTTGTGGGGGCTATTAGCCAGTGTTGTCGGAAAACTGGGGCTGTCAATGAATTAATATATTTAATCACACTTGATCGCATCTGTCCATAATAAACTCATAGAATTAACCTTTTTCTATAATAAGTAGGGATGTAAGTCTCTTTGTGGTAAACGATTAGATATGCATCACGATAACTACATCAGATTTTATGTGAAAGGATATCAATTTTGGAAATATGCGGTGTTTAATGTGATCTGTCCGACTTTGTTTGACGGTCTTTGAACGCACCTTCTAAATTTCTCTATTTTCTTTGTCCATTTCTGCTCAATATTTGTTTTTTCCTTCTTGTGGTGCCACAGTCACCGCTGCTACCTCAAACTACAGTGTGGGCCGAGGGTCAAACAGAATGTGAGCACGTGTCAAAAAAAAGTGCCGTTAAAGAAAAGGTCCATATATTTGTCAGCCTTGATTAAAAATGCATTCTAATATCCACAGTAAGCGGCTCTTTTTTCCTTTCTCCCTCTTTTTTGTCAGCGTTTCCTCCCTTTTTGTTACTCATGATCCCACATGATACCAGGTCATGGTGACTGCTGTTGCACTAAACATACACATACAAAGGCACAAAAAATATTAGCAGCAGCTAAGCAATCTAATATCAATCTGTGAACTATGAACACAGTCAAGGGCCTTTTATTTCACAAATTTGAAAGCTTCAAAGTGAGTTAACTAAACGGTAATAGATGACGATTGTTTCTGTACCACCATGCAACTATAGTAGACTTGAATTGGGAGAAGTTAATTGGAGCATATACAGTCACGTAACAAACTACTGTACATAGAAGATATTGTGACACTATGTATTTTCACTTTGTTCTCCTTCTGGTTAAAACAGTTACAACTGTTCCTAATCAAGACCTTTTAGTATGTCACCAGTAAAATGTTGTCAATTAAATTGAAAGCAGAAGAAAATAACCAAATTCCCTGGAGCATAATCAGTGGGTTTCCTGTGACTTGCAAGAAAATCAACAGATTTTATCACACTGGAGCAATTTGCAATTTTTATACTGCACTCCCCTTGCGGATATATACTGGATTATAATAACCCAGTCCATAGTGTCTGTTTGGATGCAAAGCTTATCCTACAAGCCAAGAAGAACCTGGCTTGCTCCTTATTTATTTATCAGGCGTTCCACGAAGGGAATTTACACGTTCAACCCCTACGTAGGTCGGCCGGCGGGCGATAGCATGAAAGCATTGAGTCGTGTTAATATGCGCTATTTAATGAACGCAGATGGTAAACATTTCCCCCATTCGAGAAGCGAAGGTGAAGGAGCTGTTTGTTTTCCAGGCCGTGATGATATCACCTTGAAGTACGGCTAAAGCACAACTTTGTATGTACCTGTGTTGATGTGTTGAGACAGACTAGGGATGGGGACACCCTTTACTGGCCCTCCCACCTCACCCTGCTGCACCCTGATCTAGCATCAGTTCTTCTACTTAGCAGGCGGTTTGAGACCTGAGTCAATTTGCTGGAAACACTCTCATGCAAGCTGAAACACACGCACAAGCTTTAATGGACAGACAAACCACGCCCTGCTACACCCTGACCCTGCATCAGTGCTCTTACTTGGCAGTCGGTTCAGACCTGAATTGTTTCTCTGTAACATTTTCCTGCAAATCATATCACACCAAAGCAAGCTTAAACACATGCAGGAGCTTTAATGGAAAAGACGAGCAGCCGGCCCAGTAAACCCTAATGAGACTGCGGACAGTTTCTACCCATCTTTCAAATGAGAGAGTGCCGCCTGTCTCTCTCAAGAGGCCCGTCAACAAACGTCTGAGCATCTAATAACAGTGCGGTGGCTCAAGCATCCCGTTTAGCCCATCACAACTTAAGTGGCTGGAAGAGGGAGCGACGTGGGTGACAAGCGAATTGGATTGTCTGAACCAGGTGGAGTGGTTTCTCCACAAATGGGGGTAGGTGTGCACGAGCACACGGTTGAGGGAGTACGAGCCTGCACCGACGGGTTTATCATCAACGTCAACAGACGCACATCCAATCGGCGGTCAACCTTTTCACCGTCATCAGTGCAGGCCCATTGAACACGTCACGGCCAAATGAGAGAGCTGTCCCATCCAGGACCAACTGTCAACACCTGATGTGCGTAGGCGGGAGTGACAGAAGGGATTGGAGGGCACCAATCAGGGGAAGAAAGCAGGATGACAGGTACAACTGGTGACAGCCTTTGAATTAAAGGTGAATTGGCAGAGATAGTGCATCCACTTTGTAAACAGAGTGCCATCATAATCATGCAACATAATGGCAGAACCTTGCAAAAACACAACAAACAATAATGCAGGACATCCGGACTAGCTTTTCTTCTAGCTCTAGCACTTTTTGCACCGAGATCCTGCCGCATTTACTTTTACACAGAACATGGAATATTTGCAAAATTATATGCACTTTTATACAGCATGCCAGCATAAAAACTGTTTATAGTGGGTCACTGTGTCACCGCAGTATCTCTCCACCAGGTGTGAGTGACAGGAAGAAAAGTTCTGCTTCACTGGGGAGAAGCATGTGGTGTCACTTCCTGGTTTGCATGTATGAATCACTTGAATATACAGTAAACATATGAGATTTAAAAAAAGTCTAATAGTCACTTCAATATGTTACTAAAGATGCGAATAAAGTAAGTCACTATGTTATCAGGGGAAATTAATCATAATGATATTTTCAGTTTGTCTAACAAACAGACGGACACAATCGGATTGGCGTAGGTCCGCACTAGTTCTCTACAGCATTATAGCATTACTACTACAACACAGAAGCATTAACCAGTGTGAGATTAGGAGAGTAATAATGTATCAATAGATTTTTCGCGAGTCTTGGGATGCCTGATAATGTCTCTCGCCATTGGCTTCCCTTCCCTTTACACACATACACAACAACATCCTGTGTGTGTCCATAAATCACATCGCTCACAAGACAAAGAATGTGACACTGGAAGCAGGCCGGGAGGAGCAGAAGAAGTCTTGTGAACTCGGCCTGATCGTTGCCAAAGTGCCTTGAGCTAAAAGGGAAGAGGGGTGCTGACAAGATGGAAGACCCCCTTAGCCCACCCCCCTCTGTTGTGATGCAGGTAAAATGTGTGCAGTGCAGGACACATATGAGGACCGGTGCTCCCCCCTGAGGAGGCGCTAGGAAACATTTCTTTGGCTCCTCCACTCTGGGCATTAATCGCCTACAGCTGTGCCCCTGCTTCCTCCTCTCCTTTACTCCAGCTGGTCCTTCCAAGTCTCTCAATACATTTTTCACAAACAAGTGACATGTGTTCAACATGCCGAGGACACTCATATGCATGCAGACTCATGCGTTCGGTCCCTCGCAGGTAGAGCTAATGCAGTGACACAAAAGCAAGAAGACAGAAAAGACCCTCTGGCGGTGCCCCCGGAGCCTCTGCTGAGGGCTCGAGGCCGCCACGGCATCACCAGCACAGGCCAACACGACTCTGCTCTCCTTTCCTAGGCTGCTCTTTCTCTTCATATTTAATGAGACGGACACCCTCGAAATAATTTACTGGAGAGGAGGCCCCAGTGAAACACATGAATTATGGAGGACATGGCGTATAGGTGATGGAGACGTACAAAACAACAACACTGTCTTTCTCCATGACAGGACTTTGGTACCTCTAACGCCCGAACACCCCTGAGGTTATAAAATTTGGAATTTGAACAAAATTTTAATAACGTTTCAAAAGTTGCTGAAAACCTCGCTCTCGTTGACCACATCTTATACTGCACAACACAGCAGCAACAGATCCAATTTTGTAAGAGCAGCAAGGAGCATACGTTTGCTCTAGGCCAGGGCTTGCACACTCGTGGCCAGCGGGCCATTTGCTTTTTTCCTAATTAATTAATAAATTATCTCTGTTTTGTGGTTGACTATTGCCTAGAATTCACGGTCACAAGTCACACGGTGAAATAAACATGGGGCTCACTAGACAGAAGCCTTACTAAAATCTGAATGCCTAAACTATGATGACAGCACAATATACTGTATAACAGGTAAGTAAACACACATAAGGCAACAACTACTATCAGCAACACTAAACAACAACCACAACATGTTTTTTTTGAATACTTGAAACCCTTTATTATGGAACTCTTGTTGTTCCCCAGCCTCACCCCGACTCTGCCGCCAGCGGCCTCCAGCTAAATTGTGTTTGGGATCCCTGCTTGTAGGCAAACTGTACACTGCTTGGTCACACTTGACACCTCCAGTCCGGTGTGTTTGTCTGGTGTGAGCCTTCCATGACGCTCTCAAGTGCGGAACACCCAACCAGGATGTGTTGTATACTAAATGTGTCCGCATCTCTTCCAGTTATTGAAATAAGAGAGTCTGGAAATAATCTACTAAGTCCAACTTGAGGTTTAATTGAGGGCTCAACCTATATGTGTTGCATAATTACATGTTGCATAATGTATGTATAATTATGCAATATATACATATATTATATGTATATATAATGTGATTGACTGGCGACCAGTCCAGGGTGTACCCCGCCTCTCGCCCAAAGCCAGCTGGGATAGGCTCCAGCATCCCCGTGACCCTAATGAGGATAAGCGGTACAGAAAATGAATGAATGAATAATGTGTCGTAAATAATGACTATACTAATGAATCAAATTGCCCATAGGTATGAATGGGTGAGTGAATGGTTGTTTGTCTATATGTGCCCTGCTGGCTGGCAAACAGTCCAGGGTTTAACCCACCTCAAGCCAGAAGTCAGCTGCGATAGCCTCCAGCATATCCGCTACCCTAGTGAGGAGCTGAATACAAAATAGATGGATGGATAATTCACAAAGTTTTATGAAGTGATGACACACAGACTAAGTGTTTCCTATGTGCATGTTCCTGGCCCCGTCTTGCTTCATCAGTGATAGTGTGCACTCTCTAAGTGTGCACTTCAAATGCCCCACAGGTTGTACAATTCCAAATTTGACCAAAATGGTAGCAAAAAAATGTTTGATTAAATAACGTATTTCATTAATAAACAAATTACCTAGTGAGGCTGTCAGGCGGGATGCCACCAAAGACTTGCACCTTTTACGCTCAACTTCTGGATAACGTCTTTTTACTCTTACAGTAGTGTTCAAAATAATAGCATTTCAATGTGACTAACCAGATTAATCACTGTTATTAGTATATTTGTATTTCTACATAGCAAACAAGTTACCAGTAGGTGCAGTAGATTCTCAGAAAACAGACCCAGCATTCATGATAGGCACACTCTCAAGGCTTTGCAATTGGGCAATTAGTTGAAAGGGATGGGTTAAGAAAAATAGCAATGTCTGCCATTGACTTTACAAACGCAAAACTATTTTTCACAAACATTTTTGTTTCTAGGATTTGGCAGTCTTGTGAATCACTAAACTAATATTTAGTTGTATGTGCACAGTTTTATATAACTGCTTAACATCTGTGTGGCATGGAGTCAACCAACTTGTGGCACCTTTCAGCTGCTATTCCTCTCCAAGATTCTTCAACAACAATTCACAATTCATTAAAATTTCTTGGTTTTGCTTCAGAACAAGTTGTCAATTGGATTAAGGTCCGGGGTTTGGGCTGGCCACTCTATAACATTCATTTTCTTGGTTTGGAACCAGGATTATGCTTCTTTACTAGTGTTTGGGGTCATTGTCTTGTTGAAACACCCATTTCAAGGGCATGTCCTCTTCAGCATAAGGCAACATGACCTCTTCAAGTACAGTATTTAGACATATGCAAATAAATAAATGCAATAAATAGGCTCAATAGGCCGAACACCATAGAAGGAGAAACATGCCTATAACATGATTCTTGTACCATCATATTCACTGTCTTCACTGTGTACTGTAGCTTGAATTCAAGGTCTGAGGGTCATCTCACTAACTGTCTGCAGCCCTTGCACCCAAAAAGAACAATTTTACTCCCATCAGTCTATAAAATGTTCCTCAATTTCTTCTTATGCCAGTTGATTTGTTCTTTGGCAAAGTGTAACCTTTTCTAACAGAGGGACTTTGCGGGGTATTCTTGTAAATATAAAATATGAGATTAAAAAATACTGTTTAACAGTCAAAGAGTCACTTGTAAATAGATTAGCTTCACACAGATATCTTCTCACTGTCACAGTACTTACAGGTAACTCCAGAGTGTCTTTGATTATCTTGTAGCTGATCATTGGCTGAGATTTTGCCATTCTGGATATAGATTATTATTATAGATATTAGATCCATTTTCATAGTTGTCTTTCGTCGTGTCACTGGTTTAGCACTCCATTTTAAGGCAGTGGAGATCATTTTAGCTGAACAGCCAAACTTTTTTTGCACCTCTTCGTAAGTTTTCCCCTCTCTAATCAACTTTTTAAACAAAGTACGCTGTTCTTCTGAACAATGTCATGAATGACACATTTTCCTCAGGCTTTCAAAGAAAAATGCATGTTTAACAAGTGCTGGTTTCATCCTTAAATAGAGGTCACCAGATTCACACCTGCATTTTCACAAAATTGATCACTGAGTGCCCAATTGCACAGAGAACGTGTTAAGAACGTGCATATCATAAATGCTGGGCGTTCCTGAGATTCTACTGCACTTTCTGGTAACTTGTTTGCCATGTAGCAATAACAATATACTAATAACAATGATTAATCTGGTTAGTCAGAGTAGAATTGTTTTATTTTAGACACTACTGTATGTTCCAATTGCAATGTTAAGAAAATAGTCACATGACAACTCGGAAACATATACCATCAGTTTTTCTTCAATGTGTCATTACTTGTTATCAAAGTTAAGCTTGTTGTTTCTACTTTTTGCTCTGTAGTTCACTTCTTTTTACACTTGTGTTTGTGTTTTATTGCATTTTGCTGCCGTAATATGAACAGTGGTTAACTTTTGTTCCAGCACAAATCCACAATGTACTCAGTGGGAAGAACAGCAGTGTAGTAAAGTGTGTGTGTGTGTGTTAAGACACACCTGGTCAGAATAGAGACTGTAGAAACACTAAACATCCCCACTTTTCTCCCCTGTGGACCACTCGGCTGCTGTCCCCCATGCACACCAGCCCTCGTCTGTCCACATTCCTTTCACGAGGATACCTCTCCATCCTGTCCCAGGAGAGTCTGTGTGTGTGTGTGTGTTGAGGGGGGTGCCTCGGCAGGGGGGTGCCTTCTCTCCTCTGGTCACTTTATTAAAGTGTGTTTTAATTTACTCATGTGAATCTCCGTGACACACATACACACACACGCACACACACGCACACACACGCACACACTCCGGGGACATGGCTTATTAACTCTGCTCCTGTCTGTCAGAGTGTGTGCACATGCTTGTATGTGTTAGGGTTGTGTGTGTGTGCGCTTGTGGGGGGGGACAAAATATTCAAACTGCATTCCTCAAGTTGGAGGCACACACGCGCACCCACACGTGATGCATTTCGGTAGCACGATTTAGCAGAGGCCATGTAAACAAGTAAATCTATTCCATATATATATATACACAGTATAAATATATATATATATATATA
>QODF01000254.1:351428-422377 GCA_024372805.1 Oostethus manadensis | reverse complement strand
CAATCCCGTACTCCCGGAGCACCCCCCACAGGACACCACGAGGGACACGGTCGAATGCCTTTTCCAGGTCTACAAAGCACATGTAGACCGGTTGGGCAAACTCCCACATACCCTTGAGTACCCTTGCAAGGGTGTAGAGCTGGTCCAGTGTTCCGCGACCGGGACGAAAACCACATTGCAGCTCCTGCAACCAAGGTTTGACTAACGGTCGTGCCCTTCTCTCCAGCACCCTGGAGTAGACACCCTGGAGGCTGAGGAGTGTGATCCCCCTATAGTTGGAACACACCCTCCGGTCACCCTTTTTTAAAAATGGGGACCACCACCCCTGTCTGTCAGTCCAGAGGTACTGTTCCTGACTTCCATGCAATGTTGTAGAGGCGTGTCAACCAACACAGTCCCCCAACATCCAGACCCTTGAGGAATTCCGAGCGGAAGTCGTCTAACCCCGGAGCCTTGCCACTGGGGAGTGATTTAACTACCCCAGTTACCTCAGCCACGGTGATAAAACTGTCCACGTACGTATCCTCAGACTTTGCTTCCTCTACGGAAGGCATGTCAGTGGGATTTAGAAGGGCCTCGAAGTATTCTGCCACCGACCAACTATATCCACAGTCGAGGTCAGCAAGCCCCCATCCGCACTGTAAACGGTGTGAACTGGGGGCTGCTTCCCCTTTCTGAGGTGTCGGACGGTTTGCCAGAACCTCTTCGAGGCTGACCGAAAGTCGTGCTCCATAGCCTCACCGAACTCCTCTCACACCCGAGTTTTTGCCTCGACCACCACTGAAGGTGCGTGCCGCTTTGCCTGCCGGTACCTGTCAGCTGCTTCGGGAGTCCCGCAAGCCGTCCATGCTTGATAGGACTCCTTCTTCAGCTTGAACGCAACCCTAACCCCCGGTGTCCACCATCGGATTCGGGGCTTGCCACCACGACTTGCACAGACCACCTTGCGGTCGCAACTACAACTGGCTGCCTCAGCAATAGAGGCACGGAATACGGCCCATTCAGACTCAATATCACGGTCCTCCCTCGAGATGCAGGCGTAGCTCTGCCGGAGATGAGAGTTGAGGACTCGACGAACGGGAAACTTCCCAGCACACCCTCACTACTCGTTTGGGTCTGCCAGGTCTGTCTGGGATATTTCCCCGCCATCTAATCCAACTCATCACCAGGTGGTGGTCAGTTGACAGCTCAGCCCCTCTCTTCACCTGCGTGTCCAGAACATGCGGACGCAGGTCTGATGATACGACGACAAAGTCGATTATAGACCTACGACCTAGGGTGTCCTGGTGCCAAGTGCACTTATGGACATCCTTATGTGCATGGTGTTTGTTATGGACAAACTGTAATTCGCACAGAAGTCCAGCAACAACACACCGTACGGGTTCAGGTCAGGGAGGCCGTTCCTCCTAACCACGCCCCTCCAAGTCACACTGCCATTGCCCACATGGGCGTTGAAGTCTCCCAGCAGAACTATGGAGTCGCCAGCTGGGGTGCTCTCCAGAACCCCTCAGATAGACTCCAAGAAGGCTGGGTACTCTGAACGGCCGTTCGGCACATACACACAAACCACAGTCAGGACCCTTTCCCCAGCCCTAAGGCGTAGGGAAATAACCCTCTCGTTTACTGGGGATGACTCCAACACAGAGGCACCAAGCCGGGGGGGTAACAATAAGCCCACACCAGCTCGCCGCCTCTCCCATGCAGCACCTCCAGGGAAGAACAAGGTCCAGCCGCTCTCAAAAAATTTGGTTCCAGAGCCCAAACTGTGGGTTGAGGTGAGACCGACTATATCTAGTCGGAATCTCTCTGCCTCTTCCACAAGCTCGGGCTCCTTCCCCACCAGTGAAGTGACATTCCATGTCCCAAGAACCAGATTTGGCCGCCGAAGACCAGGTCGCCCGGACACCCGCCCTCAACCACTGCATAAATCACATTGCACCGGACCCTTATGCTTGCCCCTGCAGGTGGTGGGTCTGCGGGGGTTATATATATAGTATATATATATATATATATACACACACACACACACACACACACACACACACACACACAGTATACAATATATACACACATACCTAAAGTGGTGTGAAATGGTGTACTACCCCTTCCAGATTTCTTATTTCTTTGCATGTTTGTCACACTTAAATGTTTCAGATCATCAAACAAACCTAAATATTAGTCAATGACACACAACTGAAAACAAAATGCTGTTTTTATAAGAAATGTTTCATTATTAAGGGAGAAAAAAAATCCAAACCTACTTGGCCCAGTTTGAAAAGGTGATTTCCCCTCCTGTTAAACTTAACTGAGATCAATTAAGATCTATCAGTCTAGACATTTCCAAAGTTTTGGGACTCCAACTAGTGAGAGCCATTATCAACAACTGGCAAAAACGTGGAACAGCGTTGACTCTTCCCAGGAGTCGTTGGCCAAACAAAATGAGCACAGAGGACTGATCCAAGAGGTCAAAAGACCCCATAACAACATCCAAATAACTGCAGACTTCATGTGCCTCAGCTAAGGTCAGTGTTCATGACTCCACCATAACTAAAACACTGGGCAAAAACAGATTTACAAAACGAAAATCACTGCTGAACAAAAAGAACATGGCTTGGCTTGGCTCAGTTTTGCCATTGCCGAGACCTACGGGAAAATAATGTTCTGTCGAGACAAAAGCTGAACTTTTTGGAAGGTGTGTGTCCCATTGCATCTGGCGTAAAATGAACACCGCATTAAAAAAAAGAACTTCATACCAATACAGTAGTATATAGTGGTGGTAGTGTTATGGTCTGGGACAGTTTTTTTGCTTCAAGATCTGGAAGATTTGCTGTGATAAATGGACCCATGAATTCTGTTGTCTACAAAAAAATCCTGAAGGAGAACTTCCGGTCATTAGCAGGACAATGAACCAAAAACATCATAGGGTCCTCCTCTGAGGGTCTGATTTTTGACTTTGGAGTTGCCAAGTCAAAGTTCTAACCTGAATCATATTGAGATGCTGTTGCATGATTTTAAAAATGAGCTCCATGCTTAAAAAACATCCAATGTGCTGAAATACAACAATTCTGCAAAGATGAGTGGGCCAAAATTCCTCCACAATGCTGTAAGACTCTCATTAAAAGTTAGCGCAAACGCATGATTGTAGTTGTTGCTGCTAACGGTGACCCAACCAGTTGTTAGGTTTAGGGGTCAATCCCTTTTTCACACAGGGCCAGGTAGGTTTGGATTTTTTTTGGTCTCTTAATAATATAATGTTTCTTTAAAAACTGCCTATTGTGTTCACTTGTGTTGTCACTGACAAATATTTTAATTTGTTTGATCATCTGAAACATTTGTGTGTGACAAACTTAAAAAACAAGAAATCACACCACTGTATATATATGCAAACCATGAACTTACTTATTTATCTATTTATAGTTGTGCATAGGAAAATGCGTACATTTATGCACAAATCTTACTATGAGTACACACAAACCTTGTGGTAGAACAGTGAAACTACAAATAGCTATGGCTGTCCAGTGCAGGCCATATCATCTTGCTACATGCTTCACAACTTGACCCTCAAACAAGGCGCCCCCCCCCTCACCGCAGAACAGACGAGCTCATGCAAAATGCACCCAACCCCTTAAGTTTATTTGTTATTTCTGATTTATTTATTGGTGATTATTGATGAAGAGGCATCATGTCCATCCCGAAAGACATTTTGTCTTTGTTGGCGTCATGTAAACCTGCAACTTCAAAAGCAACGGTTAACCAACAATCAATTGAGGGAATTAATGGGATTTTTCATTATTGTTAGAACCTTATTAAAAGGTAACTTTTACATAAAAGGTGATGTGCGTTCCATGGGTTAAAGTGCGTCCATAAAAGGCTTTTCCATACCATGTTATTTGCTATATGAGGCAAATGGTGTACCTCCCACTCACTCATCCTGTCCTGTCCTTGCTCCACTACGTTCAAATGGTCCGTTTCCTCCTCACACACACACACACACACACACGTGGGATGCGGCCAAGTGCTGGGGACTTCCACAGACATTGCTGCCAAGAGTTCCAAATATCTTCCAAAGAAGACGCGATAGGACACACACACACACACATATACACACGTCCACATAGTTGTAAGAGTACGCCGACAAACACACCCTTTGATAAAACGCAGCGGGTTATCTCTGTTAAGGATGCAGCATCATGGCCAGGTGAAGGGGAGACCGTGCGAGGGCATGCCAGGCTGATAGAGTGTCCTCTTCCCTTTTTTTCTACTGTTCTGGAGGAGAGCGTCCCTGCCGCAGCTGTTGAACAGTTCAAGGCGGGGAGTCCTTCTGGGCAAGGGGGGGAGGGCATGGGCGGTAATGAAAATTCCCCAGGAGAGAAGCGAGGGGAATTCTGCTCTGTTATTTGTTATGAGAACAAGGAGAAGAAAAGGGACAGGAGGGTTAGCAAGAGGGGATGTCTTTGTGTGTGTTTGTCTGCTCAGGTGCTGTAGTGGTTCCTCCCTGTCAACACCAGCAAGGTGGAGACATATGTAGTTTGTTTTTCTCCAAAAGCCAGGTTTAAAGCTATGATATGTAATTGTAGCCTGAATTGGCATCTTTATAATTGCGCAAGTCAATAAGCATCCCAAAGTAATGGTGGGCCAGGGTGGGCAAACTACGACCCGGGGGCCCCGTCCGGCCCACCAGGCGTTTGAAGGCGTTTCAACATTTTTCCTTGTAATACTTTGCGTTTTACTCTAGGTTATTTTTGTTGGTAAGTAACAATGCATTCGGTGAGGCTTTAGTCCTAGTGTCTTTGTGCATTCCTTTGCAATAATAATAAACAACCAAAGAAAAGTTCAACAAGGGTCTTGCCTAAACTCTGAAGTTGCTACTTTAGAGGTGTATTATTTCCATGAATTCCAGATTGTTCTATGCAACAGATGTTCTACTGTATAAAGTGCAACATTAATGTGCACTTTAACACCTTAGTGCAAGAACAATGTGTTGTGTCCTCTGTGGGACACCGTAGAGTTCCACTTTAGAACAGTGGGAGGAGCCCTAGAGCAGCAAAGCCACCTCCATCCCTGCTCCAACACATGGCATGCAGGCCCCACCAAGGCAGTGTGTGTTTATAATGGGAAGCTTCCCCACTGTGCATGTATTCTAATGGGACTTGGCAACACACGCAAATACCTCCAGCCGCTCACTCTAAACATACACAGACCACAAGTTACAACACGGTGCATATGTGTCACCACACACACAATGGCGTAATAGGTTATGGCTGCTTATCAAGCCAATGTGTTTCTACTTTTCTAATCTGCATCATTTATTATGGGCAATACCAGAATAGGGAACAGAGCCATGGTCAATATTATGTCTTGGCTCACTCCATGCAGTCCTGGAGGTACGAGCACATAACACACACACACACACACACACACGCACACACACAATCAACCTTTCACTCCTGCAAGACTTAAAAAAAAAAAAAAGCCAGAAAAAGGTTGTTGAGGAGGGGAAATAACTTTTTTTAATAAAATAAATTGTATTCATCGAGACATGTTGACAACGAACATGCAGCAGAAAATATAAAAAGAATTGTGACTATTTTTGTATGGCACTGATATTATTCTCATACTATTACATATTATAGTATAATATTATACTATATTGTAATATAGTATCATACACTATTATATAATATTATACTTTATTATATTGTATAATATTATAATATTATAACCTTTTCTTCAACATAATTTTGCAAAAATGATTACTTTTTTTGGTTGGATAGCAACTTTTTCCTCCTAATATTTTGACTTTATTTTCGTAAAATTACTGCTGATTTTTCCATCTTTGCTGTTTACTTAAAGTTGTTTGTTTGTTTTTTTGTTTTTCGATTGTGCCGCAGGCCAATATATTACTCGGACAGCAATAATGATGAATATCGCAGATTTGTGTATAGGTGTAAAATCTCCTTTATGTATTCCCCCTCCTTTTTGAGCCAAATTGTGTTTTGTTTATGTGTGTATTTTGATTATGTTGTGACATAGATGTTTTTCGATATGAATATATACTGTAAGTATACATATATTATATTAATATATTATGTATTTTTTCCTGTTTCTGTACCCAGCGTGTACTTCCTTAAAAAAGATTCTTTAAACCGCAACGTCTGTCTTCACAGTGACATGTGAGAGTTGATACATACATTGAGCATATAAAAGTTTGGTTTTTTCCAAGTGTAGGGACAAAAAACATGACTTATACTTGGGTATTAATTGACCAAGTTCATATACACACACACAAATTTATTATACTGTACAACCCCCACAAAAAGCAGTGAGTAAGAAGGGGAAGTTGTGGGCAGAGTTTATTATATATTATATGTGACGAGGAGTACAATGTGTGGTTTTAGTTATACGTTATACGTGTGTGTGTGTGTGTGTACCAAAAGATAGGAGTGTTTAAGGAGCCTGGGGTCTCTGAAGGATTAATGGTGGCAGGCCAAGCAGGGTAATCAGGACAGCGGATAAGTCCTGGTCATCCAGGCGTTGAGCTGAATAAACATGAGAGCCCCGTGATATCTCCTACACACACACGCGTGCGTAGACACACACACACACACACACGCACACGCATGTGCACACACACACGCGCGCGCATACATCAAGCAGATCTTGAGGGAGCCAGAATGGTTCCAGAGGATGATGCCGTTCAGAAGACACACACTCGTAAAAGAGTACAATTTGATGGTGTTTTACTCTCCAGACACTTGGAGGTCCACATTAGGTCCACTTGCTTCTCCTATTGCAGTGTCAACAATTTGACTTGATGAAGTTTTGTTGAGGTCGAATTGCGTGGTGTGCCTAATGTTTTTTAATATTACCACTTTATTCTTGTAATATCACAAAATTAGGCTGCTAATATTACAATTATTACAAGTCTCATACAATTATGACTTTTAAAACTATATTTGTGTAAAATGATTTTTTCTCATGACATTTCTCATGTTGAAAAACGTTTTCCTCCTATAATATTAAAAATTCATTCTCCTACAATTACAACTTTTTATAGGAATATTAGTATTTTTTTCTCATAATATTACAACTTTATTCTTGTAATATTACAACTTTGTCATAAAATTGAGATTCATTTTCTCATAATATTTGACAAAATGCATATGTTCTTCTTTTCCTTTCGGCTTATCCCTTCAGGGGTCGCCACAGCGAATCAATTGCCTCCATCTAACTCTGTCTTTCTGTATCCTCTTCTCTTGCGCCAACTACCTTCATGTCCTCTTTCACTACATCCATAAACCTCCTCTTTGGTCTTCCTCTGGCCTCCTGCCTAGCAAAACTCAGCATCCTTCTACCAATATATATTCACTATCTCTCCTCTGGACATGTCCGAACCATCTAAGTCTGGCCTGTCTGACTTTATCTCCAAAACTTCTAACATGTGCTGTCCCTCTGATGTGCTCATTCCTGATCCTGTCCATCCTGGTCACACCCAAAGAAAACCTCAGCATCTTCATCTCTGCTACCTCCAGCTATGCCTCTTGTCTTGCTGTCCAACCTAGCATACAAGTCATCATAAACCCCTTGTTTGGCTTTTGCCACCTTTATTTTCACCTTACGCTGCATCTCTCTATACTCCTGTCTACTCTCCTCAGTCCTCTCAGTGTCCTACTTCATCTTAGCTAACCTCTTACTCTGTATACACTCCTGCACCTCCTCATTCCACCACCAAGTCTCCTTATCTACTTTCCTTCCAGATGACACACCAAGTACTCTCCTACCTGTCTCCCTGATCGCAGTAGCTGTAGTTGTCCAGTCATCTGGAAGGACTTCCTGGCCACCCGTAGCCTTTTTCAACTCCTTCCCAAAAGTCACGCAACACTCCTCCTTTTTCAGCTTCCACCATTTCATCCTCTGCTCCGCCTTTACCCTCTTCATCCTTCTCACCACTAGAGTCATTCCACACACCACCATCATATGCTGTCTGGCTACACTCTCACCTACCGCTGCTTTGCAGCCACTGACTTCCTTCAGGTTACACCTTCTACACAAGATGTAGTCTACTTGTGTTCTCCTACCTCCACTCTTATAGGTCACCCTATGTTCCTGTCTCTTCTGGAAGAAAGTATTCACTACAGCCATTAACATCCTTTTTGCAAAGTCGACCACCATCTGTCCTTCTGCGTTTCTCTCCTGGACACCAAACTTGCCCATCACCTCCGCATCATCTCTGTTTCTTGCACCAACATGTCTATTGAAGTCTGCACCAATGACAACTCTCTGACTTCTGGGGATGTTCTGCATCACTTTATCCAGGTCTGACCAGAATTTCTCCTTCTCCTCCACCTCACATCCTACCTGTGGAGCATACCCACTAACAACAATGAACATCACACCTTTGATTTCTAGCTTTAGGCTCATCACTTTGACACTCTTTTTACCTCCAGGACTTTGAACCCTGCTCATAAGCTTCTAGCCTTGCTGCCATTCCACCTGGTCTCCTGGACACACTATATGTTTACCTTCCTCTTCTGCATCATGTCAACTAATTCTCTTCCTTTTCCTGTCATAGTTCCAACATTCAAAGTCCCAACTAGACTCTTAGCATTCCTCTTCTCTTTCCTCCTACGGACACACCTTCCTCCTCTCCTTCTTCGGCCAACAGTAATCCAGTTTCCACCGGCACCCTGTCAGTGAACAGCACCGGTGGCAGGTGTTGTTAACCAGGGCCACGTCCAATCTGGTATGGAAGTCATTTGTTTGATTCACATGTTCTGGTTTGGCAAAGTTTTACGTCGGATGCCCTTCCTGACACAACCCTCTGTATTTGTCCGGGCTTGGGACCGGCACAATAAGACACTGGCTTGTGCCCCGTTGCGGCTACAAGTACAGTAGTGTGAAAAAGTCTCTCTTTTTTGCATGTTTTTAACTTTTAAATGTTCTAGATTATCAAACAAATGTACAAATGTCTGCATCACCACCATGCAGACATTTCTTTCGTGTACCGTGGTGAAGTTAGTTTCACGTTGGACTTTGGATATTCAGCTCCATAGCTACAATGGTAGTTCCCGCTCACTGTGTCAGAACGTCTGTGTCATGGTGTGGGGAGGTCGCACATTAAATGCCGCTCTAACCAGTGGCTATTTATACTAAGGACCGTCAATAAATTAATATTGCGTTTAAAAGACTTCAAAAATGTATATATTCTAAATCACGCCACGGAATAATCATTTGACATGACCATGTCAAAGCATTTTGCACAATTATTTTTTTCTATTCTCTTCTATTTGATGGGATTTCATTGGATTAGGGACCTGAAGTTTGTTACAAAAGCCAAACAATATTGTTAAAGTATATTTAGCTACCTTTTGTTATTTTCATAACTATATTTAAATCCACAAATTCATGTTTGTAACAAAAGCTTAATACACTGCTTGGCCAAAAAAAAGTGGCCACCTGGATTGAAATAAGCAAATAGGTTCGAGGTTGCTGCAGTCGGTCAGGTCTAGGTTCAGCAACACTTTGTGCTCAAAGAATGAGGTCAGCTGACAACCTGAATATACTGAATGACCAGGTTATTCCATCAATGGATTTTTTCTTCCCTAATATGGCTTGAGCATATTCCAAGATGCTAATGCCAGGATTCATCAAGCTCAAATTGGGAAAGAGTGGTTCAGGGAGCATGAGACATCATTTTAACACATGGAGTCCAGACCTTAACCCCATTGAGAATCTTTGGGATGTTCTGGAGAAGGCTTTGGCAGCGGTCAGACTCTACCATCATCAATGCAAAATCTTGGTGAAAATTGAATTCAACACTGGATGGAAATAAATCTTGTGACATTGCAGAAGCTTATCCAAACAATGCCATAATCAAAGCTAAATGCAGTCCAACAAAATATCAGCGTGTATGACCTTTTCTTTAGTGGCGACTTTTTTTGACCAGGCAGCGTTTTGTTTTGTTTTTTAAAGGAAGCCTATAAAAAATTGATGTGAAGCCAAAAAAATTGCAACATTATTGTAACATTTGCAATTTTTTTTTTCTTGTAACATTACAATGTAATTGTTTTAATGTTAGAATGTGGGCCACACAATCAGGAGATCTGGGTTCCAATCTCCATTGGGAATCTCTCTGTGGAGTTTGCATGTTGTCCCCGTGCTTCCTTGGGTTTTATCCGGTTATTCCGGTTTCTAATGACATTCCAAAAACATGCATGTTAGGGTAATTGGCAACGCTAAATTGTCCATAGAAATGAGTGTGAGTGTGAATAGTTGTATGTCTTTGTGTGCCCTGCAATTGGCTTGCAATCAGTCCAGGGTGTACCCTCGCCCTATGTCAGGTGGGATAGGCTCCAGCATACTTCTGAAACCCTTTGTATGACTTTATTTCCTTAATTTAATTACTATATTGTCATAAAATTGGGAAAAGTCTCTTAAAATTAAAACTGAGACTATTTGCTCATGAAAATGGGAATTTTTATCAAACAATTTTGACTGTTGAAATATTTCAAATTGTGTTTCTTATAGGGGTGTAGCCACTTAGCAATGGGACACCATTACATCATCACCCTTCACCACATGCTGGTTGTAACACAGGCAGATGTGATAATGAAATGGATCGAAATGCTTCCTATCATAAAGTAAAGTGCATATGTTTCTACATTATTTTAATGTTATGTAGCCTACCTCACAACACCTTTTTTTACAACTGTGACATTTATTACAAAACAACAAACACTTCCAATAAATAACATCTTACAACCAACACTCTAACAACATTCATAAAAATAGAAAATGTATCAAAAATACATTTGAATTAAAAATAAATATAGCAAACTTCATCAACACATGTATAAACCTTATTAAGCATCATTTTGACCTCTCTCAGATAGTCCAAAATGGTATTTTGTTGAATTTGACATTTCCATACTGGTGTAACAGCTATTGAATGGTACTGGAGTGCTGTATGATCTTGCAGAGAGATGACTTCAGTTGGATCAGCATCTCCTACAGCAATGACACAAAGTTATAACTGATGGGCTACAACTCATTGTAAATACAATCATTCAATAAATCAATCAAAAGTAATAATAATATCATAATAGTGTGCTGAAAGCAAATATAGAATGATGATTAAAAAAATATATATATATATAGGACAACGTTAAATTCCAAAAGTTGAATAATGTTTGATAATGTTGTCCACACATGGCCATGTTGTTACATATTTAATTAAACTCACTTCCTGACCATCCATACTGGACGCTGAATACAACAAACATACTTGATCATGAGATGAATTATGTTTGTTGGTGGTTTATGGTCGCTTCAAATTCCAGCAAACAGATTTCACCACAATCAGCTGTGTTACGTGAATGATTTAATAGCTAATATAATATATATCAATAATTCCATTCCATTTTCCTCCGCTTATCCGGGTCCGGGTCGCCGGGGCAGCAGTTTCAGTAGGGAAGTCCAGACTTCCCGGTCTCCGGCGACCTCTTCGAACTCCACCGGGAGAACACCGAAGCGAGCTGTGAGACATAATCCCTCCAGCGTGTCCTAGGTCTTCCCCGGGGCCTTCTCCCGGCTGGGCATGCCCGGAACACCTCACCAGGGAGGCATCTGGACAAGATGCCCATAGATCATAGACCTGTGACCGAGGTTAAATGCCAGGTGCACTTGAGGACATCTTTATGTTCGAACACGGTGTTTGTTATGAACAAACTGTAGTTCGCACAGAAGTCCAGCAACAATACATCACACGGGTTCAGATCAGAGAGGCCGTTCCTCCTCCAGGAAGTCTGGGTACTCCGAACTGCCGTTCGGTGCATTCGCGCAAACAACAGTTCGGGTCATTTCCTTGGCCCGAAGGCGTAGGGAAATAACCCACTTGTTCACTAGACTCCAACACAGAGGCAGCAAGCCGGGGGATTGTTAATAAGCCTCGTCCCTGCAGCAACTCCAGAGTAAAACAATGTCCAACCCCTATCAGGGAATTTGGTTCCAGAGCCCAAACTGTGGGTTGAGGTGAGTCCGACATCATCTAGTCGGAATGTCTCAACCTTTTCCACAAGCTCGGGCTCCTTCACCACCAGAGAAGTGACATTCCATGGTCCCAAGAACCAGGTTTGGCCGCCGAAGACCAGGTCGCCGGGACACCCGCCCTCGACCGCCGCCCAAATCGCATGGCACCGAACCCTTATACTTGCCCCTGCAGGTGGTGGGTTTGGAGGGGGGAGATCAGTAATATATATACTAATACATAATGTCATTGATATTGGTGTTAACTAGTTAGTTGTAACTAGCAAAAATGAACAATTCAAAACATGGCAATTATCTACATGGAGTAGCACATGCTTTAAAACATAATAAAACATGAGTGACGTTACTGTGAAACCAATAATTATGCAGAATTACTTACTATCGTTTCTTTCTGTCTCGGCGCCGCCATCTTGTCAGCGAGCGTTGCAGCTCCCCCTACACCTTTATTTCAAGTGTGGTAGACCCCCACACTTGTTTTCACATATCTGTTGTGAAGCTAATGGGTGCAGCATCAACAAATAGCTTCTTTGTAAACAACATTGGGTTGGATAAGCAAACATCTGGCAAAGTACTTGTGATAGGGCATGAAAAGCCAGCATGAATCCGGCATCTTGCACAACAGAAAAGGGCGGTTTACCCAGTGCGATACGCTCCATAATTTTCAGATTGATGGTTTTCACTCTAAGAATTGGAAGTATTGAAGAAGTCTTGGTTTTACTTCTCAAAACCAATCCTTTGGAGTCAATGAAAATCCCAAGTGTAATATCCAAAAAAGACACCACAAATATAACGTTAGTCATGTGCGAGCAAGCTTGGTGTTATCCACCCATGGTTGTTTCAGGAAAATACGGGAGACCATAGGCCTGTATACAGCATTGTTCAAAATCGGTTTTCATTATAGGGAAAAAAACAGATACCGATATTGACCCAAAAAACACTTTAATGCCAAAATCAAGCCATCTCTAGTAAATTATAACTAGGGATGTCCATTACTGGCTTTTTTGACGATATCTGATATGACAATATTGTCCAACTCTCAATTTCCAATTTTGATATCAACCGATACCAATACCAATATGTTTAACACCACATATCGGATGTCGTGGAATCAACACAAATCTGATGTGGAGCTAATGGATACAACATCAGCAATTACCTTCTCGTTGTGGCTGTAAACGTTATTCAATTGTGTGCAACACGGTGCATTTTTTGCAGACGAGTCTCCCGCAGATACTACCGCATCTGCCTGCCGCTATAGTTATCAAAAACTATAAAAATGATGTACCCCATAGACATATAGTGAATCAGTGAATACAGTGTTTTCCACAACGTCAGCTAATTATGCTCTCAAAACAATGTTATAATGATCAAACCATGCAGTCTATGAGCCATATGCTATCAAAGGTCATTGTTAAGTCTTACCTTTCCAAGTTTATTAACTGGGATTTGGTTTGGGCAGTAAAACAAGTCATTCACTTCTATAAAGTACATGAATGAGGCATCTTTTCCATTCTGGCGCTTCCCATAGCCAATATGGCGGCAACACAGACACACGTATCAGCGCTCGATGCGGCATCTATGTATATATGTTAATGCACTACCCCACCCCACCCCCCCACCCCAACATTAGTGCCGCACGCACACAGGGGTTCAAACTCAAGTAACTGGATGGCTCTGGAAAGTAAACTACTACTTACTACTGTACACTTTGCATAGTAACACTCCCACACATGTTGCTCAGATTTAAGTTACAGTATTAACTACGCGAGGAATCATATTGGCAGCCACCAAAATTATCGGCCTGATATTAACATCCCTAATTATAACTTTATTCATGTACTATAATTACTTTGTCATGAAATGTTGGCTTTTTTGACTCGTAACATTATGACTTAATTCTCCTAATATTACAACTTAATTTTCATTAAATTACAACTTTTTTCATTTTCTTAATCTGACCCTATCCTTTTTAATATGAATTTATTGTTGTAATGTTGTAAAATGTTTCCGCCCTCCTTTAACATGAATCTCATAAAGTTCCTAACTTTTTTATATTACAACTTTACTTTTCTAAAAAATAAGACTTTCTTCTTTTCCTGGTAATATTTCCGTTGTATTCACATGATTGTAGGATGTTCTTTCTTTATTGTTCTTTGTGGCAATAATACTTGTACTCACTATTGTGCATTTAAAACTGAATAAATCCACTGTTTTACAATTCAAGGTTACTTTTTAAAATGACAGTTACCTTTTATGCTGCTGTGACCTGACATTTGGGAAAGCGTGAAAGCCTTTTGTTGAATAACAATGAATACATCTTTTTAATTTCTCCTTATAAATAAAATTGCTCCTTAAAACCATATTGTATCTTTTGTTTAATCAACAAGGCTTTTACCACACACAGTGCCAGCTCCTTCTTCACCACAGGCAATGTAAGATAAAATAACTTTCTATAGTCAGGAAAAAAGGCCAAGCTTTCTGAGAATGGTTTTGCTTTTTATGGCCGCTCGCCAAGTGTAGGTATGCAGCCCAATGGACACCATCTGCATGAAGACTTTTTTTTTTTTTTTAAAGCTAGCCTTGCAATAATGCGTGTGTGTGTGCGTGTGTGTGTGTTTGTGTCGGAAACCAGGAGCCAGAATGGCAGGGACGAGGTGGGAGAGCGGGACATTCCTGCGAGATGACAAGCCGTCACAGTCACACAGCAGCACAGGAATGTCGGGAAAACGGAGCGGGTGGGTGGGAGGATGAGCAAGCTGAGGGATAGAGGGATGGCGGTGGTTTATTTGGGGTGGGGCGGTGGGGGGGCTAAGACTGTCACTTCATCAGACCTTGTAGTTATGGGTTTCCAAAAGGGGAGCAGAGGAGCGGCTCTAATTAGTTTGGGCTCACTGAAAAGAGATGGAGGTCTGACTTTTGCCCCCAATCTCCATCTCTCTCTCTCCTCTGTGCTGCTGCTTCACACCAATTTCTGTAATGCTACTGAGAAAAACGCCGTGAGGGGTGGGGGGTGCCGTGGGGGGCAAGTTGGACGTTTTTCTCATAACAATTATGTCTTTATTCAAATATAATCGTGACTTATTTGCTCAAAACTGTAATAAAATGACTTGACAGTAATGAAATGACTGAATTTTTCTACTGCTATTCTTCTAAAATGACAACTTTTTTCACATCATTAAGATTTTTTTTCAGAACATTGTATTTTTATTATATAAAATTGCGACGTTACACTCAAAACTTTTCTCCATTAAACCACCACGGCTTCATCCTAACAATGACTTTAATGACGGTTTTCTTGAAAAAAAAAATCCTCTTAATATTATGACTATATTCTCATAAAATTCAAATTTTTATTTTTCTCTTTCTTCTTTTTTGAGATTTGTGATAACGGTAAAAAAAAAATTCTCATAAAACCTTAATGAGGGAAAGCGGCATAGAAAATAAATAAATTATAACTATTTTTTCTAAAAACAAGATTACTTTATTGTCATAACATAGTGACTTATTCTTTAAAAAAGTACAATTGTATTCTTATTTTACTAAAATTACTGTCATAAACTTTTTTTCTCATAACATTACAACTTTATTATCATAAAAGTGAAATTTTCTCAAGTGATTTTTTTGTTGTAAAATTATGACTTTTTCTCATGACCCTGGTTATTTATTGTAACCTTTGACTTTATCTATTATCAAAATATAATTGTTTAGTCATAAATAGACACCTTTTTATCTTAATTACAATTTATTCACATAAGATGATGACATTTTCTAATAACCCTACAAAATAATTCATAAAAGATTCTACCACAATTTCTAATATTACAAATTTATTACCAAAAATAATTTCATATTACTATTTGTTTGCTTTTTTTCATAAAATTCAAATTTTTTTCAATTAATTTTAATTCTAATTATATAATTACTTTTTAATCATAAAATTAAAACTTTTGTTCTCATAAGGTAAGAGGTTTATGGTAAGACTTTTTATCAAACTCTTACAAATTTATTGTCATATATAGTAGTAAATTTTTTTCTAATAACATGACTTTTCTTTAAATTATTTTTTCCTCATACAGTTATTCCCATAAAATTAACTAATTTTCCTTTTGTTTCCTTATGTTTTTATGCTCATAAAATTCAAACTTTTCCTCGTAATATTATGAAGTTTTACGCTAACATTTACTAAATGTATCTCATAAAATTAAATTCATAAAACAGTCTTTCAGAATTTTTTTATTTATAATTACATGACTATTCTTCTTTTTTTCATACTATTGTGACTATACAGTCATAACATTCTGACTTCTTGTATGTTTTAAAAACCAACTGAAAAACTGCTGAAGGGGTGCAAGCAAAGGTGGGGGATATGGGAACAAATTAGTGCAAGTGTGCGTGCCTTGGAGTGTTAAACTTCAATGTAAGCCTGCCATTAACGACAAGAAGGGCGGGGGGTAAGGGGGTTGAGGAATGGTGGCAGCGAGCGTGAACACTTGTGAATATGCGCTCCAGATGTGTCGGCCTGTCACACTGCGAGTAAACACCCTGGCTGACGGACAGCTCGGGACTGCATGGCCTCACCGTCTCTCCCCCTGGGGAGTGGGCTAGAGAGGGGAGGGATTGTGGGGGAGTTGTGGGAGGAGGAGGAGGGCTCAGCGGTAAGGGACCAGAGCCAAGAGCAAGACACCCTGAGGACCTGTGTATCCTGGCAGGCTGGACACAGACGAGACACTGAGAGAGGAAACCAGAGAAAGAAGTTAAGAGGAAAAAAAGAGGCGGGGGGGACGACTGGGTCCGATTGTTCCCCTCCTGTCCCTCCTCTATGTGGGCTCTGAGGGGGCTTCTGCAACCTCAGCGAATTTCCGTCTGGCACAGACCTGCGAGCTCCTGGGAGCAAACTGAAATGTGAGCTACCAGAAATGAGGGGACAGAGGAGGAGAGAGAAAGTAAAAGAAGGATAAGAAAGGCACCGCTGATGACCACAGATGCTCTGACACATTCACTCGATAATCATTCACTCCTCACAACCTCGGTAAACCTGGGCGAAACGGCGCCACCTCTTAAGATCAAAACTGATAGCCTCACATCAGATTTGGTCCATTTTTGCAACATTTGTACCCAACAGTTCTGAACTGACGTCTCATCGGGTGTGCTGACATGCCTGGGTTTTGTAGCCTTTATAAAAGTCTTCATAAGATTCTCCATTTTCAGACGCCATAAAAAGAATGCTTCAAACTGAGTTGACAAAAAGTGAACTGTTTTGTTCGTAATATTGTATTTATTTTGCATTAATTTAAAACACAATTATTCTCAGAATTTCTTTTCTTGCTTTTTTTGGTTACTCCAGTGGTTCACAAATAGTGGGTGTGACAGAAAACCACGGAGTTAATCCTTCTTAGATACCCGCGACCCTAATGAGGATAAGCGGCACAGAAAATGAATGAATGAATGAATATATCGGGTTTATTTTTTTTATTAAAAATGTGTTCTTGTAATAATACAACAATGTTATTCTTGTAGATTTCAGACTTTTTTCCTCAAACTATCAACTTATTTTCATTCATTTTATATATCCTCATTAGGGTTGCGGGTATGCTGGAGCCTATCCCAGCTGACTTTGGCCAAGAGGCGGGGTACACCCTGGACTGGTCGCCAGTCAATCGCAGGGCACATATAGAATAACCATTCACACTCACATTCACACTCCAATGGACAATTTAGAGTCACCAATTAACCTAACATGCATGTTTATGGAATGTGGGAGGAAACCGGAGTACCCGGAGAAAACCCACGCATGCATGGGGAGAACTCGCAAACTCCACACAGAGATGCCCAACGGAGATTCGAACCCTGAACCTCCTGACTGTGAGGCCAGTGTGCTACCCACTCGACCACCGTGCCACCAAATTTATTCGTATAAAATATTCACTTCATTGATGTAAAATTGCTACTTTTTCTCTTAGTATTAGCACTTTTTCTTTATTCTTGTAATAATACCACTTTATTGACTAAAATTTATTGTATAATTATTTGCGTCATATTGCAACTTTATTCTTGTAGAATTAGTACTTTGTTTGTCATAATATTGAATTTATTCTCATAAAATTGTAACTAGTTTTCATAATATTATACATTTATCAAAATATTTGCTTTTATGTCATAAAACTGCAACTCTTTTCTTTTTTATATTGTGACTTATACTATGACTTTATGTAATATTACCACCTTATTTTCATATTATATATATATATATATTATATATTTGTTCTTGTAATGTTATTCTTATCATATAAAAAATGTATTGTTGTACATTTAGGATTTTTTTTTTTAAGCATCCCCAGTTTATTCTTATTAGGTTACTGTTTGATCAAAGCAACCTAATCCACATCCCTTGCAAGCACCCAGTTCAACTCTCTCAACTTTTGTGGTATGTAAGTGCTGCGTTACTACGGATACACGTCACAGTATTTGGCTGGCTGTTTAGCCATATTTTCTGTCTGTTTTATACATTTTGTTCTTTCTCTTTTGTCGCCTTTTTGCCTTCTCCCGCCTCTTCAATCTTACAGAGCCTTCAAACATCCTGTCAACTACGTGGGTGATATAAGCGCATTGGTGACATAAGCGCAATGGTGACGTAAGCGATTCTTCGAAGCAGAAAAGAATCCTCGATTTGTTTTTGTAATTGTGGTTTTCGAATTATTAGAGGAATCGTTGCAGAATCGGTGTATGTGGTTTTATATTCCTACCATCCAACTACATTGATCTGCGTTCACCAAATTGCCATTCCTGACAACATATATCAATTAAACACTGTTTGAAAGGTATTCAATCGATTAAATCGATAGTAGGAAATAAAGCACTGGATTTAAGCATGGCAAGCTTTATATGGATGTGTGATTCTTTGCTATTTTAATGATAAAGACATTAAACGTTACCCTTGTTTAATTTGATGTATGTTGATTAGTCATGCCTGTTGAAAGGGGCGCACAGATGATGTCATGTAGCAACCCTAAAGTTATGCTGATGTGCATGTTTATGTTCTGTTTGTCTGACTGTTTCGGATTGCTGTGAATGGACCAGCAACGGGGGCATGTCGTTTAGGAATCCTTTTATGGAGTTATTTTTCTCATGGTGGCATGTGTGGTTGTGCACCATTATTTCCTGCATTGAAATCTTTTTGATCAAACATCTCCTTGTGGTTTATTAGCGTATGTGTAGACGTTACAGAATGTAGGATATACATTCACTTTAATATCTATCTGCACTGCCCTGCGATTGACTGGCGACCAGTCCAGGGTGTACCCCGCCTCCCGCCCAAAGTCAGCGACCCTAAAGAGAATAAGCAGGATAGAAAATGAATGAATGAATGAATGAATGGATCTACCTGCACATTAAATTTCATTCTAATCTGATGGTGGTGCAAAATTGTTTTTAATATTTGGGTTGGAGAAATGAATGAGGTATCAAATGAAAGTTGGTCATGTTTTTAGATAGAATTAATGACAGCCTTGATTTAATTCAATCTATTAATTCATTTATTGTTAATGCAACCTGACGTGTTGGTTGCACTTTTTTCAAATAAAATGTGAATGCCTTTGCCATGAATTGCGGCTTACTTGTTTGTTTATATCCATAATTAATTTATACTTGCTATCCTTACAAAAAGTAAAAGGAATCTAAGAAAGGTCACCTGCACTGTCGAGTATGCAGGTATCTATTTTAAAGTCAGACTGCTTGAATTTCTGGCTAAAAAGTAATTGAATCGATTTAAAGTTATTGAATTGTTTGGGATTGTATCTTCCTAAATGAACCAATATCGTCCTTGAATCAAATCGGCAACCGTGAATGGTTATCCGAATTGAATTGCTGTTCAAACGAATCGTTACACTCCCACTTGCAACTTATTTTTAGATCTAAGTGCAATGAGTTTGCAATATTATTTCATGACAAAGTTAATGGAGTAAAAAGGCAATCGTTTTCACAACACAAATAACTATCACACCTGTCATTGACAAAACAGTTGAATAGATCATCTGCAGTCTGAGTTACCCACTAGATTTCTAAAGTTTGTGCTGAGCAGTTATCTAGTTAACATCTCACTTAAGAGTGGAACATTTCTAAAAGCCCTAAAATCTGCTGTCATAAGTCTCTTCTGAAAAAGAGCAGTCTTGATGCAACAGTACTGAACAACAACTAGCTCATATCAAACCTGTGATTCTTGGCAAAAGTCTTAGAAGAGTTGTATACCCACAGCAAAGAATGTTTTAATACTTTCCAATCAGGATTGGAAGCTAAAACTGCTCTAATTAAGGTGACAAATGATATTTGAGTTCTGCTATACTTGAGCACTGCCTTTGACTATGTGATCTTTTTACAGAGGTGAAAGTGGGTGAAAATCTCTGGTACTGCTCTAAACTGGTTAAAGTCCTATCTGGAGAAAAATAAGTGTTTCTTGGAATTGGTAACTGTGTCCCAGACCAAATAGCTATGATCTATGGGGTTCCCTAGGGGTCAATCCTGGGACCCCTATTGTTCAGTCTGTACATGCTTCCTTTAGGCCAGCTAACACACAGCTGCAATGTGTCGTACCATGCAGACGACACTCAGATCTAAGTGCCACTGACGGCAGGTGAACATGATCCGGGAGATTTTTTCAAACAGATCAGAGTGTGGATGCAAAATAACATTCTCCAACTAACCTCACAAAAAACAAAAAGAATTGTCTTTGACCCACAGAAACAAAGAGAACGTGTTATTAGCCACCTTGAAACTCTGTAAAACCACCTGGTCAGAAATCTTGGGGTAAAAATGGACTCAGAACTGAACTTTAACGGCGACATTAAATTAATAACATCAGCAGCTGAACAATGCCAAAATCGGGGGAATAAAGGAAGCTCAGAGAGTGGTGTCCTGTGAGTGCCCAGAGTCATGACGAAACACGGTGAGGCTGTGTTTTAGTTTTATGCTGCCAAAATCTGGAACAGTTTTCCAGAAGATGTGCGACAATCTTTGGCAATTTTCAAGTTTAGGATGAAAACACTTCTATTCCAGTGAAAGTATTTAATCTGCACTCTTCACTTTTCTTTGTTTTATGGAATGATTTATGGAATTTTATGGAATGATTTTACTTTTGAATGATTGATGAATGATTTTTTGTTTTTATGGGATGACTTTATGAAGTTATTTTGCCCTTCTTTTTGGTTAAGCACATTGAATTACCGTGTGTACAAATTGTGCCCAATAAACAAACTTGGCTTGCCTTCTTCTTATAAAAAAATGACTTAATTGTCATAACATTGCTACTTTTTCCACATTACAATTGCTCTATAAACAAACTTGCCTTCCCTTATTCCTATAAAATAATCACTTAATTGTCATAACATTGCAACTTTTTCCACATTACAATTGCTCTATAAACAAACTTGCCTTGCCTTATTCCTATAAAATAATCACTTAATTGTCGTAACATTGCAACTTTTTCCACACTACAAATGTATTCTAATAAAAATGATTACTTATCGTAACATTGCCAGTATTTCTTCTAATAATATATAACTTTATTCTTGAATAATTATTGAATTTATTGTTATTATTAGCTTTTCTTGCAACATTACAACTTTATTTTCTTAAATTTGTGACTTTGTTCTCGTATAATTATTTATGTTTGTATAGTTAGCACTTTTTTTCTAATATTATAGCATTTATTCTCATAAAATTACAACTTTTTTAGATTTACTTGTGGACTTCATTGTCATACAAATGCAACATTTTCTTGTAATTATATGAATTTATTTTTTTAATATGGACAGTTTATTTTTATAAAATTTCAAATGTGTTCTTGTGATATTGTTTTTGTCATATTACAAATTTTTTGTCATAGAAATCAGTTTTTTTCATAACATTACAAACTTACTCCCACAAAATATACATTTCATTGTCAAAAAATTTAAAATTTTGACTTTATTAAATTAAATTTTTATTGTTTTAATATAATGACTCCAATAGTCACTGTGGTGCTGCACTGTGCAGACTGAGAACAATGACGAACAAAGAAGCATGTTTATAATCACTGACTCCAAATACTGTATGATCTTACCAGTGGATGCTGCAAATTCAACATGGGATCTATCCAATTCGCGTTTATCAAGGTGTTTCAAACCCACAAATGTGAGCTGATGGAGGGTGCACGGGGGTGCAGACACATTTGAGTCCTGTCAGGTGCAATACAGCAGCTATCAGAAAGCAGCACTGATGACACCGCTGCATTAAGCAGCTGTCCTTTCCCATGATCATTAGTGCGATATTGATGCAGCCGAGCAGGGAGCAGGATGCCGCAATGTTACAGAGCCCATTCTCCAGGGGACCACGATGGAGAAGGGGGTGGGTGAAGAAGATGAGTCTAAACAATATCAAGTCACCACAGACCCTAGACGCATGATCAAAAAAAAACCAAAAACACACTGGAGTGCATGTGTTGTGAAAGCACTGAGATGCCACAGTGACAGCTGGAGGAAAACCATTTTTCCTTCAGTGTCCGCTCAGTGTGTTTTTTTTAATCAAACTAGTGACTTGTGGGTTATTTTATTTTATTTACATTTATTTTTATTTTTATGCATGTTTGTCACACTTAAATGTTTCAGATTACCAAACAAATTTAAATATTCGTCAATGTCAACACAGCTCAACACTAAATACAAACAAAAATGTAAACAAAACTTTTGATTTTTAAGGGAGAGAAAAAATCCAAACCCATGACCCTGTGTGAAAGAGTGGAAAAATAACTTGTTGGGCCACCCTAAGCAGCACAACTGCAATCATGAGTTTGCGATAACGTTGAATTAGTCTCTTACAGCGCTGTAGAGGAATTTTGGCATGCTCATCTTTGCAGAATTGTTGTAATTCAGAAACATTGGCCACAGGATCTCAACAGGATTCAGGTGAGGACTTTGACTAAAGAACTCCAAAGTCTTTGTTTTTCTTCAGCCATTTAGTGGTGGACTTACTGGTGCCTTGTGATCATTGTCCTGCTGCAGAACCCAAGTTTATTTCAGTCTGAGGTCACAAACAAATTGCCAGACATAGGGTATATAAAATCAGTTTTATTTTTTTTCGCCAAATTCCATTGTATTTATTTCCAAATTTAGTTTTTCCGTTATGGTTTTATTCATTTTTTACATTTATTTTTTACCAGCATAATGTGCGTGATTTGGGGATTAGTGAACAAAAGGTCTGCTAATTAAATGCAAAAAAACTTTACATATACTGATGCAATACATCCCCTCCGTGAATCACCACCTTATCGTGGTGGAGGGGTTTGAGTGCCCGAGTGATCCTAGGAGCTATGTTGTCGGGGGCTTTATGCCCCTGGTAGGGTCTCCCAAGGCAAACAGGTTCTAGGTGACGGGCTGGACTAAGAGTGATTCAGAAGACCCCTATGAAAAACAACATGAGGAGTGACCGCACCTCGCCCGGATGTGGGATACCGGGGCCTCACCCTGGAGCCAGGCCTGGGGGAGGGGCTCGCAGGGGAGCGCCTGGTGGTCAGGTCTTCACCCGTGGGGCCTGGCCAGGCCTAGCCCGAAGAAGCCACACGGGAACTCCCCCCCCCCCGGCAGACCCACCACCTGCAGGGGCAAGCATAAGGGTCCGGTGCTTTGTGATTTGGGCAGTGGTCGAGGGCGGGTGTCTGGGCGACTTGGTCTTCGGCGGCCAAATCTGGTTCTTGGGGCATGGAATGTCACTTCTCTGGTGGGGAAGGAGCCCTAGCTTGTGGAAGAGGCGGAGAGATTCCGACTAGATATAGTCGGACTCACCTCAACCCACAGTTTGGGCTCTGGAACCAAATTCCTTGAGAGGGGCTGGACCTTGTTCTTCTCTGGAGTTGCCGCAGGGGAGAGGCGGCGAGCTGGTGTGGGCTTATTGTTAGCCCCCCGGCTTGGTGCCTCTGTGTTGGAGTCATCCCCAGTAAACGAGAGGGTTATTTCCCTACGCCTTAGGGCTGGGGAAAGGGTCCTGACTGTGGTTTGTGCGTATGCGCCGAACGGCAGTTCAGAGTACCCAGCCTTCTTGGAGTCTATCAGAGGGGTGCTGGAGAGCACCCCAGCTGGTGACTCCATAGTTCTGCTGGGAGACTTCAACGCCCATGTGGGCAATGACAGTGTGACTTGGAGGGGCGTGGTTGGGAGGAACGGCCTCCCTGACCTGAACCCGTGCGGTGTGTTGTTGCTGGACTTCTGTGCGAATTACAGTTTGTCCATAACAAACACCATGTTCGAACATAAGGATGTCCATAAGTGCACTTGGCACCAGGACACCCTAGGTCGCAGGTCTATGATCGACTTTGTGGTCGTATCATCAGACCTGCGTCCGCATGTTCTGGACACGCGGGTGAAGAGAGGGGCTGAGCTGTCAACTGACCACCACCTGGTGATGAGTTGGATTAGATGGCGGGGAAGGATGCCGGACAGACCTGGCAGACCCAAACGCGTAGTGAGGGTGTGCTGGGAACGTCTGGCAGAATCTCCCGTTCGTCGAGTCTTCAACTCTCATCTCCGGCAGAGCTTCGCCTGCATTTCGAGGGAGGACCGGGATATTGAGTCCGAATGGGCCGTATTCCGTGCCTCTATTGCTGAGGCAGCCAGTTGTGGTTGCGGCCGCAAGGTGGTCGGTGCCAGTCGTGGTGGCAAGCCCCGAACCCGATGGTGGACACCGGGGGTTAGGGCTGCTGTCAAGCTGAAAAAGGAGTCCTATCGAGCATGGATGGCTTGCGGGACTCCCGAAGCAGCTGACAGGTACCGGCAGGCCAAGCGGCACGCGGCTTCAGCGGTGGTCGAGGCAAAAACTCGGGTGTGGGAGGAGTTCGGTGAGGCTATGGAGCACGACTTTCGGTCGGCCTCGAAGAGGTTCTGGCAAACCGTCCGACACCTCAGAAAGGGGAAGCAGCCCCCAGTTCACACTGTTTACAGTGCGGACGGGGGCTTGCTGACCACGACTGTGGATATAGTTGGTCGGTGGAAGGAATACTTCGAGGCCCTTCTCAATCCCACTGACATGCCTTCCATAGAGGAAGCAGAGTCTGAGGATACGTACGTGGACAGTTCTATCACCGTGGCTGAGGTAATTGGGGTAGTCAAATCACTCCCCAGTGGCAAGGCTCCGGGGGTAGACGAGTTCCGCTCAGAATTTCTCAAGGCTCTGGATGTTGGAGGACTGTGTTGGTTGACACGCCTCTACAACATTGCATGGAAGTCAGGAACAGTACCTCTGGACTGGCAGACCGGGGTGGTGGTCCCCATTTTTAAAAAGGGTGACCGGAGGGTGTGTTCCAACTATAGGGGGATCACACTCCTCAGCCTTCCTGGGAAAGTCTACTCCAGGGTGCTGGAGAGAAGGGTACGACCGTTAGTCGAACCTCGGTTAGAGGAGCTGCAATGTGGTTTTCGTCCCGGTCGCGGAACACTGGACCAGCTCTACACCCTTGCAAGGGTACTCGAGGGTATGTGGGAGTTTGCCCAACCAGTCTACATGTGCTTTGTAGACCTGGAAAAGGCATTCGACCGTGTCCCTCGTGGTGTCCTGTGGGGGGTGCTCCGGGAGTACGGGATTGATGGTCCGCTTCTACGTGCCATTCGGTCCTTGTACAATCGAAGCAGGAGCCTGGTTCGCATTGCCAGCAGTAAGTCGAGCTTGTTTCCGGTGAACGTTGGCCTCCGCCAAGGCTGCCCTTTGTCACCGATTCTGTTCATAATCTTCATGGACAGAATTTCTAGGCGCAGTCAAGGTGTTGAGGGAGTCCAGCTTGGTGACCTTAGGATCTCGTCTCTGCTATTTGCAGACGATGTGGTCCTTATGGCCTCATCAGGCTGTGACCTTCAGCGTTTACTGGAGCGGTTTGCAGCTGAGTGTGAAGCTTCTGGGATGAGACTCAGCACCTCCAAATCCGAGGCCATGGTTCTCAGTCGGAAACGGGTGGACTGTACCCTCCGGGTTGGGAGTGAGGTCTTGCCTCAGGTGGAGGAGTTCAAGTATCTCGGGTTCTTGTTCACGAGTGAGGGAAGGTTGGAGCGTGAGATCGACAGACGGATCGGTGCAGCGTCTGCAGTAATGCGGTCGCTGTACCGGACCGTCGTGGTGAAGAGAGAGCTGAGCCGGAAGGCAAAGCTCTCTGTTTACCGATCGATCTACGTTCCCACCCTCACCTATGGTCATGAGTTATGGGTCATGACCGAAAGAATGAGATCGCGGATACAAGCGGCGGAAATGAGTTTCCTTCGTAGGGTGGCTGGACTCACCCTAAGAGAAAGGGTGAGAAGCTCGGCCATCCGGGAGGAGCTCAGAGTAGAGCCGCTGCTCCTTCACATCGAGAGTAGCCAGTTGAGGTGGCTCGGGCATCTAGTCCGGATGCCCTTCGGGCGCCTCCCTGGTGAGGTCTTTCGGGCATGCCCAGTCGGGAGAAGGCCCCCGGGAAGACCTAGGACTTGCTGGAGGGACTATGTCTCACAGCTGGCCTGGGAACGCCTTGGTGTCTTCCCAGTGGAGCTGGAAGAGGTCGCTGGGGAACGGGAAGTCTGGACTTCCCTACTGAAGCTGCTGCCCACGCGACTCGGACCCGGATAAGCGGAGGAAAATGAATAGATGGATGGATGCAATACATCAAAGGACAATTTAGCCCAGTAATTGCAAAATGGTTTAATTTAAGAGAGTTAAAGGAGGCCAATTGATTAGGTACACAAAGCCAGTTGATTGGGTACACAGCAATTCCCATAGGAAATTCCAGACATAAGTTCACACAGCAATACACTGCTACTTTACTAATACTGATACATGAAACACAATTTCTTGATTAAGAACGGCATAGCAGTAATCCGGCCTGGGTGTTTCTACCAAAATTGAACTCGGGTGTGATTGGTTATGTTTTAACAGGAGGGGCAATTACTTTTTCCACACACGGCCCTGTAGGTTTGGATTATTTTTCTCACTTAATAAAATTTTTTATTTAAAACTGCATTTTGTGTTCAGTTGTGTGGTCATTGACTCATTAACTAATATTTCAATTTGTTTGACAATCTAAAACGTTTAAGTTTGACAAAGATGCAAAAAAGAACAAATCAGGAAGAGGGAAAAGACTTTTTCACATCACTGTTCTTGTTTACCTAGTGCAATTCTTGTGGTGGTTTGCTCGCGGGACTAGCTAAAACGTACATTTCTTTAAATATTTGTAGCAGGGTTGATGCATGTACTGAGGAAAAACCCTTTTTTGAAATAAAAACAGATGTGGTAAGTTATTTCACTTTTTTATGCTACAGTATTCCTCAATGAACCAGGAATGAGCATGCAAGCTGCATGAATTAAATACAAATATGAGACTATTCAATTCAGTCTAGAGAAATGGACTGTTTAAATCACACTGGAATAGTTGCACCCCAACCGTGAAGACATGACCTTGCTCTTTGATTATCCCTTCTATCTGGCTAATAAAGTGAAGACGCAGAGTCTAATTAGATTCATTACAAGACTTTAAGTAAGGGATTAGCAGATTCTAATCAAAGAAGCGAGAACCTCTTTTTTTATATGAAAATGGTTGCCACAAGCAATGAGCTGTGCTGTTATCTGCTCAGAGACAAATGGTCATCAGAATACAAAAGAAGAAAAGGCAAGGCCAGAAAAATCCAGCTTCATGCGTGTGGTGCACAATGCAGCGAGAAGGGTTTCTTCCTACACACCCAAGACAAAGCAAGAAAAAAATTTTAAAGTTCTGTTCGGGCAAGAACGAGCTGCTAACTACTTAAATGGTGCTTCAATGGTGTTTACCTTTACGATCCCAGCAGTCATCACTGTGAAACTGGTAATGGAAATGTGCACCAGTTGGCAGCAGGCGGCAGCGCACAGTGATATGAACTGAGAAAAAGCAAAGCAGCTCGATTGTGAACTACAGGACCAAGTGGGGGAAATTGTTGATGCATTACACTGCTGATGTGGATGTCATGAAACTTCATATCAAAAAATTCTAACTATCCCTTTAACATTATGTCTCTAGTCATGAAATAACACCCCTATAGTCACATTTACACTCCCAATATAGTAGACATAATATAAGAAAATCAATTTAAATTAGCTTGGTGTGTGTGCTACAGCCACAATAGTATCTTGTAGGATTATTATGAGATTATTGTGAGAAACCTGCAATAATTGTTCCAAATCTGGTGTTTGTGTGTGTCACCGAACATTACATTAATAATACTGACGCTTAGTAACCAGTGTAGAGCACTACATATCAGCGTCTTGAGTCTCCCGAATGCCTTACATTTGTACTTTTACTTACTTTTGTTAATTTTGCCACTTTTATGCTTGAAAATGCTTAATTTTGAGCATAACATTGGTTTAAATAAGAATGTATTTTCTTCACCTATAAAAGGCTACGTTCAGCCACCCACCTTCTTCCGCTTGTCCAAGGTCGAGGCACAGGGGCAGCAGCCAAATCAGGGAAGAAAAACTTATGTACTTTGTACATCTATGTGGACTGTCCATACGGCCAGTATGCATTTTTCGTACGTTTTGCTCGTGTCAGGTTTTGAGCAAAATGTACTTTTTTTTGTACATCACACTTGGGGACATGTATGTATGTATGTATGCTCCCCACATACGTAATTAGTGCAGCCAACACTCATCCGTGTCGTCCGTGTCTTGAGTCTTATTACTTCATAGTCACAAGAACTACTGTCTCCACGAATGTGGACAGTGATTTGAGAAATCCCATCAATCCTTATCCTCATTAGAGTCCCGGAGTCTGGACCCTATCCCAGTTGTCTTTAAGTGAGAGGCGGGGTACACCGCAGGGCAGACAAACAAACAGTCACACTCACATTCATACCTATGGACAATTTAGAGTCGCCAAAGAACCTAACATGCATGTTTTTGAATGTGGGAGTAAACCGGAGTGCCCGGAAAAAACCCACGCATGCACGGGGAGAACATTAAGCTGGGAGAACATGCAAAGTCCATACAGAGATAACAAGCAGCGATTCGAACCCTGGTCTTCCAAATCTCCTGGTTGTTTGGCCAACATGCTTACCACCGTGCGGCTGATTTGAGGAACCAAATTACTAAATTAGCGTCAAAAATCGCACGGTCAGAATGATCGTACGTCCAGTTGTGACCTAGGCATGAAAAAATATCTATCCATTTGACCTTTCGTCTCTGACCTCAGTTTTTATTGAGTCGTTAAAAATCTTCTTTAAAAGTTCTTCTTTCACATTGAACAACACTCATGCAATATTAGAAAATCTGGTTAAAGAAATTGAATTCATGTCTAATGTAGTGCTTCTCAAAAAGCGGGGTGCTGGATTTTATTCATAACATTTCTTCAAGATTGGCAGGTCCAATCTGGTGTATTTATTCATGCTTAAATGGTGCTAATGCCAGCAAGTCATGCAGTGGTTTTTACAGATACATACAAAAATATTATAGGATTTCAATGTCCACTGTTGTGTTGGGTGGCTATTTTTTTTTTCTATTGTCCACGGCACACAAGAAAGCTATAAAAAAAACAGCAACATACAAATTGAAAAATCCTAGGAATTTTTTACAAGAATTAAGTCAAAATATTAAGAGAAAAAAGTTATAATCCAATAAGAAAATATATTTATGATTGTATGAGAACCAAAAAATGTAATTTTGGTAGCAGAAAGTTAAAATATTGAAGAAAGTATTTTTTTAAGTCATAATGTTATGGGGGAAAAAACCCACATAGTTGTAATGTTTGGAAAAGTAGCTTACGGAAAAAGTTATTTCAATTTCAAGTTATTTGAATAGCACCAAATCACAGCATTTTACACATGAGGTCATAGAGAGCCAACAGAAATCCCACATCGGCAAGCACTTGGCAACAGAGGCAAGGAGAAACTCTCTCTGGGGAAGAAACCTTGGACAGAACCCAGGCTATAGCTAATAATGTTACAAAAATAAAGTCTAAATATTCCGGAATAAAGTCATCAATATGAGAAGAACGATAAAAGAAGAAAATTCAAATAGTTACATATTAAAATTAAAGTTAAAATATTATTAGAATAAAGTCATAATATTAAGAGAAGAAAAATTTATAAGACGAAATTTGAAATAATTGGAAATAATAAAAACAGCAAAAATGAGACTAAAGTTCATACGAATGTACACTTTTTTACCAATATAAATACAGTATATACTGTTTAACCTCTAAACATATCGACATGGCCACGCAGTTGATGAGTGGGTAGCATGTTGGTCTCACAGTCAGGGGATGAGGGTTCCAATCTCCGTTGGGCATCTCTGTGTGGAGTTTGCATGTTCTCCCCGTGCGTGTGTGTGTTTTCCCCGGGTACTCCGGTTTCTTCCCACATTCCAGAAACATGCATGTTAGCTTCATTGGCAATTCTAAATTGTTCATTCGAGTGTGAATGTGAGTGTGAATGTTTGTATGTCTGCCCTGTATGTCATACGAGTGGTATGTCTGCCCCTTGTATGTCTGCCCCACACTAGACTGGCAACCGGTCCAGGGTGTACACCGCCTCCCGCCCCAAGTCAGCTGGGCTAGGCTCCAGCATACCCGCGACCCTAATGAGGATAAGCAGTATAGAAAATGGATGGATGGTCATATCTACATGTGTTGCTTTACAAAATATCCAAGTGGCTTTCATTTTTTACTCTGTGGCTGTCGCTGGAAAAAGTGTGGCTACCCCTGTTTTAAACAGTGCTCTTACTTAGAACGGCACAAACATTTGTTTAAAGAAAATTTCTGACCATATGAGCTGCATCAATGCAGTGGAACCGCTCTAAAATGTCCACATCTAGAACGTCCTACCTAATCATGTGATCTCTCACGTAGGAGTAAAGGGAAAAGAGCATTTCCCCTTTCACATGACCTACCCACCGCCACTTTGACAAATGATTAGGCGGCTGAAAGTGTCTCATTTTAAGTATTTACAGGAGCTGCCGCCAGCCGGCGTAATGACAGCTTTACCTCCAAAGTGCTATGCTTTCTTATCCCTTCCTCTCTTTTCCTTTCTTTCTCTTTCAAAACACACACACACCTTCCCGTCTCTCACACATATTGGGACACGATGGATGGTTTCTTGCTACTATCACTGCATTTTGCTTTCTTCAATCACCTCTAAGGAGGCCTTTTGTCTGCTCTCTCTATTTGCTTTGATTTTGGAGGAAATTTTTCCCGTAGGAAATCAAGGAAATAGAAATAATTGTCTAAACAGAACAGATTTCCATTTCTATGATTTTGTATGGCGCAAAGGTGAGGCGGACTAAGGTACCATCCTATATATAATAAACAAAAAGTGGTAATATAGAGCACCAAAGTGCTCGATGCACTTATTGCGTATGGATTTCAAACTATTACCATCTGTGGGTCGGAGGGCTATTATTTACAACAATTACATTTTTATTGCTTTTTGTTTCTAAGTGTACATAAATGAAGATACATGTGCGTACGTGTCATTTCTCTTAATTTATCAGTGAGTAACATAAGATAAGTAACATCTGCACAGAAAAATTCCGACCAATTTTTGCAAAACCATCTGTAGAGGTGGGGCATGGGCTAAAGATGCAAGTTGATTTGCGGTATGTTTAAGTGCCTGTTTTTACAGCTTGACCAGCATGGCCTCTAACCACCTAGTAGATGCCAGGCGTAAACAAAGAAACAAAAAATGCACAACTTCAGACAACTTGCGACTGCATCTTGGATTTCTTTGTTGCACTTTTTATTTTTTAATTTCCATGTAGCCACCTGTGTCTCCAATATGGTGCTCATCCTTTCTAATCGATGGCCCCTTATTGGTGTGTGCGTTTGGTCAAATATCTCATCGCCTTCTGGCCCCCGAGGCTGGAGGATCTAAACTAATAAGAAATCTCCTTTCACTCTCTTGGGTTGTATGTACAGATACTGTATTATATATATAGGTGTGCAACGATTCCTTTTAACAATGATTCTATTCGGATCACGATTTGTGGTTGCCGATTCGATTCAAGGACTATATTGGTTCATTTAGAACGATACGATCCTAAGCCATTCAGTAACTTTATATCGATTCAATAACTTTTTTGCCAAAAATGTAAGCAGGCTGTTGTTGAAATAAATAGATATATACTGGACAGTGCAGGTGAAGTTTCCTAAATTCCCATTGCTTTTTGTAAGACAATCAGGTATACATTTATTATGGATATCAACAAAAAGGTAAAAAACAATTCATGGCAAATGCATTCACATTGTATTTGAATAAAGTCCAACCAACACTTCAGGCTGAATTAACAAAGAATGAATTAACAGGTTGAGTGATTAATTCTATCTGATAAAACATGACTAACTTTAATTCCATCACTTCTCTAACCAGAGTATTAAAGAAGTTATTTCCCACCCACAGATTAGAATCAAATGTCATGTGCAGATAGATATTAAAGTGAATGAATAGCCTACATACTGTAACGTTTGCACAGACACCATTAAAGCGTCTATTATTATCTATTATTTAATCAACACGATTATCATAGCAAGAAAAAATGGAACATACGCCAGGACAACAGTGGCTCCCAAACGACGAGCCCCCCATTCAACCAGAACTCAAACATGCACAAACTTAACGCTCGCTACGTACCTTTTATCTTGTCCTGACGTTCCCATCCATGAGTTTCAAAGGCTTAAAGTTGGACTTATAACACCTCCGGTGCTTACTGTAAATCCAATGCTGTATTTCCTAGTATTGATTAAATTGATTGATTACCTTTCAAACAATGTTAGATTGATATATGTCATCTGGAATGGCAATTTGGCGAACACAGATTGATGTGGTTGGCTCGTAGGAATATAAATCGATACATCAATATTTCTCCATTTCTCTTTCGGCCAGTTGATGTGTGGCAAATTGTAACCTCTTCTTGTACATAGATTAGCTTCACACAGACATCTTCTAACTGCCACAGTACTTACAGGTAACTCCAGAGTGTCTTTGATCATCCTGGGGCTGATCATTGGCTGAGCCTTTGCCATTCCGGTTATTGTTTGATTTATTTTGATAGTCTGTTTGATCAACTTCTGTTTTCTGCCACGTGTCTCTGATTTTGCTTTCATTTTAAGGCATTGGAGATCATTTTAGCTGAACAGTCCAAACATTTTTGCACCTCTTCATAAGTTTTCTCGTCTCCAATCAAGTGCTTAGTGGACAGCTCTCTGAAAAATGTATTTAAAGAGAAATGCAAGTTCAACAAGTGATGGTTTCATCCTTAAATAGGGGCCCTGATTCACACCTGTTTTTTTTCCCAAAATTGCTCACTGATAACTGATCAAATGCTACACTGCTATTTTTTTTTTTACACACCCCTTTAACTAATTGCCCAATTGCAAAGCCTTAGAAGCGTGCATATCATGAATGCGGAGTCTTGTATGTTTTCTGAGAACCTACTGCACCTACTCCTAACTTGTTTTCTCTGTAGCAATAAAAATATACTATTAACTAATGTACTTAATCTGGTTAGTCACATTGGACTGCTATTATTTTGAACACTACTGTATATACTGGATATATTAGGGTAGTCAAAAATAGTGTAATAACCGTCGTAACTTACTTATTTCATTAATATTGTCATGAGTAAAAAGTTGCCAAAATTGCCAAATGTATCATTGGTGATACAAAAAAATCTCAGCAACAAAGTGATGTGGCAAAAAAAAATGTTTTGATTTTTTTTAAAGGTTTAATAAACATCTCAATTCCAAAAAATTAAAATTTTTTGGCTATTTTTTGATGTGTCAGGCTTTACAGGGTTAATTACGTAAAATGTTTTTAGTATAATTAACAGATACGCATCATGGCAAGCCACGCCTCTCCGTTATTACAACAGACAGAGTGTAGCTCCCCACATATGGCGCACATTTTTTCCTAAGGGGTGCAATTTTGCACATACATTTGAATCTCACCGCTTGCTATTTAAATAGGAACATGATCTAACAAAATTCAAATAAAATATATTGAATTAACTTTTATATGTATTTTCTGATATTTATATTTAATGTAAGTGTAAAAAGAAGTTAATCATTGTTAAAAGTCAAACTTTAGTCGTGTATTTTTGAATTCCACTGTGTGACATTCACATAGTAGCGTGATCTAATGAAATTAATATAAAAATCCATCCATCCATTTTCTATGCCGCTTATCCTAAAAATATATTTTTTAATTGCCTAAAAGGAAATAATTGTAAAAAAATGTTAACCATTTTTAATATTAAACATTTTAGATATTACACATACTGTATGTATCATATGTAATATGTGTATTTGTCTTTGTTTAACTTGAATTACATCCATCCATCCATTTTCTTCCGCTTATCCGAGGGTGGGTAGCAGGGGAAGAAGCCTAAGCAGGGAAGCCCAGACGTCCCTCTCCTCAGCCACTTCGTCCAGCTCTTCCCAGCGGATGCCGAGGCGTTCCCAGGCAAGCTGAAAGACATAGTCACTCCAGCGTGTCCTGCGTCTTCCCCGAGGCCTCCTACCGTTTGGACGTGCCCTGAACACCTCCCCACGGAGGTGTCCGGGAGGCATCCTAATCAGATGCCCAAGCCACCTCATTTGGCTCCTCTCAATGCGGAGGAGCAGCGGTTCTACTCGGAGTCTCTCCCAGATGACAGTGCTTACCACCCTATCTCTAAGGGAGAGCCCAGCCACCCTGCGGAGAAAACTCTTTTTGGCCGCTTGTACCCGCAAATTTTCTTTCCATCACTACCCAAAGCTCATGACCATAGGTGAGGGTAGGAACGTAGATCGATCGGTAATCGAGAGCTTTGGCTTTCGGCTCAGCTCTCTTTTCACCACGACAGACCAGTGCATCACTGCAGACGCTACAGCAACTCGCCAGTCCATCTCACATTCCATCCTTCCCTCACTCGTGAACAAGACCCCGAGGTACTTAAACTGCTCCACTTGACACAGGACCTCATCCCCAACCAGGAGATGGCACTCCACTCTTTTCCGGGCGAGAAAAATTGACTCAGATTTGGAGGTGCTGATTCTCATCCCAGCCGCTTACCACTCAGCTGCGAACCGATCCAGTGAGTCAGCAGGACCACGTCATCTTCAAAAAGCAGAGACCGAATCTTGTGGCCACCAAACTGAAACCCCTCAACGCCCTGGCTGCACCTAGAAATTCTGTCCATGAAAGTGATGAACAGAATCGGTGACAAAGGGCAGCCCTGACGAAGTCAAACTCTCACTGGAAACGGGTCCCACTTTTTCCCGGAGCACTCCCCACAGTATTCCCCGAGGAATACGGTCAAATGCCTTCTCCAAGTTCACAAAACACATGTACACTGGTTGGGCAAACTCCCATGCACTCTCAAGAGTATAAAGCTGGTCCACAGTTCCACGACCACGACGAAAACCACACTGCTCCTCCTGAATCTGAGATTTGACTATCCGGCTGATCCTCCTCTCCAGAACCCCTGAATAGACCTTGCGGGAAGGCTGCGGAGTGTGATTCCACGATAGTTAGAACACACCCTCCGGTCCCCCTTCTTGAAAAGCGGGACCACCATCCTGGTCTGCCAGTCCAGGGGCACCGACCCCGATGTCCATGTGATGCTGCAGAGTCGTGTCAACCAAGACAAGCCCACATCATCCCGGGCCTTAAGGGCATCCGCACAGGCACCGACTACCTTACGGCCACAGCTCCGATCAGCCGCATCGACAGTGGAGGCACGAAACATCGCCCACTCGGACTCAATGTCCGCTGCCTCCTTCGGAACATGGTCAAAGCTCTCCCGCAGGTGGGAGTTGAAACGCCTTCTGACAGGGGACTTTGCCAGACGTTCCCAGCAGACCCTCCCACTGCGTTTGGGTCTGCCAGGTCTGACCGGCATCCTCCCCCACCAGGTGGTGATCAGTTGACAGCTCCGCCCCTCTCCTCACCCGAGTGTCCAAAACATGTGGCCGCTTGTCCGACGACACAAAAGTCAATCATCAAACTGGGGCCTTGGGTGTCCTGGTGCCAAGTGCATATGTGGACACCCTTATGCTTGAACATGGTTTTCATTATAGACAATCCGTGACGAGCCCAGAAGTCCAATAACAAAACACCGCTCAGGTTAAGATCAGGGGGGCCATTCCTCCCAATCACACCTCTCCAGGTCTCACTGTCGCAGCCAACATGAGCATTGAAGTCACCCAGTAGAACAAGGGAATCCCCCGAGGGAGCACTCTCTAGTACTTCTTCTAAAGACTCCAAAAAAGGCGGGTATTCTGAACTCCTGTTTAGTGCATAAGCACAAACAACAGCCAGGACCCGTCCCCCCCACCCGAAGGCGTAAGGAAAATACCCTATCGCTTACCGGGTTAAACTCCAACGGGCAGGCTTGGAGCCGGGGGGCAACAAGAATTGCCACCCCTGCCCGTCGCCTCTTATTGCCGGCAACACCAGAGTGGAATGCAGTCCAGACCCTCTCGAGAGGACTGGTTCAAGAGACCTTACTGTCGTTAAGGTGAGTCCGACTCTATCTAGCCGGAATTTCTCCACCTCACGCACCAGCTCAGGCTCCTTCCCTGCCAGACAGGTGACATTCCAATTTTCTTTATTCAGATTCAAGTTTTAATGTTGCGAGATCTTGTGTTACCCTTAGTTAATAATGACATGTAAAACCAATAACACCACCAATTTCAATAACAAACACAGTACATAAAGCAAAAGTGAGTTGCGGCGGAGATGTACCAGAGTTACCTCATTTTTAAACATGCTTAATTTTCACACAAGTGTAAAAAGAAGATAACCACGCCAGACGTACAAATAACCGCACAGTAAAAAGTATTGGGACAGCATCTTTTATGCTTTGTTGCTTAAAATCCTTGTTGAGGCTAGTTTGTTTTAAAAATATCGCCCACATTTTTTCTTTTTTCTTTTAAAAAGCAAACGTATACTTTGACAGTCTCTCAACTGACACTTGTGAGACTCCAGAGGTATAATTTGAAATGTACTGCGTGTACATTTGAATGTGTGGCCTCTTGTCCAGTTAGTCACTTTCTGGCCCATGTTCAAAGGGACACGACGGGCACATTGTCATCGTTTAAAACTCTTTGGACAAAAAGCGTTGACAATCACAGTCCATGTAAAGTAAATGCTGATGTCAACTGTATCCGTTTCACAAAGGTTGGCGGCGACCCCTCTCCCTCATTATAATGCTCCATATATTTAACATTGGCACTAAGGCAAGATGATTATGTTTGCGTTGTAAATACGACACAAGCAAGTGAGGGAGCGAGCGGCTATGATATGAATTGGCTGCAACCGGATACTTGTGACTGGGGGGCAAATGGATCTAATGGTACTCTTAATGCCGGCCTTGAATAATGAGGCCTTTGTCTAATAAAACTGGAAAGCCTCCAAATACCTATAGGGACCTGGGCTAGTTAGAGCAATAACAGTCTATCAAAAGAGAAAGCAAAGTCGTTACTTAGAGGCTAATAAATACAAGCTCCATGCTGCGGGGGGTGGAAAGAGAGGAAGACGGGCAGGGACAAAAAAAAAAGGAGGAGATTATTAATGCCTTTTTTCTTCAACAGACAGCAGGCAATGCGTGCAAAGTGTGATTAACGAAAGGCCTTTGAATATTTTTGAAACATTTTGAGCATGAGGGACCTTGATCGCAGTGCAGGTGACAAGCACGACGAGAAAGAAGTTTTATTTTCTGAGATTGAAGACTCTTTTATATGGGCATCCTCGTAATTGCTTAGCAAAAAGTTGAAAATGAAGTCGGCGCTATGCAAGGCCCCCCAAACAAAGAGCACAATCAGCGCCACTGTGAGAGCTGCTGCGGTAGTCAAGGGCAAACACACGCTGTCCCTTATTCAAATGGGAGGGATAAGAAAACATTGGGGTCCAAGTTTGAATGTCAAGATTGTTACCAGGGAGGATGGCTTTAACAGATCAAGCTGCTTGTCGCACTCCCTTCATGCAGGAGGGAGTGCATAAAGCTTTTTTTCCTGTCTGTCCCTCTCCATCGCTCGCATCGCGACTAAACTGGTGGAGGCAAGCGGCCGCATCACACTGAATGTTGGTTCTGCTCAGAATTTCTTCCTTCAGTGGAGTGCATACAGGCTTCCTCTATCTCTCTAAAATCACCTTGTCGAGTAGTAATTACATCTAGTGCACTACAGTAGTATGCACAACGCTAATTGCTCCTGCATGGGTATGCATGTTCCCCACCTCTTCCGCCATCCATGAAGGTGTCCTAGCATTATTTGGTCCCGCTGTGTCCCACTCTGCCCCGCTGTTTCCCACGTGACGCCACACAACAGCAGACATCACCTTTGTAGCTTCATTAATTTGTGTTCATGTTAAAGGATAATAGCCAGTGTTCATTCCTGTGGATTATTGAGGAAAGGAAGTAGAAGAGGTAGGAGAGGTGTTGATTCTGGTCTTCCAGCCAAACCACTAGCAACCACCATCCACGCATCCATCCATTTCCCTCCGCGTGCCCGGAAAACCTTACTAGGGAAACGTCCAGGGGGAATCCTGACCAGATGCCTGAGCCACCTCATCGGATGACAATGCTTCTCCCCCTTTTTCTAAGGGCGAGTCCAGCCACCCTGCGGAAAAAAATATTTGAATGCTTGTACCCATGATTTTGTCCTTTCAGTCACCCAAAGCTCATGACCATAGGTGAGGGTAGGAACGTAGATCGACCGGTAAATTGAGATCTTTGCCTTTCGGCTCAGCCCCCTCTTCACCACAACGGGCCAATGCAGAGTCTGCATCACTACAGATGCCACACCAATCCACCAGTCCATCTCGAGTTCTATCCTTCCCTCCCTCACAAGACCCCAAGGTACAGTACTTATACTCCTCCACTTGGCGCAGGATGTCATCCCATACCCAGAGATAACACTTTTCCAAAGGAGTACAATGGACTCTGACTTAGAGGTGCTGATTCTCATCCAAGCCGCTTCACAATCAGGTTCAAACCAATCCTGCAGGAGTTGTAGGTCATGGCTTGATGAAGCCAACAGGACTAGGGCTGCAACTAACGATTATTTTCATAATCTATGAATCGGTCGATTATTTTTTTTTGATTAATCTAATTTTTTTAAAGACATTTTAAATTATCCCTTCTTTGCAGTAATCCCTTTAAGAATGCATGGATTGACGTTTCCCTCAAATCAGTCACCAAAATTGAAGTAGCAAAGTATAAACCATCAGTTGACCAACATCACAAACACTCTACTGCAGTTTCTCTGTTCTACCAGTAGGTCTTGTGTGTATACATCCATCCATCCATTTACCACCGCTTATCCGGGTCCGGGTCGCCGGGGCAGCAGCTTCAGTAGGGAAGTCCAGACTTCCCGATCTCCAGCAACCTCTTCCAGCTCCATCGGGAGGACACCAAGGCGTTCCCAGGCCAGCTGTGAGACATAGTCCCTCCAGCGTGTCCTAGGTCTTCCCGGGGGCCTTCTCCCGACTGGGCATGCCCGAAACACCTCGCCCGGGAGGCATCCGGACTAGATGCCCGAGCCACCTCAACTGGCTCCTCTCGATGTGAAGGAGGACCGGCTCTACTCTGAGCTCCTCCCGGATGGCCGAGCTCCTCACCCTATCTCTTCGGGTGAGTCCAGCCACGCGACGAAGGAAACTCATTTCCGCCGCTTGTATCCGCGATCTCTTTCTTTCGGTTATGATCCATAATTCATGACCATAGGTGAGGGTGGGAACGTAGATTTATCGGTAAACTGAGAGCTTTTCCTTCCTGCTCAGCTCTCTCTTCACTACTATGGTCCGGTACAGCGACCGCATTACTGCAGATGCTGCACCGATCCGTCTGTCGATCTCACGCTCCAACCTTCCCCCACTCGTGAACAAGAACCCGAGATACTTGAACTCCTCCACCTCAGGCAAGACCTCACTCCGAACCCGGAGGGTACAGTCCACCCGTTTCCGACTGAGAACCATGGCCTCGGATTTGGAGGTTCCGAATCTAATTCCAGAAGCTTCACACTCAGCTGCAAACCGCTCCAGTAAACCCTGAAGGTCACAGCCTGTTGAGGCCATAAGGACCACGTCGTCTGCAAATAGCAGAGACGAGTGTGTATACATAGTAAGAGATAATGGAGAGAGTGCAGAAATGTAGGCCTTTTCCTAAGCACAAGTACAAGTATGGGATTTACTTTGCGTGGGAATGCACTACTTTTACACACGCTCTACGCACAAGAGGCAAAAATGTTGATAGCTTTTTTCCTAAGTCAAAGGTGATGTATGTGAAGTATCTTGTTTTGCCTGAAACACAAAAGATAATATGTCTGCTTTCATGGATCACTAAGGAAATGAAAAAATAGTTACATTACTGTAAAGTGGCTAAAATCAGGATATTTTTAGTACATTTTTAAATGAAACGATTAATCGATTAACAAAATAGTTGTCGATTATTTGGATAGTCGATTAATAATCGGGGCCACACGGTGGATGAGTGGTTAGCACGTTGGCCTCATGTCGAGGGGTTCAGGGTTCGAATCTCTGTTGGGCTGTGTGGAGTTTGCATGTTCTCCCCGTGCGTGGGTTTTCTCCGGGTACTCGAGTTTCCTCCCACATTCCTAAAACATGCATGTTAGGTTAATTGGCGACTCTAAATTGTCCATAGGTATGAATGTGAGTGTGAATGGTTGTCTGTCTGCCCTGCGAATGACTGGCGACCAGTCCAGGGAGTACCCTGTCTCCCGCCCAAAGTCAGCTGGGATAGGCTCCAGCATACCCGCAAACCTAATGTGGGCAAGCGGTATAGAAAATGAATGAATGAAGGATTAATAATTGATTCATCGATTTATCATTGCAGCTCTAAACCGGACCACATCATCTGCAAAATGCAGAGGCCAAATCCTGCGGCAACAAAACCAGAACCCCTCAACGCTTTGGTAAGGTAATGAACATTTTTCACCTTTTTACTGTATGCTGAGCAGCTACACCTACTGTCTACTACTGGAACAGGGCAAAGTAATTTAATTTAATCTCCAATCTAAATAGAACAGCAAAGGAGACAAGAAGCCCCTCTCTGGTATCTCGTCCAGTCTTGTTTGTTTAGACATGGCATTATGGCAAAATTCGGGCAAAGGCAATTGGTATGTAACTAATTCTGCAATTATTGGCTTTGGTGAAGGTCAGCACACAACTCAACGCCATTCTTATTAAGAGAACATGGTCAAAGACAGCACAGACAGCGAGAGTGCATAGTCAGCACAGTGACATCCACATTGCTTCCCTCATTGAAAACACAAGCTCAGTGATTATCTGTCATAGTCAAATGAGAGCTGTAAACATTGTTACAGCTGTTGAGGTTATTGGATGATTTGGTTTTCAAGCATTGAGAAAGAGAGGCACAAAAGAAGGAGAAGGAGAGCTGTCCTTCCTTGACAAAGGGGTGATCAGAATTCCTGACTGGCCATTAAAAAGAGAATTCCTTCACAAACTGCATGTGTTTTCACTCCAACTCCTCAAGGGTGCCACAGAGCTTCTTTTCCATCGACAGCTAACTCTCCCATTTCCGCCAGTCAAAGTCAAGAGGAGCTTTCACCACAGGAGATGGGCGGCCATGTCAACCTCTTTACCCCCATCCCCCTTCCCTCCATCCTGCCGTCCCCTCAAAACAAGCCTGTCTGTCTCTGTCTCTCTTCTCTCGGTCTCCATATTGAGTTGCCAGGGTAGAAGGAATCTAATAACTGTGACAGTGGGGCTTTTTTGGCATTGTTCCTAAAGCTGTGCAGTGTCTGCTGGCTCTAATGAAAGGTTAAATGAATAGGACAAAGTGACAGGAGGTATGATAAAGTAACAAGCCGGAGGACAAAATGAGTTTTTGTGTGTCTGTGTCGCCACATCACCTCGTTCTCGCCCGTTTTTTAGTAGGATTATATACACAAATGAACTTTTAACGTTTGTTACTTACCCACTACATTTAAAGATAAACAAAGATGTGCACACCAGTCTATGAGCCCAAAGGTGTCCAAATCGTGACATGAGATGTTTAGTGCACAGAAAGATGTTATAAAGGAAGTTTTTTTTTTTTTACTTGTAATTAAATAAGCACTTTTTTTCCCTCAAACATTGCCGAACAATGCGTGTAACACTGGCTAAACAGTAAGAGTAATTTACGTTGGCTACATTTATAAAAAAAATATAACATAACTTTCTTAAAAATTGTAGAAATGTGTCAGGTTTTTATTTTTACTAACTAAAATGTCATAAAAGTGGTTGATTAAAAAAAATAATAATTTACTGTTTACATATTTACATGTATAATGTATATTTATTTAAATTTTAAAACATGATGATATTATGTAATATCATAATATATTGTTAGGGATGTCCAATATTGGCTTTTCTGCCAATATTGCCCAACTCTTAATTTGCGCTTTCGATATCAACCAATATCAATATGTGTAAAATCAGATAGCTTCTGTCGTGAAAGTAACATATATCTGTTGTAAAGCTAATGGATACAACATCAGCAATTAGCTTCTCGACGTGGCTGTAGACAACATTGTACAACTCGGGTACGCAAACATCTGCAAAATACTTGGGATTGGGCATGGCAAAGCGTGGCTTGAGGAACTCCACAAGTTTTGTGAATCCAGCGTCAGTTATAGAGAAGGCAAGCTGGTTACTAGCCAAACACGCCATAGGCCTATATACAGCATTTTTTTAAACGGTTTTGATCATAGGGAAAATACCGATATTGATCGATATTAAATTTTTATGCCAATATCGGGCCGATAATATTGGTGGAACAATATTATCCCTATTTATTATACTATACACTCCTGAGATCAATTTTAAAACAAGTTGAAAAACTGTAAAAAAATTACATTTTCACTGTTGGATCTGAAAGAGTAGAGTAGACCTTTAAAAAAGGCAAAAAGAACAAATGGGTGTAAGACAAAAAAAGCAATTTACTGCATGTTGACAGTATGTTGTCCATCAGCTAATCAAGGAACCAGACAACCTGAAAAAGCTGAAACCACCATGAAATAGAAATCAAATGTTCAAAAAACTACTCAGTAATGACTTGATCTTTTTTGTTCCATAACATTTAGGATCTTTGAATAAGTTTCAAATGACCTCAGCAGCAATGTTGCCCTGCTGGAAGTCTTGCTTATGCAGCTCAACAATCCGACCGCGTTCAAAAAGAGAAAGCTTTTTTGCCTTTACCATTAAGTCATTTACAGTCTATATACTATTAAACATTTAAGACTATTAAACATTCAGTATCTATATATATATAGATACATATATATAATTTATTTATGTACTTATATGTACAGTATATGAATATACAGTACGTGTAAATATTTATTACTTATTCCAAAACCATTGTATAGAACTGGTTGATATAAAATATGATTTTTTTGTAATGAAATTAGTGGAAACACAATGTTGTTATTGTACTTTGCAGTACCCATGTACCCATCAGATGTACATAAGTTAGGTACATTAAGTAGGTGAATCTGCAAGAAATAACTGGTTTCATGAAATGGTGGGGCAACAGGGTAACTGGGAGATCCCGGTCTCAGGCTAACTCTGTGAGGGATCGAGGAGCGGTCTGGTGCTCCTTAGGTTCAGTGCGTACGACCCACTGGCATGTGGCCATGCTCTGGCACTAAACCAAACCAGACACCTGCTGCCTTGTAGCTTTGTGAAAGAAGGAAAACCCAGACTCCAAAACTTCCCTGCTTTGCGGCTATACCTGATCACAGGAAAAGCTACCTGACTAAACCTCAGCGGCAAATCAAGGAGGGGAGTGCCTTTAAGACCGCCAGATGACCATCACCTTCCCGGCAACTCCTGCCGCTAACCCACTGCCAAACGTCATACCTGTTTGGATCATGCTGGCAAAGCCAAGAGGGGGATTTTGATGATTGGGCAACTCCGTTTTTCCATAATTTGCCCAGGCTTGCTCACTGGAGAGGACACTCCAGCTTCGTTGCTTACAGCAGCATGGAACCAATACGAGAGGTGGCAATTATGAGTTATACATTTATTGCGGATTGGACTTTTCAGCCCAAATAGGAAATGCCGTCTTACACATGACAGCAATTGACCAGACCATCAACTCTGACGGAAAGATGCCAAGAAAAAAAAACGCAATGCACAAAGAGCCTGTTTCCTGGTATCTCATCCAGTCTCTTGACACGTGCCAGTGTCAATGGTCCAGTATTGAACATAATGTGATGCGCTTTTTCTCAATTTTTTACGAGAACAGTTGCTAATGTCCTAAGCAGATGTGTTCTTATAGTGTCGCTGGGACATGGGTTCCTTTCATACATCTTTAGGTCATCATGCAGCAGCGTGGCAGGAGGTGAGCGACCAAAGGCGATCGGGAGGGGCGGGAGGTGGATATTTGGACGCATGTTTGGTCTTGTGCCTGCGCCTGCCTGTGCGTTGGTGGAATGCAGAGTCACATGAAAGAGGCCCTATTACACTCTCTCGCTCTCTTGCTCTCTGAGACTTGTCTCTTATGTCTGTCTCAAAAGCGCCAGTGTCCCCCCGGCTGACACGCTACCTGTCAGCAGAATTCCCCTGCAAACTCTAAAAACATCACTGACCCACAACACCACACCCTAACCTACCAAGCAACAGCAAAAACGCAAGCCACTCTTTTCATCAGGTCACATCTACAAGCCTCTCTGTCATTTATAATATTTCATCTGTACAGCTATGACTTTATCTTGTCACCTTACCGAAATAACATGCAGCTTTAAGCACCCTTTATAGTTTATGGTAAATGTAATTGTAAAAGTCATCCAGCAGTCGGGGCGTAGGAGTAGGAACAAGAGTAGGAAGAAGCAGAGCTTACTGATCCCACCATTTCTCATGTATCTGCAATTATTGATAGCTTGTTCACTTCTTGTGTTTAAATGTTACCATTTTGTTTTGGTATTTTCCTTGATTCGGGTTTCGTGAAAAATTTTCGCAAAGTTGCACCTCAATTTTCATACAATGTTACATTTAACAAACACCGTTTGCCCTGTACTATATCATTCCGTAAAAACCGGGTACGCAAACTAAGCACCCTACACATTGCCGATTCCCTGTCTGCGCATGTTCTTTTGCATGTGACCGCTAAATAATCCAACATGAGGCAAAGAAAGTTGCGGCACTTTGAAGAATGTATGGGAAGTCTCCATCAACAATACATTCCATCCAATAATTTCACCTTTATTTATTGTATTTTTTTTTACCTTTATTTCTGCACGTAAAACTATACTTATACTCTATAAAACATATTTTGTTAATATTTTTGAATGTCTGGAACACATTAATGGATTTACATTATTCCCTAAAAAATGACATACTTTTCATACATATTAGTTTCTCTTTGACTTTTTGGAAGAAATGAATGATTAAGTTAAACCGAGGCCCCAATGTTTTATAGGGCCCTACTATTTTCGCGTATCACGAAATCACGAAAGGGATCGTGCAATTGGCCAATAAAAACGGAATTTACTTTTAATCTTGCGGAATTTGTGAATGAAATGCTGTCATTCTGAGGAGAAGGAACGTTCGTGTTGGTAAGTATTTCCCCGGTGGACAGCTCAGTTGTGGCATTCCAAACACTAAACCGCCTCCTCCCGAACTAAACATGTAAAATTGCAATAAACACCATCTTCATTAATCACAAGCACAGGCATTAAAGTTTGTTAAAGATTTTGTAGCAAAGTGTGCAGAGACTGGCATTCCATTAGAAAAATTAGCCAGGCTTCATCCATTTCTCAATAAATGAGTACATTTTTCACTGATTTTTGCATTTAATTAACAGGCATTTTATTCACTAACCCAAAAAGCACATACTTTATGCTGGTAAAAATAAGCGTAAAATGTAAAAAACTAAAAAAAGAAAAATAATTTAAACAGGAAAAATAGAATTTGGGAAAAAGTAAAACAGATTTCTTAAGGCTCTAGTATTAGATAACACAATATCAAAGCATACGCCTGTGGTTCTACAATTAGGTGCTGGAGCAAAATTTAAAAGGTGGAAGATCCGTTACAGAGATCAGGAGGACATAATGCGTGGTATAACAATGAAGAGGGAAAATCACAAAACTTAATGCTGCAATTGTTTAGTGAAACTTCTGTGTTTCTAATAATTAGGCCAATGTTGGCAGACAGATACGCCACAGCAGTCCTTGTGTAAGTACTCAGTATTTTATTACATTACAATATTTGCTGGATGAATAAGCAGGTCGCCACAAACCCCGACCCACGCAAAACACTGCCATCTAGTGGTCATAGCATTTGAAAATATTTAACAATGAAAAAAGACAGCTGCTGCAAAATTTGTTTTTTACATGGATACGTGTTAATATGCCGTAGTGTATAGTTAGTGTAAAAATAGTGGTAACTTGCCCATTCAGGCGCTGCACGCTGGCATGCCAGCAGTTCTCCCTCGTTCTATTGCCGGTATTGCTTTCAGCGGTCATAATTTTTTGGGAACTCCTCATGATGCTCCATAATAATGACTTGCTTATTTGTGTAAAACCCACTGGCTTTGGTAGAATGCTATGACCTCAAACGCCCCCTTTCTTGTGAAAAGCACAAGGCTGAAAACCGAACTTGGAGAAGTAAGATGATAACCACCATCGAGGTATTGTTTAATCCCTGTCTGGGGAATTTCGGCATTGTTGAGTTGCATTTTGAACACAAAGCCTGGGATGGTTGAGCCACTTCTGCTGGATACCCCCTTTGTCAGTGCTACAACTTCATATTTTCCCAACACCTTTCACACAGCAACTGGTCATCCCACTATGTGCTCTTCTGATGACACCAGCATCTGGTGTGATGGAGAGCGACAATTGTTTTCAACACAAGAGAGCATTATCACAGCCCTCTTCCAGTTAAGTAGCACTACATCGCCAGTGTGTATGACCTAACATAAATGTGCTATAGAATGCTATATCAATGCACTGAAATACATAATAATGGTGATGTGAAAACATGTAGAAATCGTGTAATGTATTCCAATAACTGCCTGACATGTTGACTTTTTAGGTATTTCAACGAGTGACGTGAATGCAAATGTGAATGCGTCAAAAGCGAACACAATTATGACTTGGCTTTGATGGAAGCAGCATTTCTTTGGCGTGAATACTCAAAAAAAAAGCAATCTATTGAGGACGTGCACAAAAGCAAACAACATCCTTCGTTGATTTGAGGTGGAATCAAATTATGACTCACCAAAGCCGTGTTTAATTCAGTCAGGGACAAAATATAAAAACATCTGCAAGGCTGCCAAAGCATTCAAGGTAGATTCGTTGTGAGGAGAATGTTCCAAAAGAAGCTGATAAATGTCTTCCTCAGCTTGTTTAAGCCGGTTAATCCTGTCAAATGACATGTAATTTATATTACTTTACATTGCATCGCTTGGCGCGATTCTTCCTGCTGCTATCATCCACGCAAAAATGATTATTATCATTTAGCTGACTTGGACTGACTCTTCCACCCATTCATTTAAATGCAGTCCTCACTAGTTTGCCATATTTCATAGACTATGCACCTCTAACGTGCCATACACCATATTTAAAGATTCCTATATTATAATCTTTTTTTTTTTAAATAAGTCTCTGTCAAGTGTATTTGGCAAAATCTAGCTTTTATGTTGAAATTTTAGCAAATATGCCCAATTGGGAAAATGACACTTTATAAAGGTCTTATTTTATATGTAATCCCTTCATCAGTTAATTGGTTCCGGGAACCAACTGTGATGTGAATTTTCGTTGTTTCCTAGTTAGAGCATTTAAAAAAAACCTTTTTAATGTTATGAGAGCATGACAGAAAACAACCCATTTAAGGCATAAATAAACTTGAGTGTGTTGGTGTAAATGTGTTCCAGTGCTAGGAGAGCTGAGTGGGGGGTGCAGACAGGAAGTCAAGAAGATTCAGAGTTGAGTTTTATCTTGGCGTGGGTTGCAACTGCAACAGTAGCCCATGTTAGGGGTTATGGTAAGATATTTCAAATAAAAGCCTGTTGCTCCGGCGAGCTAGTCACAACTTCTTTGGATGTGTCTTCTGAGTGCCTTATATTTGTATTTTATTTCATTTGGCCATTTTTATGCTTCAAAATTCTTGATTTGGTAAAATAAATACATGCAATTTGCTTAAAAATGCATGTTTTGACTAATAATAGGCCATATTTAACCATGAAAAGGCGTCACGTATTAATACACAGTATTTCTTAAAAAGCGATATAGCGTGGAGTCAAATTATAATTCACTCTAACTGACTCAAAATTGGTAATGATACATTTTGATAATGGGTAGTTCAAATGTACAGCATTCATGTACCAGCCCACAATTTTTAGATATTTGTTTTTATGCTTCATTGATGTTTTTTCACCAAGTTGTTTTCCCGCACCCCCCTTTTGGAGATAAAATTATTTTCAGAATTATATCACTTCTACTGTATGAATGAATATTGACTCTTAATGTGCGGAAATTCACTTATTTCGGTCAGGTCTGGAATCAATTACCACAATATACAAGAGACGGCTGCACATGGAGCGGGCTCATGTCACGTCCATCAGAAGAAGGTTTTTGGACCGTTAAATTTGTATGCTTCCAGGGTAGTTTTGTATTTCCTGTGGGTGTTTGTTTGTATAGATACTTGTGTATATACTAGCATGTCATCCATGAGTGTATTTTGATGACTTTGATGCCAACTTCCTTGATATTTACACATTTCAAAAGCCCAGCAGCCAATAAGAGGAGGTGATGTCCTCAGGTGCACGGTCAAACATGCCAGAAGAACAAAATGGCAGGAATGAAACACGAGGTGGGACGGGGTTGGGGGAGGGGTGTACTCCGTGTATATAAACAGATCCTAAATGAGAAAACCGGAGAAGTCCTTTCAAAGGCAGAGTTCCTCGCGCAGAGCTCGACACTCTGGGCCATCATCCCAAAGTCAACATGCTACGTCTCAGTCCTCAGGAATTTTTCATGAGCCACCACTTATCTTGTCATATCACATTTCTCACGCCAGCTTTTCGGGAGAGAACAGAAAAGACACCTCCAGGGCAAACGATTCTCTTTTAATCAAATCACTCCCTGCACGGCCAGAGGAGATCTTCGCACGCCTTGTCTTCACAGTGGCACATGCCCCGCTCTAACGCAAATATCCAAAACAAACATCCAACATGAAAAGAACGGCCGCTCTCGGGAAAGTAAAAGTCATCTGAAAGCCCTCAGACATAAAGTCAGGAACAAAGTGGTGTTTTGGAGTTTGTAGCGAGCAGCTTTATGGCAGGAGGGAGCTATAAAAGGTAAATGACACCACATAAGCTCCAAGCTCCCAGCTGAGCCATTGGCTTGCAACTCTACTGATGTTTGTGAGGCAGCTCCTGGGTTTCTGCTCCTTGAATCACATCCCAGCTTCTGCTAGACACCATATGGATTAGCATTGAAAGGCCTTCTCACTAGCCACTGGACCAATTCCACGCAGCGGATGTGTTTATTTCACACTTTACGCTAATTAATTGTGGGTCAGCTCAATTAGAGCAGCCTCTCTGTGGCTCCCCCTGCAGTTGTGATGTGTAATTGACCATTTAGTCCCAATCCATATTCACAGTGCAAGTAAAAGACATTATGTTGTACAAATATGCGTTAAAAGTCATTGAGTTTGAATCGCCATCATGACAGACAGGCAGAAAATTCGAGGGGTTTTATTGCTGCTTCTTCCAAAAACAAATGAACGAGGAAGTTACTTGAAGTTGGCAGTCACATTCCACACATTTGCGTTACAAAATAAGGGAAATACCAACATTTTCTACCTGCACTTGAGAGCTGGTGTAAACCAACCATGTTATTGTGTTATTTTATTGACGTTCTTCCTTTATTTTGAAGGTCTAATGTACTGTATGTATGACGCCAAGTGTTGCCAAGCAGACCAAAAGTTGTGTTGCTCCAGGAGAAGTGGGGAGGACTTTTTTTTCACGACTATTACAATTTTTTACACCTCTGAAGTTTTTGCTCAACTTTCAAAATTCTAAATACAAACCTCAAAACAGATCAAATAGCTCTTTATATGGCAGGAGAAACGAGCTTATCAACCCATATACAGTATACATATATAGAGTCTGACTCATGGTGTCAAAAAAAAATGCTAAAATCATCACACACCAACTTAACACGGAAAAGGTAGGTAACAAATATACAAGACAAAAAACAACTGTGAACCCTTTAGGTGCCAAAGTCACAAAATTGCGACAAACATTGCTGAATTTAACAAGCCGTATCAGCAAATATGGTGACGCATGTAGTTTTCACCGGGAGATGGCAGATATCTTTAACTTCAATCTGGGTGTTTCTATGCAATGTTTATAAGTTTATAGAGCTTAAACCCCAGAGAGTCCATGATAGTCCACAAGCAGCACATACTGGAGCCGATGCTTTGCTTCGCTGTGTTCAGGGTGGCAGGAGGGGAAGAGGTGGGTAAAGCACGAGTGGTGGAAACACTGCTACTGGTGAGGGGGGTAGCAGGAATGTATAAACCGTGGAAATAGCGGCAGACTCGGTAGAATCCACAGGAGAATTTGTGGCAGAAGCTGCAGGAGAAAATAGTGGTGGAGGCAAAAGTGGTGTTCAAGATCCAGCTGTAAATGATCAGAATCAGAAAAACTTTATTGCCATTGTAAGTGAACAATTCGCGAACTAGAAACTTTCTTCGACGACTCAGTGCGATGTAGAATGCTAAATAAACAGAGCAATGAATAAACATAGAACTGACTAACACTAACTAAACACAGAACCCTGAGAAAGAGTTGAAATCACTGATAAGTAAAGGTATGAGGGTGTTTTTTAGTGCATGTATTGACAATGGCTGGGTTTGCTTGAAAGATGAGAAAGAGTGGATCCTTTTGATGAGCCTGTTGGGTATCGAGGAGACGGGGATCTGAAAAACTCTGAGCCTGGTGACATCATAATATGCAAATTGGATGAGTGAATGTACTTGCAACACAAACTTTGTCATACTGATGATTTTTCCTCATTTACAGTACGCCTTTAAGTCCAAACACTTTCAAGATACAACCTTTTGAAAGTATGTATATTATATATAATATATGATTAGATTTTATTTTGATATACTATGTATACGGGCCGCACGGTGGTCGAGTGGGTAGCACATTGGCCTCACAGTGGGGAGGTTCAGGGTTCAAATCTCCGTTGGGCATCTCTATGTGGAGTTTGCATGTTCTCCCCGTGCGTGTGTAGGTTTTCTCGGGGTACTTCAGTTTTCTCCCACATTCCAAAAACATGCATGTTAGGTTAATTGGCGACTCTAAATTGTCCATTAGTATGAATGTGAGTGTGAATGTTGGTATGTCTTTGTTTGTCTATATGTGTCCTGTGATTGGCTGGCGACCAGTCCAGGGTGTACCCCGCCTCCCACCCAACGTCAGCTGGAATAGGCTCCAGCATACCCGTGACCCTAATGAGGATAAGCGGCATAGAAAAAGAATATTATGTATAATATTTTTATTCTTTGATTTGTTTGTAGAATATTTTATTTTCTATTGTTCTCTGGTGTTACTATATCTAACTAATTGTATGGAGATTTGGGGGAAAAACTACAAAAGTACACTTCTCTTGCTAAATGTACTACAAAAAAGAACAGTCAGGATTATTTATTGCACGGCATATAGAGAACATACAAATTCACTATTTCAAAAATCACAATTATTAAAATTTGCTAATCTAGTCAATTTTCAAAAAGCTAAAATGATGAATAAAGCAAACGGGTTACCCAAGAATATAATACAATGCAGGAAGTGTACAAATGTGGGTGAAACTCCTTTTGGACATGTGGAACTGTCAATTGTATAGAGTGATGTATTCCAATCCAATTTATATGCATGTTCAAATTAGATTAACTTAATTACTATTAGCATTCTTTAAAAACTCCAAAATAGTTCATTGCTGCCCATCACACATTGCTTCTCATTCAGCTGCAATACCTCCGGCGGACGTAGGCCGTCATTGCAACTGAATAAACTGCAAGCACCTTGCTTTGCATTGCTGGGAAGCAATGCATGATAGAAAGCAGTTGTGTTTTTTATTCTATACTTGTATTGGTACTTGTCTATATTCCTTACCTACGTTTTGCGAGCAAAGTTTCTGTGCGATGATTGTAGCGTTCTTTCCTAGGTGACAATGTGAGCCAGACTGTTATGTTGAGTAATGAACTCCTGCATTTTACGATGGGTTGACAACCTGGTTGTGAGTTCCCTTGTAGCTTGTGACCTAACCTAACCCTAATTTAACCCTGCCAAAGAAAGACCTACCACTTCCTCACTCATTTGTGATTGGCACAGTACAAAACAATAAGAAGTCATTCTGAAGTATAGGGGATTACAACATGGCCATAAATTAGCCATACTGCTGTATAAGCCTGCAGGTTTCAGAGTTTAAGTAAAGAAGAAGTGACTTGTACACCAGAAATTATGGGAAGTAATTTGTTCACTGAACTTAAATCAAGGACACGGCCAGGGACCAAGACACAAAACAGCAAAGGGTGTCGAATGAAATCAGAGCAATGGTTGTGGAGTGAGACCGCTGCCAGGTTCCAGCTACTACATGCAACGGCAGACCAATGTCAGGCCAGGATTCGTCATGCCAAGTGACTTTTTTCCCCCATGCCTGGCAAAGGCAAACAACAAGACGTTGATGAGAACCTCTGGCCAACTCTAGAAGAAAGAGTTGATGCAAATGACAAGTAACTATTTTACAGTATTGTTTTTGTTTGCAACTTTTTACACTGCAGTTCATCACAATGTTTGTTTCACTTACTTTTAGGGCTACTTTTTTGTCCTTTGTCAAACAGACCCGTCACTACTGTTTTTCAAGCGTAAATTTCACATTTTGTTTAATGTGATTCCACTGTCACTATTGTTTAGAAGCACAAAAAGAACCTTAGTGAAACATAAAGTGTTTTTTTTCTGTAATGTAAGGGACTGAAAAAACGACTTAGCACTGGAGCTGCTGGTATCTTGTGTGTGGGTGATCAAAAATAGTCTTCCTACAGTATTTCATGAAAGGTGAGTCATTTGGGGCAAAGATTCAGAAGTGCAAGTTTTCTTCAATGATATGATACACAATGCAAGGTTCTAAACAAATGGGCGGGCTGTTTTATAAGTGCTGACTGAGGTTTGGAACTAGTATCTAACTTTGTAACTTCTGTAACTTTGTGTCTAACTTCTGAGGTTAGCGTCAAAGTGACTGTAAAAAAACGCAAAATGAAAACGCGCCAGGAAAGAAGGGCAAAACACCATCAATCCTCTGTGAAAGCGGGTAGATTACATTGAAACCAGTAAAAATGCCACCTTAACCATACAGCTCATCACTTTGTTATTTGTTACATTTTGAACTGGTCAGCTTCTTTTTGCACTTGCATAGTTGTTACGAATTTTCACAGTTGAAATTTGTGAGATGCATCTAACTGTGGATAAGCCCAAGGCCGCAAGGTGGACTAGGAGTCAGGATGTTGTCCTTACAAGTGTTAGGATGTGGGCATCTCTGTGTGGAGTCAGCATGTTCTCCATGCATGCATGTGTACTACCCTGGGTACATTCACAAAACATGCATGTTAGGTTAATTAGAGACTCTAAATTGTCTATTAGTGTGAATGTGAGTATGAATGGTTGTTTGTACACATATGTGCCTTGCGATTGGTTGCCGTCCATTGCTGTAAGCACCCTGCGTCTCGCCCAAAGTCAACATGCTACAAAAAGATATCTGATGCTAACAATATCATATAGAACTCAGGGAAAATATGCTTTAAAAGTCTTTGAGAGGATCGAGGGCTCAGTTCATCAAAGAAACAATCGCCTATTCATTTTTTTCTTTGGCTTTTATGCAATACTTATTCCAAAATATAAATAAAAATGAAATAAATAAATAAAAGTTACGTGAAGGTATTGGACTCACATTCTAACCGTATTAGAGTCACCGTGTTGTCATAGTTTTGTTTTTTACGTCTTTCAGTGGTTAACTTCCTTTTCTTCAGTGAACCGTTTTTTGCACTGAGCAACGGTTTTCAGTACAAAGTTTTCAGGGCAAACCTGATTTACGATACTTGTAATCTCCTCCTAGGCCACTTTTGCATCATCAGCCCGTGGAGGTCTGCTCGCCTGACCATATATTTGGCCACTATGAGCTTGAACCTCCCGGACCAAAACATCACTTTTCGTCTGGGAGAAGTTTGGCCGTCTTCCGCTGTCTTCATCCATATTCAACCAAACTTGCAATGCGCTTCGCCAGCGGAGCATTTAAAAGCTCATTTCATTGGTGAAGATTTGACCAAGATCTGCCATATCTGTGGTAGCCTGTAATACGAGCTTATCTTTTAAGATATTTTAATGTCTAATTACGACAAACTATGCCTTTAAGGGTGCCCATCATTACAGATCAATATTCTAACAATCACATGTGTGTCTTTTGAAGTGCAGGGATAGCTTCATAATCATAAAATGTGAATTTTGATGGCGGTAGTGAAGCGCTGGGTGTGCTCATGTCCGAGACCAACGTTTCTCGTTCCCCGGAATTTTTTCTAGAAAAACATGATCATATTTGGATTGAAACAGCAAGGACACAATAGACAGCATGTGTAAGTACACGTATCAGGTGACAATTTAAACACAGCCTGTAGTCTGATTGTAATCTGATTAACTCAGTCATCAGCAAAACTACCGTCCACAGAGGCAAATACTATCTTTTAGCCCGTTTAAACTCTCCAGAGATAAACATCTATGTGATACTACGAGAGTGAAAACATCGTAAAGGCCACTGTCATAACAGCCGTTAAAGCCTGCTGATTAGCGTTGGCTGTTTATTTAAGGTAGCGAGGAGTGTGTTTTAAAGTGTATTCACAGGAAATTAAAGTCTAAGTGAGCGAGAAGATTTAGTTTCTTCAGGTTTCGCTGCCAAGCTACCAAAAGCCTAATTATATCTATTAGATGTTTATTGTTTCACATTATTAACGTCTGGCCCCCATGCTTACTTAGATTTAAGAATTCAGACTTGCAATTTGTTTTAAGTGCTCGGACTGGTGTCTTGTTCAGACATTTTTCCATCTCAGCCCTCCCCAGGTGTGCGACCCCCCTGTACTCCCTACTCCCTCTTTCAAAATATTGCTTTTTCTGTCACGGCCAAGACGCACTGTCGGCCACCTGAGACATTATTGGGGCCAAATGGTTGCAGCGGTGGCCCTCCCCTGGATAGGATGGATACATATGCTGCAAGAATGTTGCTTTGAAATCACTGTCTGGATAAAATAAATTCCTCCTTTTTTTTGCTCCTTCCCTGCATGTCTCACATACTTACATTCGCTCGCGCATTGCTGAGGTTGTAACTTTGCCGCGTAGCTTTGGGAATATATATATATATATATATATATATCCCTATATATCCCTATGTCCCACAAAATTCATATTAAGAAATAACAACAATTAGTCTACAAAAAGCTTCTGGCAGGGATTTAATTCTTCTGCTGCTGCTGATTTGTCAGTCATTGGTCATTGGGCGGTCTACATGTCAATCATATGAATGAGAAGGATCAGCCTCCGCTGCAGTTTGGATGTTTTTTTGTAACACACAGTGCATGACTCCGCATGTTTATCAGTACACAGCATACAGCCCAACTGATTGGTCATTGTGTCACTCGGGGTTTATCTTATGCACAAGTCTACGTCTTTGTGGTCACACATTATGCCCGGCTAACATTAGCAGTTTTTCCCAGTTATTGTCAATGCAGTCATTGGGCCGTCCAGATGTCAATCATTGTACACAGGACCAGTGATTGGTCACAATGTGTTAATGTGTTTATTTTAGCACATGATGTCTGATAAGTCCCAGTACTGTCATTGTCTGTTATTTTTTTCCTTCATTATTCATGCAGTCATTGGACAGTCTACATGTTGATCACTGCATGCAGCAGTGACGTTGTTGTTGTGTATGATACATGTCATGAATTGCTCTTTGCGTTGGTTTGCATGTTTGCCCAGCAAACATTATAGAATGTTAGTCACTGGGTGATCACCCATTAGTTGGGATGTTATCCAATGTGTCATTCATGTCAAGGATTAGTTTTGGCACCAGTTCATGTTGTTTTGAAACACATAGTGCAAAATTAACATCACTGGCCATTTTTTTCAGTCATTGGGCGGTCTGCAACACGTCAGTCATTATAGGCAGCACCAGTGACGGTGCCACTCGATGTGTGGAACATGTCAAGGATTATCCACCGTACTGGTTTTCATGTTTATAGTAACACATGGCGCCTGGCCGTTTTTATTGTTCATGCAGTTATTAGTCAGTCTACATGTCTACCAGTATACACAGTGCAACCGGACCGCCATTGGCTGCTTATCAGTCATTGTTTATGCAGTCGTTGGCAAGTCTACATGTGTTACGTGTTTAGGATAGCACATAGGACCCGGTGTGGACTTGCGTAGTCTAACTGTACCATCATTGACAGTTTTTAAGTCACTCGACGTGCAATCATTGGTCAGTCTACATGTCAGTCATTATATGCAGCATCAAGGGATTGCTGAGCATGCACTCTGTTTCAAATAGGAAGATAGGGCTATGAAAGTCATAAGAGCAGGTGAACTGGAAAGGAAAGAGTCAAGACGGCGCAGGACAGTGTTCTGGCTCTTGGGCAGTCATCACAGGAAGCCAGCAGGGGGTACGAAGAGGGTTGGCGGGGTCGGAGCGGAGCACCACTAAGCAGCCTTTCTCTTCATTAGCAGCCTCTCTAAGGAGGGGCGGCTACGGGTGCTTTGAGCGGCCCACCTGTCCAGCAGATTATTGAACCGACTAACCGATGGCGACGCACACACACTTCTCTCCCGTCTCATGATTCACCAGGTACCACGGGAATCACGGCCAGCTTGACAACCTCGACTTTTTCCTGCCTGCGACCTCACAACCCCATGTGATCGGTTGAAGTTTTTTTTCATCATTACCCTTTTATAGGGTTCACACGTGAATCAAATGTCTTCCTTGCTGGGACAATGACGGTTTAAAAAAAAGTGTTAATTTACTTCACTTGTTTTACATCCTCTCACAGCATCAACATCACTCAGGAGATCCCTACTCAATCAAAGAACAAAATGAGCGCCCAGTTCAGAAGGCATAAGCCTTACCCAGAAAAGAATTATTGGACTTTTTCTCCAATAAGAACAAAAAACGAGTAGGTTTACAGGGTACTCGGCGCTCACTTTGATAGGTTATAGGTGTTAACCAGCATTATAGTTTACATTCTGAAATGTACAATTTCACACACAAATTTCCAGCAGTTTATCTGCGTTCACACAAATATCACACCCTCCAAACAGCTGCTGGAGCAAAGCAGCAGTGTTTTTGGGGGAAAATGTTTCTTACCTGCTGCCATAGTGAAGAGAGCAGCACAGAGATAAAAGTAATGAAATGACACAGCTGGAATGTAAATTGGCATTCTTCAACGGCAGCACCGGCCTTACCGAACATCCCCAGCACACACACACACAATCACGCGGACACATACAAATACTGTGCAAGAGACACACACACACTGATAAATGTTTGACGGTACCTCGGTGGGGCTTTCAAGTAGGGGCCATTCATCTCGCACTGTTATTTCTGCTCCCGCCTTTCTCTTAGCTGTCTCTTATAATGTAGTACATGGACATGGTGTTTGTGTTTCAGCATGTGTGTATGTGTGTGTGTTGCTACTTGGGTTACTGATTGCATGTGCAGATCGACACAATAAAACAATAGCATCACCTTACCAGGGCAGATACTAAAATATTTTGGCCAAAAACAACCATGACTATTACAACAAATCACCAAAACATACTTAAGAGTGTAATATGAAATATTTCTGGTCCAGAAATGAGGCCTAAAGGCCTGGGAAAATGTCACTATGAGGCAGAAAATTTGAACAAAAAGAATTCAACACATGTTAGTAGTCCATCTATGAAAGTATTCATCGGTATAAAGTTGCTTTCAAATATCCAAACTTCAATCAGAAGTGAATTAAATGCAATTAAACTGTACAATTGTCACTTGCTGTTAAAAAGCCACGTTTTGTTCTGCGTTTGTGTAAGGTGTAAGCAACTGGCCACAGATTATATATTTATCAGGCAGGGCAAGCGTTTCTTTCCCTTTTTCTAGGGTGTGTGTTTCAAAATACATCTTTTTTCATCGAGTGTCATTCATTATACCATTTTGCAGGACAACACAGGGGCAAAACAAACTACTTGATCTACTCTGATACTTTCCAATGACAGAATAAAAGTTGTGTTTGTTCTAGATGATTAACTAGGACAAAAAAAATCATATTTACCATGGCTGCATGTTGCATCTGACAGAACTCCGGGTACTTTTTTTTGCAAAACTTGGCTCCCTCCAAAAAAGTCTGCTTTCGCCCTCAAGCGGGGGACTCGGCTCCTCGCCGTGTGCTCCGTCAATCTCTTAGCGTTCGGACTTAAAACTTCTCTCTGGGCTCATTGACACTTTTTGGGGAGAGATCATTACTGATGATCGTCACTCTTTGGGCTTCGAGGGTGTTCGCGTCTGCTTCCTCTCCTGCAGCAAGCGCGTCAAAGCAGGTTTGCAATGTCAGATGGTGACGCGCAATTCGCGACGTCCCCTTCCTCTGTTCGCTCTCAACAAGCTCAAACGCTTAGTGTTGCCTTGAAAAAAAAAGCCACAAGGAAGAAAGAACGAAAAGCGCCTCCTTGTCTACGGATTCTCCGCATGCACGCCGGTTCGGGTCTGCGCAGAGAAGGTGTCTGGTGTGCAAGCTTTGCGCGCCCGCACCAGTAGCCGTGGGCTGCGTTGACTTTCTCCTGGTGGACTTGATTGGTGTCATGAAGTGTGGCGTCCTTGTGCAGCGGCAAAAATACAGCCCAAAAAACGACTTGCTGCGTTTAGTTATATTTAATTATACCAGGCCCACTATGACATATTGCTGCTCTCCTGCCAATCAAAAGTGAGCATTATTGTTAGAACTTCATTAGAAAGGGAGGCGCGCCTGTTGTGGCCAGGTGATGCAATGAGAGGAGGGGCAAAGGTTACAAAACCCCTATCATCCTGATAAATAAGCCCAATAATGCAGTCACGGTTACTGTTAAGGAACTTGCTTTTGTGCGTTCATGGGAATACAAGTCTTAGGGCTGAGTTGCAGAAGGGATGGGATAACAATAACAGCGAAGTTCTGCTGCAAAGGGTTTTGGAGGGGGGAAAAGCTAAGTATTTCCAGATCTGTCAGGCGTTCCAATAATTTTGGCCACCACTGTATCTGCAGTATGTATTTGTATTACATTATTTAAAACACTATCATTATTTTTAAAATGAGTTTGTTTAAATCACAATCAAGGTTCTTTGTATTAAACACAAACAACAGAGAAAAGAAACTGTGCCATTTGGAGCTAAACAGAGGTGACAGTGACCGATTAAAGTAAGAATTAAAAATGAAAAGCCTATTATGATTATGAGACAAATGTATTAGTAATAAAATACATAACATAAAGCAATAATAATGCAGATATATATATACTGAGTATATATAATGCTTATAAGGTACATTTAGTCATACCGCCACCTTCATTGCCCCAAATGAAACATGACTTTGTATTGAATAAAAAATACATAAAAGCGGCTCTTGCACTTATAAAAAACGATATTATTTATGTGACTGCTCTGCATTAAATTGAAAATATATCATAGAAAAAGTTTTCTCACAAACCTAGAAACATTGCTCTGTATTAAACAGAAAATATATCTAAGCAGCACCATGTGACGGGGCACAGTCGAAAAGAAGAGGAAGTAGAACATACAGTACACGAGTTGACGATTCCCCCCAAAAACACAATAATGATCATCATTTAAAAATGATGAAAGCGTTTGAGGTACAGCCTTCATGTAAAATATGTTCGGCCATTTTATAAATTTTATCATGAGAATCTAATGAGTATTATAATAGGAATGTGTGAAAAGAGGTGAGCTATTGTTCTATCTACTTGCTTTCTGCAACAGTATTTTCATTTAGGTGTGTGTAATTAAAGGCATTGTCATATTGATGAAAATTAAAAATATGAATTCTATTGTAAATTTTGAAAACATTTCACATTTTTTCCAGAAATGCATCTCAAAATCCAAAACAGTCTCTCATGCTCTGAATTGTGATCACCCCATCAGCAGTAAATGGAAAGTTTCTGATTTGTCGTATTTAAAGTGTCATTGACATGATTTATCAACTTTGATGACATTGGTTTCATATTGTTTGCAATTATGTTCAACATTGTTTTTTTTAAACCATACGGTAAATTCGCAAAAGTTACCTTTGTAGTTTATGGCGTCAGCCATGACAGCTAAAACCGAGCAAACAAACTTTTCAAGGTATCTGATCAGTGTATTTTCATCAAAACAGTAGTCATGCTAAAACTTGTTGCTGCTGGTTTTTAAAAATATCCGAGTGACACTGTAAGTTTGTTTTCACAGAGAGACAGATGGACGCCCACCTCAAGTTTTTTTTTTTTTTTTGTATTATTCATTTCATGGATGACTGCTTTGAAGGAACACCTTCACAAGAAGCATTTGGCTTGAAAGTACCGTATAAATCCATTTTGAAAATGAATGCTATTCCGCCGGCAGAATAGTACCAAATACCAGAGGAAAAAAAAGACAAGAACTACCACTACTTTAAAAGTGCATCAGAACAGAGTACTGTAAGCCATTTCTTGTTTACATAATGTATTCTGAACACTATTTTACAGTATCAACAAGGCTGCAAAGCATTACACATCTTTTCACAGCTATATGTTAACGGGTGTGAGGGCGACAGCCGCTGGCGCCATGACGACCACGTAATATGAAATAAATCAGGCTATAGCACCTCTTTAAGCTCATTAAGAAGCTGATTTAAAACAATAGCTGAAGGACAAGCGACTCGTCTAATTCACATTTACCAATTCCATATAAGTCCATGTTGTGCCACGTCTCTATTTCACTTCCAAATGTGTACATTTCTCCTCAAAAAGTATTGACACTTTGCTCAAATCTTGGCTATAATCACTTAAACATCCTCTGTCTGGTGCATCTCTGTTTGTTTATCAGGGTGATAGTACTCCGATGACGTCACTTGGGAACAGCGAGGGCTACAGTAGCTCGTCATAGCTGGTTTCATCAACCGTAAATGTCATTTTGACAAATTGACCATTCGCTTTCTAAAAACTGGATGTTGGAGGACTGTGTTGGTTGACACGCCTCTACAACATTGCATGGAAGTCAGGAACAGTACCTCTAGACTGGCAGTCCGGGGTGGTGGTCCCCATTTTTAAAAAGGGTGACCGGAGGGTGTGTTCCAACTATAGGGGGATCACACTCCTCAGCCTTCCTGGGAAAGTCTACTTCAGGGTGCTGGAGAGAAGGGCACGACCGTTGGTCGAACCTCGGTTACAGGAGCTGCAAGGTGGTTTTCGTCCCGGTTGCAAAACACTGGACCAGCTCTACACCCTTGCAAGGGTACTCGAGGGTATGTGGGAGTTTGCCCAACCGGTCTATATGTGCTTTGTAGACCTGGAAAAGGCATTCGACCGTGTCCTTTGTGGTGTCCTGTGGGGGGTGCTCCGGGAGTACGGGATTGATGGCCCGCTTCTACGTGCCATTCGGTCCTTGTACAATCGAAGCAGGAGCCTGGTTCGCATTGCCAGCAGTAAGTCGAGCTTGTTTCCGGTGAACGTTGGCCTCCGCCAAGGCTGCCCTTTGTCACCGATTCTGTTCATAATCTTCATGGACAGAATTTCTAGGCGCAGTCAAGGTGTTGAGGGAGTCCAGCTTGGTGACCATAGGATCTCGTCTCTGCTATTTGCAGACGATGTGGTCCTTATGGCCTCATCAGGCTGTGACCTTCAGCGTTTACTGGAGCGGTTTGCAGCTGAGTGTGAAGCTTCTGGGATGAGACTCAGCACCTCCAAATCCGAGGCCATGGTTCTCAGTCGGAAACGGGTGGACTGTACCCTCCGGGTTGGGAGTGAGGTCTTGCCTCAGGTGGAGGAGTTCAAGTATCTCGGGTTCTTGTTCACGAGTGAGGTAAGGTTGGAGCGTGAGATCAACAGACGGATCGGTGCAGCATCTGCAGTAATGCGGTCACTGCACCGGACCGTCGTGGTAAAGAAAGAGCTGAGCCGGAAGGCAAAGCTCTCTGTTTACTGATCGATCTACGTTCCCACCCTCACCTATGGTCATGAGTTATGGGTCATGACCGAAAGAATGAGATCGCGGATACAAGCGGCGGAAATGAGTTTCCTTCGTAGGGTGGCTGGACTCACCCTAAGAGATAGGGTGAGGAGCTCGGCCATCCGGGAGGAGCTCAGAGTAGAGCCGGTCCTCCTTCACATCGAGAGGAGCCAGTTGAGGTGGCTCGAGCATCTAGTCCGGATGCCTCCCGGGCGCCTCCCTGGTGAGGTGTTTCGGGCATGCCCAGTCGGAAGAAGGTCCCCGGGAAGACCTAGGACACGCTGGAGGGACTATGTCTTACAGCTGGCTTGGGAACGCCTTGGTGTCCTTCCGATGGAGCTGGAAGAGGTTGCTGGGGACCGGGAAGTCTGGACTTCCCTACTGAAGCTGCTGCCCCCGCAACCCGGACCCGGATAAGCGGTGGAAAATGGATGGATGGACTTTCTAAAAACGACAAATGTAGAACATAATTAGAAACAATATATAACATATTGAAGCAAAGTTGATCAACCATGTCAGTGACCCTTGAAGTGCGCATACACATATTTGCACTGCCCAGGTTTGGTGAAAGTGGTTGTTATTTCATGTTTTTATGTTTGTATGTATTTTGTGTTTAACAGTCATCAGTAGCTCTTGGTTTCCAGTTGCTTTTGCTGTCAGTGCAGTATACTGTATTTGGCAATGAGGCCCTAGCCTCCATGACTTGGGCCACTTACTGTCTTTGTCAGTACTTATGTTTAACTTGACAATTGACCACTGATTAAAATAAAGTACTGTTTGTTTAAATTTGTACCATCCTTCTCAGACCCTTCTCAGTTTTCTATGTCAGGCATTGAAATGTTTGAGGACTGGATCAAGGCAACCTTCACAGACATCAGCAAAAAATGATCTTAGTATATAGAGATTTCAGTTCTGATCTTCTGAACCCACAAAAGCACAATAATAGACATTTTCTTAGATACATTGTAAAATCTACCTATCAATCAGGAAGCAATATGTGAAGCTAGGTGTAAACATCTGCAAGTTTAAATATGTCATGTGGTGTACCCCTGGGGTCAATACTGGAACCAAAACTGTTCAACCAATGGTCTTCTGTTCTGGAGGAATCGCAAAAGAGCTAAAAAGAAAAGCCTCTGAGGAAATGCCAATATTGAAAAGATGGTTTTATTAAAGACAAATATCCCTGAACCCTGAATAAAACAAAAATATTGTTATTCGGTAACAGTAGAAAGGATGCTCATGTGCAAATACACATTGATGGTGTAGACATCAAAAAGGTGAATGAAAATACATATCTGATATAGTTCCTGGAAATGTAAATATGAGTTGGAAATATCGCATTAAAAGTATACAATGAAGTGGTGAGAAAAACCTCAATATCGAACAAAGCAAAATTCAAAACCAAAACCAAAACTCACGCCATACCCTCTATTGTTTCTAAAATCACAATTATTGAAATTCACAGATCTAGTACATTTTCAAATAGATCAAATTATGCATTAAGCAAACGATGTTACTCGATGCAAACACATGCTATCGAAAATGTTCTTCAATTCTTCTCAACAAGAGAAGGGAAATATGATCTCAAGGAAAAATTACAACACTTGTATTGTGTGATGTAGTCCAATGTAACTCGTATGCATGTCGAAATAAATTAAAACATTACCTAATGGGGCCGCACGGTGGCTGAGTGGTTAGCACATTGGCCACACAGTCAGGAGATCTGGAAGACCTGGGTTCAAATCTCCGTTGGGCATCTCTGTGTGGAGTTTGCATGTTCTCCCCGTGCGTGTGTGGGTTTTCTCTGGGTACTCCGATTTCCTCCCACATTCCAAAAACATGCATGTTAGGTTAATTGGTGACTCTAAATTGTCCAAAGGTATGAATGTGAGTGTGAATGGTTGTTTGTTTATATGTGCCCTGCGATTGACTGGCGATCAGTCCAGGGTGTACCCCGCCTCTCGCCCAAAGTCTGCTGGGATAGGCTCCAGCATCCCCGTGACCCTAATGAGGATAAGCGGTATAGAAAATGGATGGATGGATGGGTATTGTGTGATGTAGTCCAATGTAACTCGTATGCATGTCGAAATAAATTAAAACATTACCTAATGGGGCCGCACGGTGGCTGAGTGGTTAGCACATTGGCCACACAGTCAGGAGATCTGGAAGACCTGGGTTCAAATCTCCGTTGGGCATCTCTGTGTGGAGTTTGCATGTTCTCCCCGTGCGTGTGTGGGTTTTCTCTGGGTACTCCGATTTCCTCCCACATTCCAAAAACATGCATGTTAGGTTAATTAGCGACTCTAAATTGTCCGTTAGAGTGTGAATGTGAGTATGAGTGGTTGTTTGTTTGCCTTGCGATTGATTGGCGACCAGTCCAGGGTGTACCCCGCCTCTCGCCCAAAGTCTGCTGGGATAGGCTCCAGCATCCCCGCGACCCTAATGAGGATAAGCGGTATAGAAAATGAATGAAAGGATTACCTAATGGCTAATTTCTCATCAATGTAACATTACTTACACTGAGAGACCAGTGTAGGATACTGCTCTACTGCTCCTGTTTGTAGTTAAGGAGAGACACACAATGCACTTCAATCGTTTTATTAACAAGCAGAGAGCACATGCAGTAAACATTCACACAGGAGCTGCAGTCGGCCACTCTCTACAACTGCTAACCTGCTGCAAGCACTCAGCTACCGTCAATGCATATGGGACTGTCTGTTCAGGCTGTAGGGTGTGAGAATCCTGGATGTTTTAGGCTCCCGTTTCCATGACAGTGTTTCCAAATAATGTGAATATAGTTGTACGCGTAATCAAGAATCAACTCCATTTATGCACATTAAATCTACATTTGATTCCCTACTGTGTATTAAATAGGACATAAAAAAAAACAAAAATAAGGAAAAATTACTCCATCTGCTGGATATGGTGGGGCAATGACAGCCCTGCCCCTGTAATTTAGAATAAAGGAGGCACACATGTGCTTGTATTGTTTATAAAGGTGTATACATACTGTAGGTGGCTGAATCCCAGAGTACTCCTTTCCGACAAAGTGCCCGGAAGCCCCGCTTGCATGTTTGGTCAAGGAGTAAATAATAGATCTGGGATTAGATCTGTGTAGAATTGGTCGGCTGGTAACAAGCTACCGAGGTCCCACGCTATGCATATTCATATCTTGGCCAAGGCCGTGGGAGAGTGAAGACCATATGCCTGTTAGTGTGAGGGCTTGCCGTGCTAATTAAGTGAGACATTACATAGTCATATATGAGCCAAATGCCCTCTTGTACAATATTTTGTGTAGATATACAGTATAATACATTCACTGGTCAATGCTTTAGGTACACGAGCACCATCTATCAAGATCCAATACAAAAAAAATGCTCAGTTTTAACAGAAAAATCAGCACGTATTCAGTGCTTCTGACTTGTTTAAATAGCGAGGTAATTGGTTGCCACAGGATCTTAAAACAGATGGAGAGTAGAGTATGTGTTTATTTTTTGGCCACACAACTCCCCACTGTTCATTACAAGCAACAGCTCTTAAGTGATAATAATGATAATGAGCTATTGAACCTGCCACCTCTTCCTGGAACATCAGACCCTCTGATATTCTCCTCTTTATTAAGTTAAGTTAGTAAAAAAGTCAACTCCCGATGGGTTTTTTCTAGAGGGGGCCGTTAAAAGTACTGTGGATATGGACAGTCCATGATAATTTAAAAACAAAAAATAATGTGATCCATTTTCTATGCCTCTTATCCTCATTAGGGTCACGGGTATGCTGGAGTCTATCCCAGCTGACTTTGGATGAGAGGTGTGGTACACCCTGGACTGGTCACCAGCCAATCGCAGAGTATTGTCTTTGTTTTTTCCATTTTGTCGTTTTGTGTTTGTCTTTTTGATGTGCTTTTGTCATTTCATTTACTTGATGGGTCAAGGTGGCAAGTAGAAGCCAAGTAAAACAAGGACCAACCCGCCCACAGTCATTCTGCCAGGGTGACTAGTCCCATTCAGCCTTTCCTCAGCAGCTTGGACATGGACTCCGTTGTGCAAAGTATGTGGATAGTGGCATCATAGGAATGTTACTTCCTGTCTGTGACATTTCTTCCAGTCATCCGAGCTACATTTATACATAGCTACTACTGTATATAGCCTCTACAAGCAGGATTTGTGTGATCAGGTATGCACTAGTCACTCTGGGAGAATGACGGTCATTATTTTGCCTTTGCTTTTACTAGGCAGCTTGCACAGAACAAACAGAATAGACAAAGACAAAACAGGAAAAGCAAAGATATAATGGAAAAAATTTAAAGACTAAAAAATAAAATGGAAAAAGAATTTTTTTTTCTTTTTTTTTTAAATGATGCTCCACATTTGCAGATGATGTGGTCCTGATGGCCTCATCGGGCTGTGACCTTCATCGTTTACTAGGGAGGTTTGCAGCTGAGTGCAAATCTTCTGGGATGCGACTCATCCCCTCCAAATTGGAGACCATGGTTCTCAGTTGGAAACGGATGGATTTCACACTATGTCTCACAGCTGGTTTGGGAACGCCTTGGTGTCCCCCCGGTGGAGCTGGTAGAGGTGGCCGGGGACCAGGAAGCCTGGACTTCCCTACTGAAACTGCTGCCCCCGTGACCCGGACCCGGATAAGTGGAGAAAAATGGAATGTATTCTCCACATATGTTTCTACATGTATTCCCTTTTATTGTTGGTGCTCCTGTGATTGCAAAGCATATTGCTAAATGTCTTTATTTACTACAGTAGTAGTATTTGCTTCGAATCTCAACACTGCCCCCATGGTTTTGGTGGTACTGCAAGCTTTGTTCATCCAAATGCTGTTTTTCAAAGAGGGCAACCTTTACTTAGTGCAATCAATGTCCCATGTCCTTGTTCTTTTTTCCACTACGCTGGGGAAATAAGTACTTAAACACAACCTCAACAGTGCAATTTAACCTTTTACCAAGAAAAAGGACCAGATCCCAGGGGAAATAGTAGGATGGCTTGTTCGCATACATGTTGGCAAGATTTAGGTCCGCGCCTTTATGCATGTTGCGCCTTAGGAAGTAAATCAATTTCTTCTTTATGATAACTAACCAACAAAACAACAAACATTAACTGGGTATTAGCCTATGTATCAGCTTGCTATCACCTTGCGTGGTAGCTGGAATATTATACTGTATAATGTTATCACCATGTGACATTTAACAAATGAACGCTACAAAGTGACTCGTGTTCAAAGATCTAACTTCTTTCCACCCAGCGGGGCCGATGTTCTACTAAACACTCTTTTGAGTTTGACATCCCAACTGGCATTTGTACAAGCAAGTCTTTCTTTGGTACTTGTGGCTCTTAAGTGTCATCTACCACAGTTCCCATCAAAGCCAGCACCCCCCCCATTAATGCAGACGATATCCCCCGCGTACCTTGAAGCAGCAGGCGGAGACAAGCATTTCACAACTCTCCACGGAGTGTCGTGTTGTGTGCCTCACTTCTTCACTCCTCACTCTGCCTGCATGTGTCGACACAGCCAAGCTTGTCACTGGGTTCTTTGGGAGGTGTGGGGGGGGGAGTTCATGCATGAGCATTTGCATGATCACAGTCGTGGGTAGGGATGTAAATCTCTTTGTGACAGGCAATTCGATTTTAATCTACCTAGATACACAGGTTATGATACGATTCAAATACCATCCATTCATCCATTTTCTATACCGCTTATCCTCATTAGGGATGCGGGTATGCTGGAGCCTATCCCAGGTGACTTTGGCCGGGAGGCGGGGTACACCCTGGACTGTTCGGATTCAAATACCATACGTTTTGAATCAGAACGATTCAGTACGATTTGTTGCAAACGGTACGATTTGAATCGAATCTACAGTTAATGTTTGTTAGTGTCGACATACATTATGAGATAAAAAATGGCATTCTTACAGTATTTTCAACTGTGTAAAAGAGCACAGCACAGCCCCAAGTTTCTGCAAGGCACTGGCAAAAATAAAGTCAACAGAATAACATGTATGAACAAAATACTCTGAGCGTGCGCTATACAAACAGAAACCTAAGAGTGTTGTGGGAGCACTCGAGCTAAGTCAGTAGAGAATTTGAACACACCCAAAGTGGCAAAAAAAAAAAAATCCAAGGTGCTTCGTTATTAAAGCCGCTGAGTTCTAAGGAAGAGAAAAAAGTAGCAGCGCCACTAACAGGTTTGGCATATGTATTACATCGTTTTCAGTTCATTTTGGAAAACATTTTGGAAAGATGAGCGTTTCGTCTTCATGTGGATATAGCCTAAGGGACTCACCACTAGGCGACAGTATTATTCTCCCTGTACTGGTTCGTTGGGCGTTTTCTCAGTGTGAGTAGTTTCGCCTCAATTTACTTTTACTGTGCTGTGCACAACTTATAATATATTTAAATGGCACTTGGAATGCTGGCAACAATTTTACCTTGGAACATTTTATTTAATTGCAATACTGATCAAAATAGTATAATCAAATAATTCTTGTTCAATATGTACTGTATAAGTGACACAATATGCATGCCTGGCCAATAGTTGAACAGAAACAATAAAAGTGTTTTGTGTTTGGGTTCAGCATTTTCAGATTGCACTCCAAATTTGCGTTTTTTAACAAAATGACCCCAAAAATGACCCAAACACACCAAACTATGAAAATAGAGAGAAAGCCCATCTTGTTTCATTTTTCAAGACGTACGAGAAGTCACGTCTGTTAAAATACTCAGGTATAATGTTGGTTTGTTGTCAAAGCTCACTTCTGGTCATGTGATGGCGACGAGGCGGCAGTAGGTCGGCGACATCATTGTTTTTGTATTCCCTGTATACATGGCAATGACAAGCCACCGTTCTCTGATTTTCCCACTCATTCATCCATCCATCCATTTTCTATGCCGCTTATCCTCATTAGGATGGCGGGGTATGCTGGAGCCTATCCCAGCGACTTTGGGCGAGAGGCGGGGTACACCCTGGACTGGTCGCCAGTCAATTGCAGGGCAGAAAAACAACCATTAACACTTACATTCATACCTATGGACAATTTGGAGTGGCCGGTTAACCTAACATGCATGTTTTTGGAACGTGGGAGGTAACCGGAATACCCGGCAAAAACCCACACACGCACGGGGAGAACATGCAAACTCCACAACAAGGTGCTCAACGGAGATTCAAACCCTGACACTCCCGGCTGTGTGGCCAACATGCTACCCACTCGATTAAAAAAAAAAAATACAGTTTTGCGTGTGAATGAGAGGCTGAAACAAAGAAATACTTTGCCGTTATGATCAGAAAACCATTCTGTGTGGATAGCAATTTGACTCTTGAGTATGCATTTATGCTACACTGCTGTCCATTTTGTTGCATCTTCCTTGTTTCAATTTCGAGGTCAGTCTGTACAGTACTGATAAATAAATAAATATAATTTTCTCAATAGTATTTAAAATAGGCAGGGGCGCGTAAACATTTCTGTGATAAAAAATAATTGAGAACCGCTGCCCTAGAGAAAAAATGCGAATGACAAAAGTCGGCCATGTACTTCTATTGTATGTCACTCCATTCATTTTTGTTTTTCAGGGTATTTTGGCAGCGGTTACAAAGGCGAAACATTATTGGACGTGACGAAGGCCACACGTGCCAATCAAAACTCATATGCAGAGTTTGCTTAGCTTTCTGACACAAACGTCTACTTCACATGTGTTTGTTGTGTTTCTAAACACACCTCCATTGCAGTGGCTGTTCGTGGTCGAGAGATGTGGCGTTCTGGCTGGAGGCAAGACTGGAAGCGATAGTACACTTTTTTACTGCAAAATTTCAGGAAGCATGTCACCACTAATATGAATGATTGCTCGCCTCTCCTTTTTATGTGCTTTAATCTGTCATTAGTTGAACTTGAAAGTGGGGAAGTACAAGGCGGCTGAGGAGTAAAAACATCATGCTCGCAAATTCATGAATATTTTTATGGTAAAAACTGCCCCGCCCACCCTCATTTGTATTGGTTTTGATTTGTTGTTCAGTAATACAGCTTTCCTGCAGATGCTTGATGGTCATTAAATTCTTGTGACCAGCAAGAGGAGCAGAGTGGACGAGTTACAGAAACCATGTGTCGGTTTGTGTGTCTGAACAAGGGCGCAGGCAGATGTCGCACATTATTTACCAATTTAGTGCTGCTAAAATGGTTTCGCAAATGAGCGTCCTTAATGACAGGCTGTGTTGTTGGGTCAAGAAACAACCAATGCGTGTGTGTGTGTGACTAACTGGAGGAGTGGCAGTCGACATGTGTCTTCATTTTCCTCTCAGCCCTAATCTCACAACAGGCTACACTGCTTACTGTAAGTACATTAGCCACACGAGATGGAGATGACCAGCAAGGCAGATGTCTAACACATGTCCATTTTGATTTTTGTTGCTTTTATTCAAGCTTCATATGTTGATCCGTTATTGTGACATCACAGTAGATTATAGCTTTTAAAATGCAAGAGGGATAATCACAAGAAATGCATTTATAAATAGATACATGGCAATTCATATTGACTAAATAGATTATATTGTTTACATATTATTTATTTAAGACTATTTTAACTGTAGACTAAGGCATTGGTAAATATGACTAATATTATATATATATATATATATATATATA